>VXAY01005281.1:50668-63641 GCA_013399855.1 Oxyruncus cristatus | reverse complement strand
TGGGTGTGCGGAAAAGGGGGGAGGGCGGGGAGGGATTTCTTTTTAAGAGCGAAGGTGGGTGGCATGCGGGGATGCCAGCTGGCGATGGGCTCTATTTCTACTGACAAGGCTTTACCCTGTAGGTGTGAGGAATTCCAATTAAATATTCAGCCTATTTGTCTGTGTGTGGGAGAGGGTTTGCTGTGCAGGAGGAAAGCCTCACATTCAGCTCCGGAGCGAACCATTAAGAGAGAAATTAGCTCAGTTCATCAAGGGAAGCCAGCGGAGGGTTTTCCTCGCTCTCCTACCTTGTTCCATCCCTCGCTCGGAACCAGCGGGGAATAAACCCGTTGCATTTGGCAGGGGAGCGGCGAGGCGGCCGCTGCGCCTGCACCGACAGGCAGAAGCAGATCCCAGCCTGGGAAAAGTAATTTTTCCCGGCTCCGGGGGGATACAATCCCTGCTCAACACCCCCCCGCTTCCCCCCGCCCCGAGGCCGCCGAGTGGGATCGATGCGTCGGGCGAGGGGTCGGAGGGGTGCGGATTTAATTGCTCTCGCATTTACCGGCCACCTCTTCTCCGAGTCATTTACAACACGCTAATTAATCACCAGGTGCTGAAAGCTCTCGCTTCCAGATGATCTTTTTAAGGTGGCAATGCCCCGAGAGAGTCGATGCTCTGTCGATGAGGGGCCCTTTTCCCGGGGCAGCAGCAGCACGTGGGATCGATGGGGCGGCGGCGATCGCCTCCTTCCCACCCCCGCGGATTTGGGGTTGGGCTCGAAGCTACAGAGAGGTCCCAGCACTGTGGTGGGTTGTAAACCCCCGGGAGCACACCCAGACTATCAGCTGGGGGGGTGAGACTGGGGTGAAGAATGGCATTTTGGTACCAGGAGGCTCCTTGAGCAGCACCGGGGCACAGGCAGGACGGAGCAGGACGGGGCTGGATCTTGCACTGAGGGAATTTGGGGGAGAGCTGTGCTTCCAGAAAAAAAAATAAAAAATAAAAAAAAAAGCCACCACTGAGCTGATTTCACCATTTTCTGGTGCTTGACGTGTTTTTGCCCTTTTGAAATAACTTTCCATCTCAGAACACCCAAATTTTAAATAGAACTAAAGTGACGAGAATAAAAAAAAAAAAAAAAAAAGATGACTTTTTCACGAAACCACAAACGATATCCTGTTTTCCTCCTCTGTTTTGGGGAAGAGAAGCTGTTCCTGACGGGAATGAAGCCATAATTTCCCTGTCCTGAGGGAAGGCAAAGCTCAGGCTCCCCCAGGTGATGGTCAGCGTCGGGGACTCAGGTCCTGGGACCCGCTCGTTGCATTTAAAAAAACCCCAAAACTCCTGAAAGTAGAACCCAAGCATCTCTCAGAGGGAGGTGAAGGTGAAGGTGAAGGCGATGGGGTGCTGGGAGAGTGGGGACAAAGGTATGGCCACCTAAGGGTGTCCCAGTCCTGCACTGTCCCCTTGGCTGACCAACCCAGACCACGGTGCTTGGCCCCGCAGGGAGGAGAAACTGCTTTTAAACGGCTTGAAATCCTCCCTGGAAGTTTTCCAGGCAGGAAAATGAATCCTTTGGTGGAACTCCAGCCCTGCCTCCTCCAGGTGAGTTAACCCAGGCACGGGGGCTGCCATGGGGGACACCCCTGGGACAGATTTCCCACCCCTGGGACATGGTCACCAGTGACTTTCCTGATGCGTCTGAGAGCGTTCCAAGAGTAACTGGGGAGGAAAAACCTTGTCTGGATCCCACGGGATGCTCCCAGCCATGCTGAGCTTCCCTGCTCCTTCCCTCCATACACGGGGTGCAGGGAGGAGCTTTCCTACCCCTTTTCCAAACTCCAGAACGCAGGGATGAGCTTTCCTACCCCCTCCCACACGTGGGATGCAGGGATGAGCTTTCTTACCCTTCCCCCATTCACAGGGCGCAGGGATGAACTTTCCTACCCTCCTTCCACACACGGGATGCAGGGATGAGCTTTCCTACCCCCTCTCACACACGGGATACAGGGAAGAACTTTCCTACCCCCTCTCACACGCGGGATACAGGGAGGAACTTTCCTACCCCCTCCCATACACGGGATGAAGGGATGAGCTTTCCTACCTGTTCCACACACGGGATGCAGGAGCCCTAAGGAGTTTCTTACCAATCCCAAACCTCCTTCAACTCTGCTGTCAGGGCACAAAACACCTTTGTGGAGGCCGCCAAGGAGCAGATTCCCCCCAGAGACCAACCCCTGCAACCTCATCGCCCTGGGGGAACATCCCGGCAGCACCCGCAGCTTTGCCATCGGGACCACCATATATATTATGTATATATATATATATATATATCTAAATTTTTTTTCCCTTTCCCTTTCTTTTAAAACCCAAATCCAGGAACTCCATAGCAACCCGCAGCTCCCAGGGCCTGACTCCAGCGCTTTGCTTCGGCACTGTCACTTCGTTTCAGGCTACACCCGGGTAGGTGTGAGGAACTCCAATTAAGCATTCCGCTGGCTCCCTGTGTGGGGGGACAGGCTCTGCCTGTGGAGGAGGGAAGCCTCGGCAGTGACTAATCGCTCAGACACCGGGTGTCTGTGGCACCAGGGGAGGGCAGGGAGAGGGTTTTCCTTCGCCGCGCAGCTGCCTCTGCATTCCCTTTTCGGGAGATATTGCGACTCCCCGCCGGGCTCGGGGGCTCCCGGGCGGAAGTTGGAAAGATCCCAAACATCTTTCCGGCGGTGCTGCCGCTGCCGCCGCTGCGGATCCCGCTGCCGCAGCCCTGGGTCTTCGCCGCTCCCCCCTTGAGCGGCCCCAGGGTCGCGTTTTCAGAGGGAAAGCAGATTCCCGAGGTTTTTAAGGGAGCCTCGCTGGTGGCGGAGCAGCGGTTGGTGTGCACGTGGCTTTTATGCCCGTCGGATGAGCGTCCCCTAAATTTGGGTGAGCACCGTCAAATTTGGATGCCGAGCCCCGAAATGAGTATTTGGCCCTCGGCTGAGCTCCCACGAGGAGCAGAGCAGAGCAGAGCAGAGCAGAGGGTCCCACCCTCGGCCACGTTCCAAACCGGCCACCGCAGCAGCATCACCACGAGCCCCCAGCGCGAAGCATCACTTCCCCATCCTGCCATTCCCTATGGAATCAGCCCGACTCCACGCACCCGCCTGAATGAGGGTGATGCACAGTGCACGTGGGGCACAACCACCCCAAACCCGCCCCCCCCCCCGGCCGGAGCAAGGGCATTTTGCCGGTGCCATGCTGCCCGCGGCACCGACTCCCCGGAGGACAGTGACCGAGGGCGGGGGATGCGCGTGGTGGTGCCAGCCTGGGGGTGATGCCCCGCTCCAGCAGGGACACTCGGGCATTTCCCCAGCCTTTTTAAGCGGCTCCGTGAGCCAGGGCAAGGGGCGGCAGCGGGAACAGCCCAGCCGGCGGATCGCCCCCGCTCCCCGGGGAGGCGGGAAGGGGGCCGGCGGCCGCCCCCCGCCACCGCCGTGGGCAGCGGCAGGATGTGCTGTCCCTCCCCTGCACTTCCCAGCGAGCACTTTACATAACTTCTGCTGCTTAGTCACAGCTTCGGCTCTTTTCTTTTTTTTTTTTTTTTCACTTTTTTTTTTTTTTTTTTTTTTTTTTTTTTTTTTGTTTTTTTTTTTTGCCTTTTTTTTTTTTTTTTTTGGAGCGATTTTCTCAGCCGCATCAGAGCGCGAGTCATTTCGGCAAAGGGAAGTCCCTTCCTTTCTTCCGTTCCCTTGGTAACTGCACAAATTTGCTCTTCAAATGATTCATGACCGGGGTGCTGTAGGAGTTCCCTCCTCCAACACAAATCGCTCCCACACAACCACACATGCCCGATTAATCATTGATTAGTGTCTCTTCCACAAGGTAGACCCGGAGAGCGCGCGGGCTCCGTCGCTCTCCTCCTGGATACTCGGGGGGGGTCCCCTGGGTGCTCACGGGGGTCCCCAAACGCTCACATGGGACATGCACCGTGGTTTTTCAAGAAATCCCATCCCCAGGACACGTTTTATGGGTTACATTTGAAATATTCCCATGGTGGTGGGACGGGAGCTGAGCGCTCTCCGTGGATCCAGCAGTGGAACCGGAGCTTGGCGCTGGCTGACGCTAATGGATAAACCTTCCCTAAACTCCCAGTTGCATCAGCACAACTTTGTCCTTGTTTTAATTTCTGTTTTCTCCCCCAAACTGCCATAGGTTAAACAAGCAGAGGGAAAACTGGAGTACCAACTCGAGGGTCGCCTGGCATTCTGGAAGGTCAGTCCCTCCCATGGTCAGGCTGGAGGGACAGAGCCCCACAGCCAAGAAAAAAAAGCCAGAAAAGAGCCGTAAACCAGCCAGAAAAGTCCTTTTTGGATCCAAAATGCAACGAGGCAGAGCATCATCCCAGTGCCACGATGCTCCTCCACGCACACCTATACCTGCAACACGGCTTGGGAAGCAGGTTGGGATGGAGCAGGGAGGTACTTGGCTGCCAGGAGTATCTCAACTGGAAAATAAAATGAATGTGAAAAAATATCTGCCTGCTGTTTTGGTGGGGTTTATCTGATTTATTCTCTCCTCGTTAAGAGGAGCTAATTAACAAACCATCGTTTAAATAAACAGCAGTGAGAGTGTTTGCAACCTCGGCTTTATTGAATTGTGACAAATTATTAGCCTCTGCATGTTAAATGAAATAGAAGCATCAAGGGGAAAAAGAAGAAAAAAAGTGAATTCCCATCGGGATAACGACGGTACCTGTGAGGAGACGGAACAGTGGGAGCAACGCACGGCTCCTGGCCAGCGTGACAAGCACGTGGAAACATCGCAAATAACCCCAAAACCAGTCGGGTTTGTGGGTGCTGAACCCTTTAGCCCTGTGGCCTCACCCTAAATTCACCCCGGGGGCGTCCGTGGGACGGGGCTGGGACGAGCGGGGTGAACCCAAGCGGCTCGCGGCTCCCGAGAACCTCTTTGCAGCCGCCGCAACCATCTCGCTCGTCACGGATCCTTGGCAATATAATGATGATAATAATCATATGATGCGCGTCTGCGCCGAGCCTGTCAGCCCGTCATGGCTCCCAGCGCTCCGCTGGCACCGGGAGAGGGGCTCAGGGGATGGGGTGGCACCGCCGGGGGTGACACTGTCGGCCGCGTGTCCCGTGCCGGCGCTGCCGTCCCAAGTGTGGAGCACCCAGAGCAGGTGGAGGAGGTTTTGGGATATTTTGGGGGGCCTGGTACCTTCCCCCCTTTCTCCAAACCCCGAAATGGGTGCAGTAAACACGCTCGGCCCTCTCAGCAGAGCCCTGACGCCGCTGCAGCCGGGCTGTGGGGCGGCCGTTCCCAAAAGAAGCAAAGCCACCGCACGTCCAGCACGTGCTCTTAGATCCTGCTGTCCCAGGGGGAATTGCAGCAGCTCTTCCAGGGCTTTGGGAGTACAGTTGCCTGGGAGCATTAATTCCGAGGCAGGTGAGCATGAAGCCGAGTGGCAGCTCACGTGGGGTGGGAATGTTGGGGCTGGCAGGGATGCGGCAGTGGGATCAACCCCCTGCCACCAGAGCGGGGGGAATATCCCCCCCAGCAGAGCACCCCAGGACTGACAGAACCACAGAATCATGGAATCATTTGGGTTGGAAAAGCTCCCTAAGATTCATCAAATCCAACCACTCCTCCAGCACTGGCAAGGCCACCACAAACCCATGTCCCCAAGAGCCACATCTACACATGTGTTAAACCCCCCGTGGAACGGCGAGTCCACCACTGCCCTGGGTAGCCTGTGCCAGTGCCTGACCACCCTTTCAGTGAGGAAATTTTCCCTGATATCCAACCTAAACCTCCTCTGGCACAACTCGAGGTCATTTCCACTTGTCCTGTCTCTTGTTAGCTGGGAGCAGAGCCCGACCCCCACCTGGCTTCATCCTCCTGTCAGGTATTTCTCAGGATGGGAAATTCATAGAATCCCAGAATGGTTTGGGGTGGAAGGGATCTTAAAGCTCATCCCATTCCACCCCACCTTCCACCAGCCCAGGTTGCTCCAAGCCCCATCCAACCTGGTCTTGGGGGCACTTCCAGGGATGGGGCAGCCACAACCTGGGCCAGGGCCTCACCACCCTCAAGAGAGAAGAATTTCTTCTGCAGAACTTGGAGAGCAAAGCAAACCTCCCCAGAACAGCGGCCTCTTTGCTTATTTTGGTTTTTTTTTCTTAGTTCTTTTTTTTTCTTTTTTCCCCCTCCTTTATTAATAAAGGCTTCATTAACAAGCAGCGACAGAAACTCACACCAGGGATCTGACTATTCCAAGGAGCCAAGTCATCAATTAAACCAACATTCCTCTCTGTTCTTTCCCTTTCAAACCCTCGGTTTCATCACCAAAAAGGAGAGTGGAGAGGGCTCCAGCGAGAAGGAACAATACCATGGCACCAACGACCACATCTGCCCCTTACCCCCCCCGCCCCCAGTGGGGCAGCAGATCCCACTGGCAGGGCAGGTTTTCAGGGGTTCCACAGATGTCACAGATCCATGGGAATCATGGATGCTGCATGGTACGGGCAAGGAAACCTGCCCCAACACTCCAGCGTCCCCCAAACTGTGGATCCCTCCTGTCTTCAGGGTACCCAAAAGCTGTTTGTTTGGTTTTTTTTTTCCCCCTCTAGCATCAATTAACCCACTAAAAATCACCCCTTGCTCTCTGACAAGGTTTTTGTCCTGCTGGGATGTGATCACGAGTGCTCTGCAGAAGTGTCCCCAAGGTGTCCCTACAACACTTCACGCAGCGGCCGAAGAGCAGGAGGAGCAGCAACCAGCAATTAACAGCTGATCTCCATTATTTTTGATAAACCCCAGCATTTTGGCTAAGCTGGAGCCATGTGCTAGAGAGGAAAAGTTTCCCGTGGAGCACGTGCGTCGCTGTCCCTTTGGGATGGGCACAGGGACACGGGGCAGGTTGGACGAGCAGCCGGCTTCCCCCCAGCTCTGTTTCCATCCTCTCCTCGTGCCAGAAATCCCATAATTTTTAAGGTTAATAAAGCTCTTGTTTGCTTAAGACAGCACCTGTTTCTATGGTGACACTTGCAACCCGGAGCCTGTTTATCAACCGGCGACGAGAACCGCGCTGACAATCGCGAGCGCCGGAGAAGACACCGCGGTGAAGACCAGGAGTGGTGCCAGGACCTCCGGCAGCAGGGATGCTGTGGGCCCCGGGCATCCAAACCTACCAATCCCGCATCCCTGTGTCCCCCACCCCGCTCTACAAAGCCGGCGGGGGGGTGATCGGAGCACCCAGAGCACCCATTGACGGGATGGGCGACGGGTGGGAACGGCTCTCCTTCAAAAACGTGGGACGCAGTTCCCGTGTCCGCCCCCAGGTTCGGCTCCGACGGCTCCGTGCCTCAGTTCCCCCCCGTGCCCTGCCCTGGCAAGGGCTCTGTGGAGGCAGCTGAGCCGAGCTGTGCCGGTGGCAGCAGCGCCCGGCGGGTCCCGCTCCGCTCCAGCCTGGCGCAGGATTTCTCCCGGCTGGCAGAACCGGTTTCCATAACGACTTTCTGTTACAAACATATTTTGATAAAAATAAAGTTAAAGCAGCGAGGCTTTAGTGGAGTACAAATTCGCTGCTCTCGCCCTCCCCCTTCCTCCTCCCCAAGGAGGGGGAATAAAGACGGAAAGCTTTCCATTTGAAGGGCAGTATTTTCTCCCTTCTTTTTCTTTCCCCGCTGAATACAAAATGGAAAACCTTGTTTACTGGGTTTCGCTGTAAACTGGTTCCTACTCTGCCTGGTTACCTGATGCTCTACAGTATATACAGGATAATGTGATAAATTCATTTCCAATTCACTGCATTATCCTTTGAATATTTTAATGACTCATTGAATGGAGTAAAAAAAAAAAAAAAAGAAAAAAAAAAAAGCTATTTCAAATGAACAATTATGCTGCATTAGAGTAAAGGCTGATTATATTTAAACACTGCTTCCATGGATAACGGGACATATCGACCTCCGCCTATAAGAGCTAATTTGGCTCTTATCTCTAAATAATTTTACACTGCAAATTACCATGAAAACCTAAAGGGCTTTAAAAACATTCATCAAAAGATATTATTCCACTTTGTGGCAACATTTTTATTTAAATTATTTTGAATAGGAGTGAAAGCATCCCTCGTGTTTGACAATCGGAGCAGCGGCGGATAAGGAACGGCGAGCGGCACCGATGGGATGGGATGTTCCATCCCCAAACCCCACCTGGGAGAGCAAATTCGGAGCCAGATCCCAAACTTGGTGGCGTGCCAAAGTACTGCAGCACCTAGAAGTGGCATTTTAGTGCTGCTGGAGCTGCTTCCCTCCAAGCTGAGGGACTGCAAAGTCGGGGTGGTGCTGGGGCAATAGCCAAGTGGTGCCGGGATGATACCCAAGGGATGCCGGGGGAGTGCTGGGATGATGCCAGGCAAAGCCAGGGTGGTACCCAAGGGATGCTGGAGGGTGCTGGGATGATGCCAGGGCAAAGCCAGAGTGGTACCCAAGTGATGCTGGTGGTCCGGGAGGGATGCTGAGCGATGCTGGGGTGATGCTGGGGTGGCACTGGGTGATACTGGGGTGGTACCCAGGTGATTCTGGGTGATACTGGGGTGACACTGGGCAACGCTGAGGTGATACCCAGGCGATGCTGGGGTGATACCCAGGTGATGTTGAGCTATGCTGGGGTGATGCTGGGCAATGCTGGGGTGACACTGGGCGATGCTGGGGTGGTACCCAGGTGATTCTGGGTGATACTGGGGTGACACTGGGCAATGCTGGGGTGACACTAGGTGATGCTGGGGTGGTACCCAGGTGATGCTGGGCTATGCTGGGGTGACACTGGATGATGCTGGGGTGGTACCCAGGTATTTCTGGGTGATGCTGGGGTGACACTGGGTGATGCTGGGCGATGCTGGGGTGATGCCAGGGCGCTGCCGGGCGCGGGGGCTCCGTCAGCCCCCAACCCTCGCGCCGGCCGCCCCGTCCCTCCCGCAAGGAAGGCACTTGAAAGCCCCTCTCTGCACCAAAGCAACAGAAGGTGTCATGTAAAGCCTACACGGTTATTTTAGAGCCAGTGTGCAAATAAGCCTGTCAGCTGAAGCTCCTCGGAGCCAAGACTCCCATATACCCCCCAAACGATCTGCATTTCAACGAGACACCATGTGTCTGAGCCCGCCGGCTCCGCCGCAGCCATTTGGGGCTGGGGGCTTGGGAAAACTCCCACTGCAGCCCCGGTGGGACACACCAGGACCCCCCTCTGCACCCCCAGCAGCGGGCACCGACCTCAGGGCTGGGCTGAGGTGGTTTTGCCCCGGGTGCCCTGCCAGGATGGTGCCGGTTTGGGTGGCTTATGGCGCAGAGGGGATTTATACTCATGTCTCTGTGTGTGTGTAGAGGAGGGATACGTGTACACACACCCACGAGAGATAGATGGGATATGTATATCCCATCATTATAGAGATCATATCAATATATACATTTTATATATAACATCACATAGAATCCTAGAACAGCTCATGTTGGAAGCGACCATGAGGACCATTGAGCCCAAATCCCCACTCATATATGCATATATTTATATATATTTATCTCATTATAAGAAAGTATAAAGAATAGTTGGGGTTGGGGTCAGTCGTGTGCCTGGCAGAGACAAATCACCTGGGCACAGGAAAAAACCCTTTCCCTTCCCAAAAATTTCCTTTTCCCGCCCTCCTGCGCGGCCTGACAAGGAATTTCTGACCTTACACATCACGAACTGAATTGCCCAAATGCCAGGGGGGAAAAAAATAAAAAAGCACCTTCCCTTCGTGCTGAAGGTTTTAATCCTGCAAGCCCCTTCTTTGCTTAAATGATTTTATATTCCAAAAAAAGAAAAAAAAAAAAGGGAAAACCACAATAATTAGCAAGAGCGGACGCCTCGGAAGGATCTGTATACAGAAGGAAAAACAAGAGCTTGGGCTGCTTTGCGTTCAGTAAATATTAAAATTAATGAGAGACTTTCAGGACCCTGTTGTTAGAAATGTAGAAGGGTTTCTGTGAAGGATTAAAACACAGAACAACAACAACAAAAAAAAGAAAATTAGCCCCGCGCACAAATTCCTGCAATCATTCCCAACGCTTTCTATTTCTCAGACAATTATGAAATTCATGGAAAGTATTAATATCGGATTTTAATTTGCTTAATATTCCCATTAACAATAAAAAGTCTAATTAAGGTATCTGTACAAAGAGCCCTCAGCAGTAATTTCAGAGAATAATAGAGGAGAACGACGAGATATTTCTTGTTAAATGCACGCTGCAAATTAATTGATATCTTAATTAGGCTTTAGTACTAAGATTATTAGTTAGATTGATTCAGGGCTGAAACACCTTCATTTTTTAAGGGATAAAAGCAAGCAGGAGAGGAACAAACTGATTTTTCCAAAAAAAGCAACGACACACTGGGACATTTCGGGAGCAGGGGTAAGGACTCATCCCGTGGGCACAGGGCCGGGAAGCACCAGAATTCAGCCCAAACCCGTTTTCCTCCGGATTCAAAAGCTTTTCTTCTCCTCCCCAAAAATGTAAAAACCGGAAAGGGAACACAGTTTTCACCCAAAGCACTTTTTTCACCACAGAAACTACCCGGCAGCAAGAGCTGTTGGAAACGACGCGTTGCCTCCACACAGAAAACTGGTGGTGGGGAGTTGGCAAAGTGTGGTTGTTTTTTTTTTTTTTTTTTTTCCCCCACCCTTCCTTAAAAAAAAAAGGGAAAAAAAAAAAAAAAAAAAAGAAACAAAAAACCCCAAACCCCAACAGCAATATTTTTGGACCAGCCTGGCTCTATATAGCCTGAGGAAGCACTTCCCTACCTACACGCCCAGCACCATTTACATTTCTCTGGCAAACACACTCATCCCTCGGGATTTCGCTGATGCTGCTGTACCCGGAGGGAGGCGCATCCTATGGGAATCCAGCTCCCTGAGGCAGCACCAGGATGCACCCCAAAGCTTGGGAATGCCCCAAGCCTCCTGGATCCCAGTGCACCGACCCCACGGGGGGACTCACCAGGATGTCGGTGACCAACCAGTGCCGCCAGTACCGGTGCCGGGGGTTGGCTCTGTTGGGAGCGTCGGGATCCACCATCACCAGCACGTACTTCTTGTTCTGCAAGAGAGGAGAGCAGAGCACGGTGCGTGAGCGAGCTCCGTCGGCCCCCAAATCCATGTTTTTCCACATTTTCCCAAGCGCGCTTTGGTGGTCGATCCGTGAGCGAGGAACGTCGCGCCAGGGCAGGCCACAAACCTGCTTGGGGTGATTTGCTCCTCGTGGGCTAAACCTCTTTAAATACAGGGCAAAAAAAATGTGTTTTCTGCCTCCACTAAATAAAAGGCACCAAGGGGTTTTACCCTCTGCTTCCAGCCATGCTCTAACCACGCCCCACCGCAGGGCAGAGCGATGTGCCACAGCCACACTCCCTGGGGAAAGGTGATGGGATAGTTTTGGGTGGCCAGGGACGGGCTGGACACCCAGGGGTCCATGAAGGTGGTTGTGAGGAGCCAAACTCTACCTCACACCCCCCAAAATAACTGAAAGGTGCTCCAGGGGTGCTGCAAGAAGGCAAAGCCGCTGCCTCACCACACATCCACTGGGTCCAGTACCACTTCTGGGTGGTGGAAGTGGGCAGAGGGAGCTGGGATTTATGGATGATGCTGGCCTAGCCCCCAGGAAACCCCCACAGCCCACCCCAGGTCCCCACTGCAGATGCCCAGCACCCAAAGGTGCCACCAACACTGAGACAACATGGATATTTTGGTCTGCTGAGGATGGAGCTGGGTTTGAAGTGACCCCTGGAGGGAAGCTCTGGATAGAAAACCTGCTGATCTCCAGGGATTTGGCAGGACCTCAGGCACCAGATTATCCTGCAAGCACCCAGATTAAGGGATCTATATCCTAATAAAACCTCCAGGTGCGTCTGTCAGCTCACCAGTGGCACCACTCGCCGCTCCAGGGCGGAGCTTTCACAAACAGCTGTGGGATTTAGCCATGCAATTCCCACTGAAATTAGCCGGAGCTCTGCGGCTGCATCCCCTGGTCGCTTGTGAAACCAGGCTGGGATTCTCACAGCGAGGTTGTTGGGGCTCCCACGATATGTTTTTCCTCTGTTTCCCAACCTTTGGTTGGGGTAAATGGGGCAAGTGAGCCCTGGGGTAGTGCCACAGCCAGAGAGCTCCTGTACCCCCTTCCCTGGGCACCCCACCGGAGCCACTCTCCCCTCAGCCCCCCTTGCAGACTCTACCATCCACGAGAAGTACCAGTTTAACCAGAAAACGTGGATTTCAACCCATTTAGCAACCAGCTCGCAACAGTTGCAGAGAAAATCCCAAACTCGTGCAACCGCCCTGCCCGGGAGCGTGGCCGTGCCGCTGCCCCGGTCCATTAATCCCGGTCTGGAGTCATCCCTGGAAGGGGTTACACCAACCACGCAGATATGGGAAAGGGAGGGTGTGATGGTGTCACCACGCCAGGCCGAAGGTCAGGACCTCAGGGCAGAGCCGCCACCTTCCCGCCCACGACTCCCACGAGCTGCAGCATCCCAAGGGAAAAAAAGAAAAAAACCCCAAACCCCAGCCGTATATTCCCCGTGGCGCTGAAATCGGCGTGTAATGGGAAGGAGGAGAAGGGAGGGGTGGGAGTAGGGGAGGGGGGGAAGAAAAGAAGAAGCCCAACAACCCAAAAACCCTGCGCTGGAAGTGTGAAGGAATTTGAGCTCTAACTTTGGGGAGGGTGGGGAGCCGAGCACGGCGTTTCTGAATCTCTCGGCTCCGCTCGGAGCCCAGCTGGTGGGAACAGAACGTGTAGTCATGGGACTGTCATCGTGTGCTGTCCAGGTTAACATGTAGCATTTCTATTACTATTAACAGACTTTCTGCTCCTCACTCCATCTGTTCCACGAAATAATTGCAGTTGTACAGACCATGCCTTCGCTCCAGGCAGGCTCTGGGGAGAGGATAGTGCTTTTATGCAAAAAA
>VXAY01005281.1:39265-50652 GCA_013399855.1 Oxyruncus cristatus | reverse complement strand
GGCAGAAAAAAAAAAAAAAAAAAAAAAAAAAAAAAAAAAAAAAAAAAAAAAAAAAGGGGGGGGGGGAATGAAAAAGGAAAAAAAAAAAAAAGTGTTAAAAAATAACAGCAAACACGAGAATAGAGTGCAAGTGAAGCTAACAGCAGGCTCGGAATTGGGGACAGATTGTGGCCTAGAAAGGTGACGGCGCACGCGGCCGGGGGCCAATGAGGCCAGACCCCCGTGGGGACGGTCCCCAGGGTCAGTGACCCCGAGCTGGGCTGGCACCGGGGATTTTTCCCTCTCCTTACCTGCTGGCCACCCTAAGAGGCACAATCCCTCACCTTCCACCTAAAGATAGCAAAGCCCTCCACGACCCGAGTTAATCCCGGCCGCTTAGGTGTGTCACAGCCCGCGCCAGCACCGGGACCTGCTCCCGGGGCTGCACCAAAACCACCCCAAAACCCCCTCCCCGGCGTCCTCAAGAGCTGCTGTGTGCCCCAAACATGGGCTGGGTGTGTTTTTCGCTGCTTTGGAAGCTACAGCAGCCCGAGTGCTGGTGATTTTTTGGGGGGGTTTTGATGCTGAAATCCCTCCTCGACACAGGCTAACAGCATTAGCTGCTGTCAGGGCTGCAGACGGGAGCCAGCCCGGAGTGACACGGGAGCTGCTCAGCTTTACAAGCATGAACCAGCCCCGGGGATTTTTGGAGAGCAGGAAAGTGGCTTTGGATCAGAAAATTCCTCCAGTGCAGAAGAACAGGCGGCGTTTTACTGTGCAGAGGGAAGGGAGGAAGGAGGAGAGGGAAGATAAAGGCACTTTGGGTTGCCACAGATGAACATTCAGGGTAACGAAGCACCCCCAAAACCTTGTCACCCTTTCCTGCTCAGCCCAGGGCATGGAGGAGCTGCTGGTGTGCAGGACCCAGTGGGGACATGGAGTGTCCAAACAGTGTCATGGAATCCTGGAATGGTTTGGGTAGGAAGAGACCTTAATGTTCGTCTCATTCCATCCCCTGCCACGGGCAGGGACACCTCCCACTAGCCCAGGTTGCTTCAGCCTGGTCTTGGACACTTCCAGGGATGGGGCAGCCACAGCTTCTCTGGGCAACCTGTGCCGGGGCCTCCCCACCCTCACAGAGGGGAATTCCTTCCCAATATCCCATCTAACCCTGCACTATGGCAGTTTAAATCTGTTCCCCCTTGTCCTGTTCCTCCAGACCCTTCTCCCAAGTCCCTCTCCAGCTCTCTTGGAGCCCTTCTAGGCCCTGGAAGGGGCTCCAAGGTCTCCCTGCAGCCTTCTCTTCCCCAGGCTGACGTGTGACACCAGAGGTGTCACCCTTCCCAGGGTTGCCCTTCCCTGCTCCCCCGGCCATTCCTCACCCTGGGACACATTAAAATTGACATTTAACTGCCACAAGGAGCTGCTGCCTTCCCCAGGGCTTGGAGCCACGGCTTCACATCCCTGGGAATGGACACCCTGCCCTGCTCCACCACCCGACACGGAGCCAGGGCAGCAGAGCTGGTGGCGGGTGACACCAGCGCTGCGTTCCGTGTTTTCCCCGCCAATTGTTTCTGGAGGGAGAGCGGCAGCAAAACATCCAGCAGGAAGCCTTGGCCGCTCCAATTAGGCACAGGTTTAGGAAACTCGCTCGGAGACTTTTCCAAGGGGCAGGCGGGCAGGCAGGAGAGGGATTTGCGCGCCGGGGACACGCACACGGAGCTCAGCAGATCCCGCGGAGCCGGGGCTGCACAGGAATTAAAGACTTATCCAAATGAAAGCAAAGAGGGTGTTAAAGCGACACACATGTAGAGCGAGCGGTTTCCTTGGAAACCGGCGCACATGGAAGCACCACACGTGCGGTGCTCCGGCGTTTTCGGCGGCACTGGGGTGGCCGTGGGGCTCTGCCCGGCCGGGGGTGCCCCTGCTGGGGCTGGGGATGCAGTTGGATGAGCCCAGTGGTGCCCATGGCGGTGCCTCCATCCCGTTGGCACCCGTTTTTCCAGGGTGTGGAGAAAAAAAACGACTCAAAAGGCGCTTTTTCCCTCCGGCGTGAAGGGGAGATGGATGGGGCTCAGCTTTGCTGGCCCTGCTTACCTTAGGAATTTCATCCCAAAAACAAGGGACAGAGCCCCAGTCAGGCCCCCAGCCCAGCACCTGCTTCCCAAGGCGGGTTTGGATGGTTTTGAAAAGTCCACCTGGATCCTCCCCAGCTCCTCCATCCCTCAGAGCTGTTCCCTGTGCACACCCGCCTGGAGCACGTGTTGTTCCCTCCTGGAAGCACCCGACCCCTCGCCTCACAAGGGATGAGGTGGTGAGATTTTCAACTGTCCTATTGCCACCCACACATCCTTTCCAGCTCCTGAGGAATGTCCCCAGGTAGGGAGCTGCTGTGGAAGCAAATCATGGCACTGGTGGGTTACAACGGTGTCTGAGCCAAAAGGCCTTTCACCTCCCCGAGAGCCACAGCCTGGCACGGCAACATCCCATATTATCCTGCTGTAAAGGATTTGGGGGTGACAGATGGCACGAGGTGATCCAGACCAGTCCCTCAGGTGTGGAGATGCCCGCAGCGCCCACACTGGAGCCTGGGAAGAGCTGGGTTTACACAATTACAAACCAGAAAAACTAAATACGCCCGAAACCACTTCCCAGAGCAGGGCACGAGCTCCTGGACGGGCAGAGAAGGCGGGAAAGGTACTCAGAACCCTAGGAAACATTATGGCAGCTCTCCTAAGGGATGCCTCGAGGGTCCAACCCCTGTCTCACCAGCGCAGGAGTCGGAGCGACACCGCTGCTCCCGCGAGGTGGAAGCGCCGCAAGCACCAGCTGAGAGTCAATCTGGGCTTCTTTCTTGGCTTGTCCCCAGTACTAAAAAGTTTCTATAACAGGCACCGAGTTCGCAATTCTGCTGCTGCTGCTGCTGCTGCTTCGCCAAAGAAGAAATTCCAGCTCCTTCCTCGGTGGCGAAAAAATTGTTTGCGACCGAGTTGTTGTGGCTCGGGGAAGGAGCTGCCGAGGGTGGCAGGATTTCACCTTCTTATTTTAAACCTGCCCCTCACCGCTTCCACGGGCAGAAATAGGTCAGCAAAATGAACCCTGCTCCGCAGGACTTGCCCAAGGGAACTTCATTGACTTTCCAACACGCTGCAACTCTCCCCATCCCTTCGCTCTCCCTCGGGACTCGCTCACCGGCCAAATATTTATGCAGCCTAATGTTCTAATGAGAATTGATTCATCCGGGGTTGTTAAGGAGCATGTTGAAGGTCTGTTCCCAGATTAAGGCCTTAGGATGCTCTAAGGAATGGATTATTTGCAACGAAAGAACAGTTTGTTTTTCCCTCGTGGCAGATTAAACCAGCTCCGTGTCGTAAGACTGCAACGCGTGTGTTACACGCCCGGCACAACCGGGCAGAAAGTGGGATAAATCTTCCAAAGGGGGTACTGGAAATACAGCTGGTTGTGCCTCTGGATCATTTTTTGGGGAGAGAGGAGAGCAACAGGCCGTGCTGCCTCGCTCAGAGACCCCACTGAGGCTCTGAGCTTCCCCAGTTCAAAGTCAAAGGGGGCCATCAGGGGTACGAGGCAGCACATTTCAACCCCATCTTCCAGCCAGAGGAGAAATCCAGGAGGGAATTAACACCCCGAGTCCCCTCACCCCCCGCAGCTGCCAAGCTGCTGCTCCCTTCCAATCTTTTTTTTTTTTATTATTATTTTTCTTTTCCAGGAGCATTTATTTACCGGCCTTTGGGTAGCACCAGCTAATGAGCAGCACGCAGGTGTCCCCAGGCTGGGGACAGGGACACCGAGGCCGCTCCGCAGGCAGGAGAGCCGGGATGAGCTCGGGAAGCGAGGAGGAGGAGGANNGAGGAGGAGGAGGAGGAGGAGGAGGAGGAGGCAAGCGGCCGCGGTGGCAGAGCACAGCCTTCCAGCCCAATTACCATCACGAGAGGGGACACATGGATTGGTGACATTTGACATTTCCTACACGATATTTTGATGCAAAATGGCACCTCCGTCACAAATTATTTTCCAAAACTTGGCTTGGGTTCAGGTGGTTGGGTTTGGTTTTTTTTTATTATTTTTTTTATTTTATTTTATTTTATTTTCCCCTGGGGAAAAAATAATAACAAAAAATAATTAAGAAAAAAATAAAAAATAAATGGATTGCACAGGGTGGCGTTTGCAACCCAGCAAAGGGAAGGGTCATTGTTCCACTTCCAGCCGCTGAGTGGGCAAAGCAAACGGCAGCAGGGGGGGAAAAGTGCACCCCAAAATTCCAGGCTTTGCTCTGAAGCACCCGCAGGGCCCTCGGGGACCCTCTAAAAGCTTTTTCCCTGCCCCCTTCCCATCCACGCAGCAAATGGCTCGGGAGCATCGGGGGCTCGGACTCCTCCCTGGCAAGACAGGGGTTACCAGCCCTGGGAATTGCTGAACTCTGCGCTACCAGACACCTCGGGAAAGCTGAAATGACTTTAAATGCCTAAACATTTTAAAACAAACCCCGGAACAATTCAGCTCCCAACTCCTCGCCCGCTTTCTCTCCCTCCTCGCTCTCTCTCTCTCTCTCCCATTTTTACGGTTTCCAGAGCTGTTTTACGCCTCATTACCTGCACACTGTGAGTGATGTCTGTCGGTCCTAGAGCTGTAAATACCTTAAATCATGCTTCATTAAGAATATCTCTGGTGCTATTAAAGAGCTATAATAGACAACGAGTTAACAGATGATTAAATATGAACTCCATTTGTGTCACTCACCGCGGGCAGGAAGAGGTTTCAAGTTTTTTAAACTCGCTCTCATTATCTGGGGAAGTGGGGCTGCAGCTGGCGGGGATGGAAGGGGGATGGAGGGATGCTCCCTTGGAAATGGAGGGATGCTCCCTTGGAAATGGAGGGATGGGGATGGAGGGCTGCTCCCGTGGAGATGGGGTGACGCCCGTGTGGACGTGGAAGGGTGGGGATGGAAGGACGCTCCCACGGGACGAAAGGATTCTCACACGGAGATGGAGGGATGGGATGGAGGGATGCTCACGTGGAGACGGAGGGATGCTCGTAGGGGGGTGGAGGGATACTCCCACAGGGTGAAAAGATGCTCACATGGAAAAGGAAGGGTGGGTATGGAGGGATGCTGGTGTGGAGATGGAAGGGTGGGGATGGAGGGATGCTCACATGGAAATGAAGGGATGCTCACATGGAAATGGAGGAATGCTTACAAGGGGATCGAAGGATAATTGTATGGGATGGAGGAATACTCTCATGGGGATGGAGGGATGCTCCCATGGAGACAGAGGGATGCTCACCAAGGGATGGGGCACAGGGATGCTCCTGCCTCAGGAACACCCAGGAGGGACCAGCTCCTCCACTTTGGGACTCTGAGCTGACAATCCTGGCAGCCCCTTGCTCGGATTTTCCCACCTGGAGTCCAGTAACCATAGGTTCCAAAAGAAAATAAAATAAAGGAGGAGGAGGACTATGAGGACGGGATGGGGCTGGGAAAGGGATGGGTGCCTGGGAGAAGGCCGGATGGGATGGAAGGATGCATGGATACTTGGGAGGAAGGGTTGGAGTCTGGCAGTACGAATGGAGATGCCAGAGGGACCGAGCATCGCTGTCTCTCCAATAAAATAATAGCTCAGCACAAATGCATTGCCAAAGAGCAAATTAAATAATAATTAATATCATTAAAATCCCACGAGCGCGGAAAAATACTGGGGAAAATTAAATAATGAGTGTTTTCTTCTTTTCTGGATTAGATCTTGCTCTGTGACAATAAAGAGCAGTTCCACGGGCAGCTCCAGCACAAGGGGATTATCCCACTGTCACAATCCCGGCTCCCTGCCGGGCTCAGGGCTGTGGATGGTGCCAAACACCTGGCACATGTGTCCCACTGCCAAAATGGCCACGGAGGAACGGAGCTGGGGAAGGGGCTGGAGCAGCAGGAGGGGCTGAGGGAGCTGGGGGGGCTCAACCTGGAGAAAAGGAGGCTCAGGGGGGACCTTCTGGCTCTGCAACTCCCTGACAGGAGGGGGGAGCTCCCAGGGAACAAGGGACAGGAGGAGAGGGAACGGCCTCAAGCTGTGCCAGGGGAGGCTCAGGTTGGACATCAGGAGGAATTTCTCCCTGGAAAGGGTGGTCAGGCCTTGGAAGGGGCTGTCCAGGGAGGTGGTGGAGGTGCCCGAGGAAGGCCTGGCCGTGGCACTCAGTGCTCTGGGCTGGGGGACAAGGTGGGGATCAGGCACAGGGTGGACTCCATGGGCTGGAAAGGCTTTTCCAGCCCGGATGATTCTGTGATTCTGAGGCAGGAGGACGTAGGGACAAGGACAGACCCTGGCTGCAGGAAATCCAGGTGACCTGATCATACCCTTCTTTAGCAACATGTCCACTGTCACAGTAGATGTCCCTGTGACCTTTGTAAGGAGTCTCATGACACTCCACAGCACATGACAATGAGAGGTGCCTTCCCAGCTCCTCACCATCCCCTCTCCCGTTCCCTCCTCCTCTGGGATCAGCCTTAAAAACCATCCAGACATTGATAGGGCCCTACAGGAGCTGCCTGGCACTGCCCCATTCCCTGTGTTCTCTTCATGCTCACCCCTGTGCAGAGAGGGAGACACGGGCACAACACCCCCCCACCTCCACAGTCCCAAATCCCACTGCTGCCTCCCATTTCCCCCTCTCCAAAGGGAAGCCGTGGCCTGACTCCCTACAGGAGCAACAGCAGGACAAACTCACGTCCCTACAAACTCCCAGCTCGATCGTTCCTGAACACGCCTCGACCCCTCGCTGCCGCCCCCGACCCCTCTCCATCCCCACAGGGGCCGTGCAGGAGGACGAGGGGGGTCCAGGGGGATGTGTGGCAGGGCAGGGGGGTGACAGTAACCCGCGGCGGGAACACGGTGCCACGCTGCTCCCGCGGGGCCGCGCCGCCGGGGCCCGTAATTGAATCCGGGCTCTGCTCCTCGGCGCTGATTAAGTGGACTGGAAATGCCATTTCCGTCTCGGCCGAACTCTTAAGTGCCCCGAGCTCCTTATCAGCGGCTGCCGGTCCCCTCTGCTCCCGCGGCGCGACCTCGCCTGCCCTGCGGCTCCGGGGTCAGCCCGCCGCGGCCCCCAGGGTCACCCGAGGAAATTAATCCCGGAGCCCCTCGGGAGCCTGAGCCGGAGAGGGAAGAAGAGCTCTCCGCGCTCCGCTTGGGGGTGGGAATTAAAGAGTTTCGGGAGCGGAGCGGCGGGAGCTGCTCTGCCCGGCTCCGTCCCCATCCACCGCCACCCCCCAGCGCTGGGAATTTGCTGCTTCCAGGCTGCGAGGGTCCAAAAGCACAGGCAGGGCCTTCTCCCCACCCCTATGCAACAAATGTATCAGGAATATATCGGGAATATACATATCATTTTTATATCGTACATATATAATATATAATGAATATATTATCTATTATANGAATACATTCTATATATAATGTAGATTAATATAAATATAATATATAATATAAATATATAACAAATATAATGTATTCTATATATTCTATATTTTCTATATATAGATATATAGAATATATAGAATATAGAATATAGAATATAGAATATATAGAATATACAGAACATATATTATATATATAATACATTTCTATGTAGAATGTATATTTCTATAGTTCTATGTATATTCATATATTTCTATAGTTATAGAATATATTCTACATATATCCTATATATATTTCACATATATCCTACATATATCCTATGTATATTCAACATATATCCTATATGTATCCTATGTTTCCATGCAGAATATGTATCTCTGTGTTTCTGTTTCTGTATGTGTTCCAAACATTTCCACAGGGAATATATTCCCAATGGAAATGGATGGTCAAGTAGATGGATAGACACTGGGAATACAGATACACTTCAAATATTACTCAGGCATAAGACCCTGCAGTGAGATCTCATTAAAAAAACACCTAAATTTAGGAGTAATGGGGGAAATCTACACCCATCTACCCCCGGAAATTGCTTTGGGAAAACAACCAAGAACTAACCCACCCCGCACACAAACTGCTCTTGCCAGGAACAGGAGGGAAAAGATGCTCAGCTCAGAACTTCCCTCCCTAGTCAAATATTTAATAATAAACTAAGAAGAGAAGCCAACTGTCTCCCTTGGATGTGGTTTTCATTTGGAAGTTACCAGGAGTTTTATTTCCATCCAAAATATCTTTTTTTTTCCCCTTTTTTTTTTTTTTTTTAAATTTTAAATTCCCAACGCGTGTTTTGTTCTGCTGAATCCATCTCGCCGTGCTAAATAAAGTACAAATGGGATCGACGCAGCGATGACACCCGGGTCACATTCCAAGCCCTCCGGGCCACCCCTTTCCCGAGGCTCCCGATCCCCGTCTCTTTGTTAATCGATCCCGGAAAGCTCCAAAGCTTTCCAAATAATATTTGAAATACTCCAAAGTGAGGGGGGGGAAAAAAAAAAAAAAAGTCCACGTTAATGCGTTAATTCCCACGACGCCTCGTCGCTCTGAAAAATCCCGGAAAAATGGGAAGCTTAAATGAGTTCCTATGAAAAGGAACAGGGGCATCATTAACGCAGCCGGATCCGTATCACAGGCTGCAGCAATTATTCCCCGGTGGAACACGGCAAGCTGGGAAGAGCTTTCATTACCGGGGGTTTCACAGGTCCTTCACCTCTGGCCAATCTCACGCTAAAACAAGCATTTTCTGCTCCACGGATTCCAGCTCCATTTAAATCCATAATTGCTCTGATTTGGGTACATATGGAGCACGGGGAATTCATGACTAAGAAATCTATTAGTCAATAAGCCCTTTACTTTTTAAGGGACCTTTTTAGTCATCTCGCCTCAATTTCTTCCCCGGGTCGGGGGATGGAGGGAGACGCTGATTTCCACGGCGGGTGGGATCTGCCCCGGTTCTCCTTTGCTGCAATTACCTTCCCGGGTCACCAAGGGGGAATTCAATCAGGGAAGCTGCCCATGGGATGCTGCCTCTGCCTTGGAAATGCAATTCCCTGCCACTGGCAAACAACCCCTCTCCAAACCAACAATGGGCATCGGATGGGTTTTCATTATTTCCCAGGCCAAGCAAGAAGGTGTTTGGTCCAGGGATGCTCAAGTGTGGATCAGGCACGATCCTTCCATCCCAATTTCCCGCTTCCTAGCGCTCTTCATTCAGTACAGGAACGTTCAGGTATGGATCAGGAATAACCCCTCCATCCCAATTTCCCTCTCTCTTGTACCCCTCATTTGGTACAGGGATGCTCAGGTGTGGGTCGGGTGTGATCCCTCCATGCCTGTTTTCCTGTTGTATCCATGCTTGGTACAGGGATGCTCAGGTGTGGGTCAGACAGGACCCCTATTTCCCCCGCTCCTGTATCCCCTGTTTGGAACAGGGGTGCTCAGGTGTGGATCAGGTGTGATCCCCTCCATCCCAGTTTTTCCCTCTCTTGTATCCCTCACTCAGTCCAGGGATGCTCAGGTGTGGGTTAGGTGTGATCCCTCCATCCCTATTTCCCTTTCCCTGTATCCCTGGTTTGGTCCAGGGATGCTCAGGTGTGGGTTAGGTGTGATCCTTCCATCCCTATTTCCCTTTCCCTGTATCCCTGGTTTGGTCCAGGGATGCTCAGGTGTGGATCAGGTGTGATCCCTCCATCCCTATTTCCCCCTCTCCTGTATCTCCCCAAACCAGCGAGCTGTGGACAAACCAAAAGTGATTCTTCTGCCCTTTTTAATCATTCCTTTCTATCAAAACGGGGACATCCACCACGGTGCCACCGGAAAACTCCCGAATTTCAGAGCTGCCATTCCCACCCTCGTACCAAAGCCCGGGCGGATCGCGTACCCCGGGGTTATCTATTCCCCCGTGGGTGCCGGCGGAAACGGGAGACAATAGTCTCTATTCTCCTCTTCCTCCCCATCCCTGTATCCAAGTGCCTTCCAGGAGTGCATTAAATGATGCGATTAACATCTGTCACATGCGCTTCAGTCTCTCTTTCAGTCTCTCCCGGGGGAAGGAGCCGCACGTGCAGGGAAAGGGTTTGTTTTGGTGGGTTTTGCTGCTTTTCCCAAGCGCTCGGTGCGAGGGGGGGAAAACGCCTCTCTGTGGGTGAAGTGTCCCGGGGGGGGAGCAGGGCGGAGGGGGGTGGCATCCTGCAGCCAAATCCTGAGGTTTGGGGGTGATGGCTTGAGCGAAAAGCTGGTTCTGAGGTGAGAGAGGGTTTTGGATCCACGCCAAGCAAAGCCTCAGCTGAGCATTGCGCGGGGCTGGATTCCCACAGCCCTTCCCAATTTATACCCAAACAGGTCTGGGTGCCTGCAACAGGATCTTCCTTCCCTGTTTCCACCCAAAAAATCCAAGCCTTGCTCTATCTAATGCGCATTTCCCGCACCTTTCCATTTGCTCCTAGCGGGAGCTGAGCCCGGTGCCTTTAACCAACCACCCAACCTGCCGCTGCTCCCAAAAACAAACCCAACATTCCACATGGATACCGGGACGCTGCCTCTGCTCCCCACTCTGCAGCACCCATGGCGATCCCTCCGCTCCCAAAACCCACCCAATTCAACACCAATTCAACACCACGCTCTCCCACCACCAGGGATGCTCCAGCATTCTGGAAACCGGGAGGGAAACAAAACCCCTACTTTGGGGCAGGTCAACCCCTCGTGTGGGGTTATTTTTTTGGGGGTGGGGGAAAAAAGGATGAAGCAGCATCTTAGCCGGACAGGCAGGAGGCTGGGATGCTGCTCCCGCAGCCGGGATCCTCTTTTAATTGATTTCTCATGGTTTAGTGGCTCCTGGTTTTAATTACAACACAAATGTTTGCTGATGCAATTACGGCGCACAACGAGATAAAGCTGTTAGAGGGTGTCACTAGGTCGGAGTTCTTCGTTTATTTTTGGGCTCGGGAGGGAAAAGAGAGCTCGTCCTTCCCGCACAGATCCCCGGGGACAAACCCCAATCCCGAGGTGGGTTTCTTCGTGGAGGGCTGGGCGTTTTATGTTTTTGCTTCAACAGATTAAAAGGGGAATAAATATATAAATAAATAAAATTTCGCCTTGCAGCAGCTCGTCTGGGGGGTGAAATAATCCACTCAACATTCAGATTATCAGCTAATGCGCATTTGCATTAGAATGGGTTAGAAGAGCTCCCAGGATGGAGCAAGATCCCTGCGGATCAGCCGCTGGCCTTACACAGAACGGCCACGGATCCTCGCCCTGGGCACGAACAGCTCGTGGAAGTGGTTCTCAGTGTATCATTAAATACAGAATATATGTAATATGTTATACATATTAAGAATATATAGGAAATATATATATATTATATAACATACTGGGAATATACATATTAGATATGTAAAATGTGTTGGGAGTGCAGATAATATATATATATATTATACA
>VXAY01005281.1:5087-27085 GCA_013399855.1 Oxyruncus cristatus | reverse complement strand
ACCCTCCGCCCTCCCCTTCCTTGGAAATTCACAGCCAACCTGCTAATGAGTCTTTGTGAAACTTGTGCCTTCTTACCTCTAATTTTACAGCCTGTTCGGATTTGAGCTCTGTGGACAGCCTCACATTTGGTTTGGAATTATAGGCTGAGTGGCTGTTCTCTCCTATTATTGTGCTGTCAATCTCGTATTAGCACATTATAATATGCTACACTGAATGCATCTGTTCTGTAGATCACAAGTCCTAATTGTCATTTGTTGAATCACTTTGTCTTATATGATTGTTAAGCAATTATTTCACCCAAAGCAGCTTAAACTTTGATTACTGTATAGTGTTTACAGGGATCAAAGGGAAATCAGCGGCTGCTTCAAACATTTTGCTGCTGGAACAGTCACAAGTGTGTCCCACACGCGGGAGATGCCGACACACAGCGACGAGCCCGGGTGACCTGTGGGTTCTTCCCACCCTCCTGCCTGAAGGGGAACATCTATTTGTCCGGGGTGGTTAAAGGTCCGGCAGAACGTGTAGGTAATGAGGCAAATGGGAAGTGACATTCCTGCCAAGATTGCTCATGGAAAGAGGCTCTCATGGCGTGTGACACCAGCTGTCCCAAAGGTCCCCTCCGGTGAGGAAAGGGCCCGGTGGGGAATAACACCCCGTGCCGTGTTGTTAAAGCACTCCAGTGCTTTACATCAAGGCAAAAAGCACTCCCGGCTCCTCAAAAAGCCTTGGAAATCCAAAATCACAGCAGTGCCTTGCTCAGGGATCCCATCCCAAAGCGACCCTCCAAAAAGCACCGGCGCTCGCAGCTGGCGGGTCAGCAGAGGACAGGGCTGGAGCAGCACGGAGAGCCCGCGGCACACACAGTTTTTGGCTGTACCACCCCACACTGGTGCCCTCAAAGAGGCACTTTGGTAGCTCACAGCCCTCACACCACCATCCCCTGGCTGCAGAGCCGGTCCCAGGCGCCGGGAGCCGCTGGGCTGGGATGCTGGAATGCCACAGAGGGGTCCCAGGGCATGGGAACCCAAACCAGCAAGGCCAAAGGGAGGGGTTCATCACCAGGGGCTTGGGCTAATCCCCATAATATGGGGCTGACAGCATGGGGAAGGAATGTTGGGCCATTGTTTCTAAGGAGCCCAGACAGGACTGAGAGAGAAAAAAACACTCTGGTGGCTCCGTAACTCCAGACGGTTCCACGAGCCAAGGAGGATACACAAACTGTCAGGAATCTTCTGCTTAAAACCATCTTCTTTAATGAGCCTCGAACTGAACCTGAGTGCCACGAAAAAGGCCCCTCTCAGCCAGCTGCAAATCCCCTCCTGACGCAACTGGAGCACGGGAGACTGAACAGACCTTCTCCTCCCTTTGTTAAAAGTTAATGAATTTCCTCACACAAATGATTTTTTCCAAATAATGGGCCCCAGCCCCTAGAGTACAGAAACCTTTATAAATCAGGACTGTCCCCAACTCAGCCACCAAGTGCTCACAAAAAGGAGAGAACTGGGGACAAGGCTGGGCTGTAACCAGCAAGTGCACTTCGCTGTGGGCTCCAGGCACAACCCAAACTCCTTGGGAGAGGCTCATTGCCCTGCCCTGCCCTGCCCTTCCCTCCCTGGGCATGGCTGGGATCCCCAGTGCCATGGCAGGACATCTCCAGCCCCGGGGCAGCACCCCTGGGTGCTGGTTTTGAGGTTTAGGCACAAAGATCTGCTGCGTGAACCCCTGAGGGCATCACCCCACGAGTCACACAGCTGGGGGCTTTTCCAGCTGCCTTTTCAGCTCCAGTTCGTTCCACCACGGAAATGGCTTCAAATAAAGTGACCTGGACAGCTGCAGAAAGAAGTTGTAACATGTGGATTGTGGCTTGGCCAGGAGAGGGTTCTTCCAAAAACAATTTAAGTTCAGAACAGTTGAGTTTGGGGTAGAAACCCTGAGAAAAGCACTTTTTCCTGGATGTTTGCTGGGAAAAAGTCCTACTCCTTCCCACATATCCTGAACAACGGATGGCACGGCCCAAAGAAAGCCAAAGAGGCCTCTAAGGAAGTTGTCAAGCCCCGGGATGAAAACCAATCTGGAGGAGCAGGTAAAAGGTAACGCCGCAAACCGCGGCCCGAGAGCTGCCGGTCAGGTAAAAATTGCTTTTTAACAAGGAGACAAGCCCTTCTCGACGGCATCTGCCGTATGTTTTTATAAAGCCCAGGAATACGTGTTCGAAGGGCCAGCAAATAAAGTTCCCATCGATTGGGTCTCAAGTGTAATCTGTTTTTCTGTCTGCCACCAGCAGCGGCAATAAAAGCGAATCGCGGAACGCGGCGCTTCGGTTAATGCGACGATACATCATCTTCTGGGGGGGGATTGCTTAGCTGCAGAATTTATAAACTCGCCCCAAATTGATGCAACGGCCAATTTTCTTTTCCAATTTATTTTCGGTTGAGCAAAGCAATATTGTGGCAGGACAAGGAGGAGACGCATTTCCCGTCTCTCCAGATGTTCTCCCGCTCCGTCTGCCCGGGGGAAGGGCCTCCGGCAGCTCCTCCGCTGGGGTTTTTGGGAAGGTGCTGGGGGATACTTTAACATTCGGGGTTTGCTCCGTGTTACAACCCTGCAGTGGTACCCAAAAGGTGCATGGGGTGTGCACAGAGAAAGTTATTCAGCGTTCAGGTCTTCCCTGTAAGGACTGAGCATCCCCAGCATCCCAGGGCTTCATCCCATATGGACTGAGCATCCCCAGCATCCCAGGGTTGCATCCCACATGGACTGAGCATCCTCAGCATCTCAGGGCTTCATCTCCCAGTCCTCTGCACACCAGGACAGACCAACTGGCTGCTCTGCTCCAGCACAGGGTTGGGGGACAGGCCCTTGCACTCACCCAAAACTTAGGCACAAGCTGTGCCCAGCAGTTAAAGGGATTCCAAGGTACCCAAACCATCCATAACCAAACTCCCGTGCCTGGCAAAGCATCCCTTACTCCTTTACCTGACTGTGTCACTCACAGAGATGCAGCCAGACACAGCAGCTGCCTTCACTGCATCAAAAGAGCCCAAAAATGGGTTCTTAGGGGCAGCAGAAGTGATGTTTTGATAGAGCTGGTTTCAACAACCCAGTGTTCACACTGGGTAAGAGCCATGGAAAATTAAACCCCACTCGAACCACACATAAAACAAACATAAGAAAGTCCTCCAGGCCAGGTTTTGATGCCGTCAGAGCTCGCCTTTGCAAGATTCCACCCCCCCTTTAAGGCCCTTCACCCGAAAACATCGACGTTGCCTTCACCAAGGAGCACCAAGGCTGCGAGGGGAGACCTGGGGCACAGGCAGGGTCAAACCTGACCCCCCCACACACCCCAAACCCATCACCAGTACCTGGCACAAGGATGGGAAACGTCCCGTTCTCCCCCTCCCCACCCCTTCCCTCCTCGGAAAACCGATAAATAATTTCCAGAGATAAAAACAAACACTCCGCATTTGGCTTTTTTGGTGGCGGTTGTTTTTCTTGAAGAGACAAAGTGTTCCACAGAAAGCCGACACTTCCTACACAAGTTTGCATCCTCAAACCCCGAGTTCTTCTGCCGCTCGTTCGGGGTGGGGGAAAAAAAAGCATCTCCAGCCCTTCACCCAGCCCTCAGCACCCCCACCCAGGCATCCCTGAGCCTCCTTGGGCGCCCGGGAGCATCGTGTGGAGACAAGAGACGACTCCGGGGAAGCGAGCTTTCCTATTCTCACCCGGGAATAAATAGAGAATAATCAAGTTTTCTGGGCTTAGAAAATCCCACCACAAACCACGAAAACAACGCGCGCACCTCGGCCCCGTGACGCAACTCTTGTTCCCACTCGGTTTAGGGTGACTTTTTTGGGGGTTTTTTTTAGGGAATAATATTACCCTGAAGCACCCTTATGGGTTCAGGACTAAGAGAATTAAATATTCCTACAAAGACCCAGTTCTCTCCGTGACTGGTTTAAGGCCAACCAGCCCCTTGCCCAAAATTAACCCTGGATGAAGTTGGAACGTTCCCGGCTGTGCAGAGGTGGGGATGTGTGGGGTTGCTTTTTTTTCGGGAAGGGTCAGAGGAGTAGAAAAAAAAAAATCAACACAAAGCACTGGAAGCAGCAGCAGGACCCGTGTCCTCAGATGCCGCCTGAGCACAAGATGTGCCGAGATGTCTTGGAAGGAAACGGTGCCAAATCCATCAGCAGAGCCAGCCCTGATGCCAGCGGGAGCCGCTGGCCCCCTGGGAGGGGCTCCCCAGGGATCTGCCCCCGCCTCCCTGGGCCACAGCTGGCATCTCATCCCAAAATAAACGGGTGCTGGTGACACACCCCCAGCTCCCGAGCCCAGACGGGGGATATTCCACTGCCCTGCCGTTGTTTTTTGGGTTCAGGGCTGCACAGCCCGCATCCCCCCCCCGCCCCGGTGCAGCGGGGAAGGGTCTGGCTCTCATCCCTAAAATCCTCCCCCAGCCCAGCAGCACCATTCCCCCGACGGAGCAACATCCACCAGCGAGTCCCATCCCTTCTCCCTGTCGGGCTTTGCTTTCCAGGACTGAAATACGGAAGGAAAACAACTGCCCACATCCCTGGGAAACTTCAAACTCCTGGAAAGCGCCGCGGGGCGACGGATGATTCCGTGTGCAGCGGCCTCTGCCAGGAAGGAGGGTCATCTCTTGGAAGAATCGGACATCTTTAAGGAAAAGTTCTACTTCAAACCACGTGATCCAAGCGGGGAAGGGGAGAAGAGACTTCGGGGACGACGAGGAAGAGCCGGAAAAGCGGATTGTTACCGCCCTGAGGCACGTTGAGAAGGGAGTTTTCCCTTATCCCACTGTGCCCGAAACCGCCAGGCCTGGAGCCAGCGGTGGGAAACGTGGCAATTACTGGGATATGGGAGTTATTGGGGGTGCCAGCAAGGATTTCACCGGGATATGGGAACGCTGAGAGCCGATGCCGCCGCATCCTCGGACGCCCAGTTGGACACGGTGGGCAGGATTCCCGCCCTGAACAGCCCCCATTTGTTCTCCTGCTCCCCTGCCCAGCAGCGCCCCAGTGCTCCCAGTTTGCCCAGTCGCTCCCAGTTTTCCCAGTCCCGGCGGCGCTGGAGCTCGGGAAGTTCAATGCTACCACCTGGTGGCGTTGGGGTGGAACTGCAGCACCCGGGGGGGACACGGGACATCCCCCCCTTCGCTCCTCATCCCGAATTCCATCGGGATCCTGCAGCAGCACCGGGCTGGAGATACCAAATCCCAGCCAGAGCCCGGGATGGCTTTAAAAAGTTGACCCCCCCCAAAAAAAAAAAAAACAAAAACCTGTAAAAATAAAATTTACGGCGCAAATTTTTTTGTAATTTTTTGTAATTTTTTTTTGGTGGCAAAAAAATTAAATTAAAACGGCCACAGAGGAGAAAAATAAAAAAATAAAATAAAATAAAAGTGGTCAGAACATACCAAAAATTAAATGGCCGCAATAGAGAAAAAAAAAGTTGAAGTGGCCAAAAGTTCGCAAAAAAAAAAAAAAATAGAAACAACTTACAGTGGCCATAACATAGTAAGAAAATTATTTAAGTTTTTTCCTACATTGCGGCCACTTAATTGATTTTTTTTCCCCCTATGTTGTGGCCTTTTAATTAGTTTTTTTAAAAATAGCCACACTACAGCAAAAATTAAATTCATTGCGTGGCCACAGTGCAGCAAAAAAATTGAAATCATTAAGTGGTCGAATACAGCGAAATTTTAAATCGTTAAGTGGTCAGCAAAAAAAGAAAAAAGTATTTAATTTCTTTGCTGCGTTCTGGCCACTTAATGAAATGGTCACAATACAAAAAAATTAATTAAGACTTTTAGAAGGGGCGTAACGTGGCTAAAATTTAAATTGTTAAGTGGCCACTTATAATATTGGGGGAATATTATAAGTGGCTACAACACAGGGAAAATCACGTTTATAATGCAGCGAATATTTTTAATTGGATGTCTGGAACATGGTGAAAGTATTTATTAAACGGCTACGGCGTGGCAGAAACACTTGTTAAAATGTTAAGGTTAAAAGCCAAAAATGTTAAGGTTAAAAGCCAAAACATTTAGGAAGTGGCTAGTGTAGCAAAAAAAATTATATATATATATTTAGGAGTGGCCTCAAGGTGGTAAAAACAAAGGTGTGGCTGTAGGAAAAAATGATTTAATGGTCACAACGTAGGGGAAAAAAAGTTTATCCACACTCAGCCTTGCACGAAACCTCTGAGGCAACAGGGAAAAAACAAAAAGGTTGAAAGAGTCACCCCAATCCCAGTAAATTCCATGAACGTGGAAGCTGGAGCAGGACTCACCTTCTCAGCCCAGGGGTAGCGGACGTGGGGGCTGCCCCATTCCCGGCTGATCTGCCGCCGGTAGCCGTGGCACTTGGGAATGTAGGAGCAGGACACGTCGCCCACGTCAGGGTAGATCACTTCCAAATCCCCCCTGGAAAAAGAGGGAAGAGAGCGGGAGGTGGGAGTGGGCGCCACGCCCCAGCCGGGCTCGGGATGTGCTTGGAATTGGGGGATCCAAAGGTGATCCAGAGAGCACAGGACGGAACCTCTGCTCCTGCTCCCGGGCAGCAGCAGGAATTTAAAACACTCATTATCAGATACTGGGAGGAAATTCCTCCCCCGTGAGGGTGGGGAGGCCCTGGAATGGATCCCCCACGGGATGCCCCATCCCTGGGAGTGTCCAAGGCCAGGCTTGGACAGGGTTTGGAGCAACCTGGGCTAGTGGAAGGTGTCCCTGCCCGCGGCAGTGAGTGGAACAAGATGATCCTTAAGGTCCTTTCCGACCGACCATTCCAGGATTCTATGGAAAAGCAGCCTCCTTCCCCTGAGATTTTCCCCAGAAAGCACCTGTCATCCCCGATGCTGCAGAAGGCACTTTTAAAGCCCCCACACAACAGGCCGGGGAATGACCTGAGGCGGCCAAGGAGAGCCCAAATTCCCGGCAAAAGGAGGGAAACAGCCAGTGTTTGCAGGGGACGCCGGAACCAGTGTCCCAGGAGGTGACAGGCTGGACACCGAGGGCAGCCCGTGTTGGGACGTGCAGGTGAGGAAGGGGACAGAGCATCACTCACCTGCAGAACCCCCTGTCCGAGTCGCTGAGCCTCTGGAAGATGCAGGTGCGGGAAGTGTGGTTCCCCCGGACGCTGGGGAGGAACAGGCTGAGAGCCACCAACACGGCACTCAGGAGCCTCATCCTGCCCTGGGGGGACAGAGGGACGGGCTGGGTCAGTCCCAAAGAACCCCCACCGTGCTCCGGTTCAGCTCCCGGGCCAAAACCAGCTCCAGGAAAAGCCCTCACGCCTCGCTTTCCTCTCCAGCTCCGCAACTTTTATCCCGGTGGCCCTGCCAGCAAACGGCAAGACCCCCCCACCTCAGAGCACCCCTTTCCACAAGGCTGGTGCATCACCACCCTCCACGTGGCGCCGGGGACGTGCCCACGTGGGTGACACAAGGCTCAGCACCACGGTGATCCCTCTGGCACCACACTCCGAGCCCAGGCAGCTCCGAGAGGGGGACAGAGAGAGTCCCTGTCTCCAGGTACTGGCCCTGCTGCTCTCCCTAACACCATGGAGGAGATGGAAAACTGGGATGGGGCTTGCTCACGGTCTATCCAAGGCCATCACCAAAGGACATCCGACCAGCCACCACACCCTGACACATCCCCGACCCCAGGAAGGGTCTCTGCAGGGGGAGCAGCCTGAGGGTTCACCCTGGACCCCTCCACCCTCTCAAGCGCCAGGGCAGAGCTCTTCCCACACGAGGACAGCCACGGGCACCCAGGTTTAAGCCACACAAAGCCTTGAGGATGAGGGGAGACAGGGTTTGATTCGCCCACCCCCCTGCCAAGCCCAGCTCCAGCCCTCGCCTCCCCAGGCCACACCGGCCTGCTGGACCCAGGGGCCAAAGGGGCCACCACGACCGGCCCTGCCCGAGCCACTTACCGGGGTCCCGGGGACGGCTGAGCAGCTCCGAGGCAAAGCCTGGAGGTTTGAGGTTGCCGTGGAGATGGTTTCCTTGGAAGGAAGGGAAGAAGGGACTGGGAACCGAAAGCAAAACCTCCCGAGAAGGGGCACCTCAGCTCGGCGCTCGAGCCCTGCCAACGGGTTTCAACCCCCCAACGGTCCCCAACGGACCCAACAGCTCCGGGGTCCTCACCGGCCCAACTCCCCCCACCAACCCCCACCGCCACCCCAAACACACTCTTCCCTCCACTGGAAGCTTCCAAGCTGATTAGGAAGGATGTGACCCAAACACTCATTTGCCAGTCTCCTCCATTGCCTAATCAGTTCTGGATGAGGCACAGGCAGAAATCCCCCAGCGAGTTGGGAATAGGGATTACACCACACACCGTATCATTATATAATGAGGCGCCGGCACGCAGAGCGAACACGAGCGAGGACCAGCAGCACTGTCATCCCGGAGAGAGAGAGGCACCAGGCTCCAACTAATTAGAAACATTAACGTGTTGGGAATGGTCTGGAGGGTTTAGGGACTAATGGCTCTGGTTCCCACGCTGCAGCCCCGTAATTAGAGCCCTGCTCCCTGCAAACAGGCTCACGTGAGTTAATGCTTTTCCCATCGGAGTCAGGGATGCCGGTTCACATGAGTCAGGGGAGCCAGAATGGGGTTTGCAGCCTCGCAGGGGCACAGGCCACGGCGGGGCGGTTGGTGAGCCGGGGTCCCCAGACCCAGGCAGGGCTGGTAGTCAGCACAGACCGCCCCGAAACCCTGCCATGGAAAGGGGGATTTCTGAGAGGAGCAGGAGCTCCCTCGGAAAACTGAGTGCGTGGCTGGAAGTTTAGCAAGAGGCAGCAGGCAAAGGTCAGGGCAGACACAAGGACTGGGACACCAGGAGAGCTGGAGACATGGACAAGGGACTCTCACCTTGGAAAACCATCATGGAATGGTTTGGACTGGAAAGAGCTTTAAAGGTCATCTTGTTCCACCCCCTGCCACGGGCAGGGACACCTCCCACTAGCCCAGGTTGCTCCAGCCCGGCCTTGGACACTTCCAGGGATCCAGGGGCAGCCACAGCTTCTCTGGGCAACCTGTGCCAGGGCCTCCCCGCCCTCACAGGGAGGAATTCCTTCCCAATATCCCATCTATCCCTGCCCTCTGCCAGTGGGAAACCCTTCCCTGTATCCTGTCCCTCCATCCCTTGTCCCAAGTCCCTCTCCAGCTCTCTTGGAGCCCCTCTGATCCCCTTGGCTCCTGCAGTCACTTGGCAACGATTACTTGGGGTAACGAGGGGTTCCCAAAACAAAGAGCAAAAGGGAAGTGGGACGAGCTCTGAACAGGGATATTTTATTTCAAGGCCAGAGGCAGAGAAAAGCCCTTCACACAGAGGCCATATCAGCCACTTCCACCTGGAGATCTCCTGAGGATTGGCAAAAAATGGGTTTGCCAATAGACAAGGTGCAGAGGGATCCCCCCCAGGGACGCTTTGGAAGGAAAACTCCTGGGAGCAGCGATTTTACAGCACCTCCACATAAGATGAGCTCTGGCTTTTCCTCCCTAATCAAAACCTATTGCAGAGTAATTACAAAGATCTTGTTTCCCCTGCTCAGGGAGACGGAGCGCAAGAGGCAGCGGGATAAAAGGCCGGGATAAAAGTCCACGGGGAAGCGCTGCCAGAGCCAGACCTCAGCTCCTGTGTGGTGTTCCTGAGGGTCAGGTGGGCTCCTGAGGGGCAGGAGGCTGCTGGACTGTTTCCTTTCCAAACCCATGCACAGAGCAAGGTGGCTCTGAGCTGCCCCTGCCCCAACCCCACCTGCACAAACACCCCGTTCCTGGAAAACCGACACAGGGAGCGGGTGATTTCCACTGGCATCACCCACCTACCCGGGTCTGCCTGTGCCTGGAGCTCTCGGAGCTGGGGAGAATAAAACACAGGAGCCCGCACGGAGCAGCTCCCCCTCGGGAGAAGGATCCTCCCATGGGGAGACACGGATCCAGGGGTGCCAAAGCAGGGCTGGAGCACGAGCCAGGCTCCTCTCCCAGCAATCCCAGGGTGTTCCCTCTCCTGACTCAGCAGTGCAGGACTGCAGGAATCCCGTCTTTCCAGCTGGGAAGCCTCTGGTGTCGTGCTGTGGACGAGGCTCAGGGCTGGGGAAAAGATGATCATCCAGGATTTGCCCCTGTAACGAAGAGGGGGGGTGAGACGAGATGGGATGAGATGCTGCCCTGCACTTGAAATTCTTCACACCTTTTTTTTTTTTTTTTTTTTTTTGGCAAAGCCATTATTGAAAACCCCACTGCAGACTCCCTCCCGCTCGGTCGTCCCGGCTCCCAGGAGGCTCCCAATACTTGGGAGTTAAAATAAAGCTTTCAGAGGTGCCAAGTGCAAGATTACATTGGTTAATCAGTGATGTGAAGCCCAAGGAAGCAGAGCGCTGCCTGTATCACTTCATTTGGGAGGAGACTATTTAAATATATACATAAAACACATATATTGCATTTGTCCCAATATCACTTCAATTCATTTGGGAGGAGACTATTTAAATACATATATATAAAATATATATATATTGCATTTGCATCCGCAGCAAACAGTTCCAAAAGCCATTGAAAAGCCTTTCACAGCTGGGCAAAACTGAGATATAGGTCAGGAAATTATTTTCCCATTCATTTCAGGGATGAAAAGGCTCCTAATAAACGGCAACCACCTCAAGGCAAGGGAAGGGAGGGGAGGGAGAAGTCTGGGGCTTGTTTTAACAGCAACAAAGCACCTGTGAAAGCCAAAGCACCTGTGTGGGAGCCAAAATACACCTGGGCTGATCCGTGGGGCCACAAATGGTGCTTGCAGAGGCAAGGAGAAGGTGCTTTGTCGCGCATCACACCTCTGCAGACCGCTCCTGACGCTCTCCCACGGCCCCGTAACCTGCTGCCGAGGTGCCAGAAAACACTTCCCAGGGAGCCTCAGGATGCAGGTGAGCCAAAAATACAGTTACTGGGAGGAGGCTCATCAGCTGGATCTGATGAGCCCTCAAAGCTCCCCCCACCGCGTGCAGAGCAACTTCGTTTGCTTAATCCCAGGTTTTAATGCAAGGCAGGTGTCTCCAGACCAGCATCTCACTCTGAAGGGCCGGAAGGAACCCTCCTTTGCTTCCAACACGGGCCAAGAGCACGTTGTTTGCAAGCTCTGGAACTTCCCACCCCGTCCTGGGGCTTCCTGCCGCTGCTGGTCCGAGATAAAGCCGCGCCAGGCACACGGGCCCGCTGGAGGGATTTGTTCCGTCCTCCGCCTGTGACAAAGGCCGGCCGTTTTCTTGGGATTCTGAGCCTGCTTCCACCCCGTTCCCATCAGGTGACCTCAGCTCTCCTCGGACAATAATTGCCTGCAGGGGCAGGGAGGAGTCACCGGGGCTTGAGCTGCCCCAGCCCCGTGGCACAGGAAGGCTGGCACTTGGGAGGAGGAGGGGGTTGGGGGGGGTTAATTTGCTCCCAGGTTTTTAACTCACCGCTGAGGACGTTTAAAAACTCTATTCCTCGCTCGCCAGAGGAGCCAAAGCTCTTGGGAACAGGGGTTTGCCCTCCTCTCCGCGAGCAAAAGTGTTTCTGAGCCACAAATATGCTCCTTGTACTCCCACCCGAGACCCCCAAGCATCGGTCCAGCTCAGCTCTTCCTTCAATATCCAGCATTTTCCTCTGATTTGGGAGAAAAAAAAAAAAAATCACAGTTCCAGGTGACAGCCCCCGACTCAGTTTCCCCCTGGAGGTGCCACCAAGGGACTTGGTGAGCAAAGCACCCGAAGAGCTCAGAGAAACCAACTCCAGGCTGAAAAAAAAATCACCGGAAAAACAGTATTTACACTGTTGATACCAACCAGCAAGAGGGTAGAAAGCAAAGGACTTGGCAGAGCCTCAGTGGCCCGGGGAATTCCCTCAATCTTGGCCTTGCAGGAAGCCCATTTTTCAGCTCTTCATTCCGTAGCAATCAGAAAAGGAAACAGAAAACCACATCCTCTCTCTCTCTCTCCATTCATAACCTGCTGCACCTCCAGTCGTGCCCTGGCCTTGCTGGGCCTCTTATCTCCCCTCTCCACAGGTTGTTCCTCACATTTCCCTCTCTGCATGGCCAACGACTTCATTCCCTGCTCCAACTGAACGACCACAAGGTCGCCTTCACCTTGTCCCAGCCAACCCTCAGGGCAAGAGCTTTGTGAGTAGAAAAAAACCCCCATTTATCCCAGGACACGCTCAAGTTTGCATCTGCACTGATTTGTGGGGGCTGAGTCTTCCTCCTTGGGGAATTCTAAGTGGACTTCAGGGATGGGACAGATTTATTGGGCTCCGTGGTCTGGAGGTCTCCTGTGCCACGTTGGGGTCAGGGGTTAAAGACCCCAGATCATAAAGGGTTCAACAGCTGGATTTTTGTGTCTTTAGGGCATTAATAAGATGCTGGGGCAAAACACAGAGTGAGGGGGTTGTATTTATCCCCCACCCCCTCCAACCAGGCCCCTGTGGAACAGCAGAGCTCTGTGTTGTGCAGAGCACCAGGTGCAGATCCCTGGTGCAGCCTGGGAGATGAACACAGGAGGATTTTTGGCTTTTCTCTTTATACCTGCCAAAGCTGCCAGCACTGGACTCTCACCCCCTCTCTCCTGATCCATTTTCCCTGCAGGAAGCCGTGTCTGGACAGGCTGGATTAAACATCACTGCCACCAGCAGCAGTGGGAAGGTCAGCAGTGACTGAAGGGGAAGGGTCAGAGCCCCAAAAAGGGGGGGATGGACCCACAGCATCCACCTCCTGCAGCGCCCTCTGGGCAGGAATCCCTGTGGGATCAGGGAAGGGATGTTTTTTTCCCTTTGAGGTTGGTAGCACCTCACAGCTCCTGGTAACAGAAGGAGCCAGTGCAGCACAAACCATCCACCAGAGCAGAGCCAGGGCTGCTGTGACCCCCCCAAAACCTTCCTTGGCACCAGCCCCCTTCCCTCTGCCTCAGCTGAGCATCACAGGAGCACTCGGGAGAGGAGGAATATCCGATGTTTTCCAGGCACTGAGCACACAGCCGGGTACAGTCCCCTGAGCCTGGCAGCAGCCCACAGAGCCACCCCCACGCTGCATCACACGGGGATCACCCCTTCTCCTGCCGGCCCCAGCCCGAACCTCAGCTCCAGCAGCAGGAACACAACACATCCCATCCCCTGCAGCACCCCGAGCCCAGCACGGAGCACGAGACACGCCAGCACCTCCACCCGTGGCATTCCTGGCTCGGGGACGGGGCCACCCACCTCCACACCCCATCCTGCCCCATCCGTGAACTCCTCTCCCAGAGCAGCATCTGGCACCCTGGAGCAGTTGGCACGTTTGGGGAGGTCACCGGGAGGACGCAGCGCCTGGGGGAGGTGACCTTGGTGGCAGCCTGCCGGTCCCACACCGCTGGATGTGCAGCGTTGCACAACCAACACCTGGCAGAGCCCACCCTGCCTCGGCGGGTACCTTGTGACTGCTCCTGCCGGAGCTGCGGCTCCTTCTGGGGAAGGTCTTCTATTTTGGGAAGAATGTTTTCACTTGGCCTATATTAAGCACATTCATTTCGCAGTCACAAGGCAGGCGCAGAGCGGTGCGGGAGCCTCTTCTCCTCCAGCAGCTCCCTCAGCCTGGCAGATCCCGGCTCCCAGCGGTGCTGGCACACGCAGCCCAGCCCGCTGCTCCCATTCACACCGGCGAGCTGCTCGGCACCTCTTCGAATTCCTGGCTCAAATTCCACCACCTCACCCGCCCCACTCCCGTCCCACCCCAATCCCGCGCCTGGAGACGGGAAAAGCCGCTCGCTGAGCGTTGCTGCAACACCCGACACGCGACAGCGGCTCGGAGGGAAAGCGTTGAGAAACCCTCAGGTGTGGCCTCTGCTCCCCGGGGAAGCTGTGTGGGCAGGGTACAACGCCGGGATGGGGTTAGGGAAGGGTCACCCGGGCTCTTCCCACCTTTTACCCCCTCCGCTCCTTCTCCGGGACGCTCGGCCCTGCTGAGGGAGGAGGTGGATCTGCGCCCCGTGCCTCGTGGACGCTCTAATTGTGATTACAGCCCTTCGGGGATGACAGCGAAATAAATAAATCAGCGAATAAATAAACCAACGCCTCTTCCAGGTTGTCCCGGGGCCCGGCTGGATGAGGCTCGTGGGAAAGCCCTGGGGCAGCGCGTTAATGAGGAGCTGCGGATGAGGAAGGAGCATCCTCAGCTCTGACTCAGGCCCCACGAGCCGGCCCGTCGCGCTGTGGTGGGCAGGGCAGGACCCCTCGGCTTCGCTGCCCGTCCTGCTGCTCCCCCCCCAACCTTGCCAGCTGGGCCTGGGGACCTGCGTGGAATTTAGGCCGGCTGGGCAGGGATGGCTATAAATAGCATCGTTTCGGATTCAGCCTGCTCATCCCTTCAGTCCCTGAGTTATTTTCTCCCTCTTTCCGCGGCTCTCTGCAGGCTGGGATGAAGGGGAAGCACAGGCTGGACCCTCCCTTAAGTCACACAGGGAAACCAGGGAGACGGAGCAGTTAAATTGGTTCAGATCCCCGATGCTGATGCACTTATACCAGATTAACCTTTGCATCAATAGACTCCCAAATCACACTAAACTGGCTTAACCCTTCCCTAAATGGGTTTAACTGGTTTGCAGCAGGGGCTCGTACAGGTTTAACGAGCTCAGCTGAGTCCCAGCACTGGTGCTTTCCTGGGAAGCCCTGAGCACCCATCACAGCTCCTTGCAAAGTCCAGCCCCAGCACCCCCTTCCCCCCAGAGCTGCTCTGTAGGCTGGAAGGAGTGAGGGAAAATTCCCCTGAGCATGGATATCATTTCCAGAAGGTTCTCCGAGCCCCCAGTGTCTTTTCCCAGCCCGTGGGCACCGCGGCTCTAGATGTGGACCCCAAAACGCCCCTCATTTCCAGCTCCCCACAGCTGCAGGCTTACAAAGGCCCTGCCCTGACACCCCAAAAATCCAACCTGCTGCAGCGTGAGAGAAAACAGCCTGGCACCCTCAACACCGCCAGCAGCGCCCTCCCCTTTTCCACCTACCCCTCCTTACAGCACCGGTATCCCCAGTCCCGGAGGAGCCAGCAGCGGAGCGGGGCCTGTGCCCAGCCGGGTCTGGCAGAGCCGCAGTCCGGGACCAGCTTCTTGGCAGGGCTGAGCCCTGGAACTGGCTCAGAGACTGAGCAAGGAGACAGCAAAAGCTGAGACCCCACCCCGGGCGACCCCCACAGCCGGGAGGGAGCAATTTGGGGAAGATCAGGGCCGTTTGCAGATGCTCCAGGAAGCTCAGGGGCGAAGCAGCTGCAAACGAGCCATCGCTCCAGGCCGGGGAGCGTTTCCCTTGCTCCGTGACCCAGCAAAACGGGAGCTTTTAAGCACCTGCCGCAGAACTAGACACAAAAACCCCCCTCAGTTCCCTTCGTAACTCGAGCCAGAGCAAACGGCTGTGCCCCCAGCGAGGACAGAACATACTGGAGGTGTGAGTAAGCCCCGCCGCCCGACGCGGCAGAGGCGCCCGGGGCGCAGCAGCGCCTCGATCAGGAGGTGAGGCAAGACCTGGCCCGGGCGCCCCGTCTGTGCCGAGCAGCACGTTGCCGCTCTTATCAGCTCCATCGGTACCTGCAGCCAGCGTTTCTGCGGCCGCGCTCCCGTCCCTCCGAGCAGAGCAGCCGAAACGGAGCCTCCTCAGCACGAGGGGCTCCTCCTGGGTCCTTTAGAGCCCACCAGACACCTGCAGCTCAGCAGCCCATCACCTCCCTCCTTTCCCATTGAGTCACCAGCTGTTCCCACTGATTCACCCCTCTCAGCCACCTCTCCTTTCCGTGGCCCGTGGCCATTTCCCCCGTCCCCTGGTTCCCATTGACTCACTCCTCCAAAGCTCACCCTCCCTTTTCCATTCCCATCCTGGTCATCCCTGATCACCAGGACTCATCCTGCCCTGGGACCTGCCTTCCTTCCCACAGTACCGTGCCAGCAGCATCCCTAAGGGGCCGTGGGGAGCATCCCAGTGTGGGACCTGCAGGCTGGGCAGCTCCAAAAAACCATCTCAAAACCCGGGCAGAAGTACCATTCCCAAGCCCCAAAGCTACGGGGAGCAACCCTTATCCAGGAGCAAAGGATTCCTCCGTATTTCTAACCCTGGTTGGCATCTTCTGCTGCCTTTTCTTCCAGGGGCCATGGGAAAAACACCAAACGCTTTGCAGAATTCAGATGCAATCAGTGCCTCAAGCATAATTCCTTCACACTTCCCATCCATCCCTCCATCCTGGAACCACCCCGCGGTTCCCGTTTCCTCCAGCTGCAATACAGGAAGCATTCAGGAACGAGTCTGAAAGACTTGGGAAGTGCAGGGGAGAGGGAATTTTGGGGAGCAGGGACATGCAGGCCCCGGCGCGTGGCGCGCCGCCGGCGCACCCAGAGCGGCTCCAGAGTGGAAAATTCCTGCCCCGCTGAGCTCGGATTGTGGTCCAACAGGTTTCAGTCCCAGCCCCTTTACTTGTGTCAGTGCAAAAACTCATCCCTAGGGCATTTGTTTGGATCACATGGGCGAGCGTATAAAAACGGGTCCCGCCTGTCCGGGCCAGTTAGCACCTGGAAAAGGGGAGGCGGCTGCTGGAGCGGAGGGAAGAGCCGCGGGGACGGGACGGCGCAGGGCCGGTGCACACAGGTAAGCACGGAGCAGATCTACCCCCTGGAGCAGATCTACCCCCTCCCCCTCGCTCCATTTTTCCCCAGGGATTTGCCAGGGCTGCGCCTGGGATGGCAAAACTGGGGGGTTCCCCGCCGGGAATTCGGGGGGTATGGGGGGTGCAGCGGTGTGTGCGGGATTTGGGCGTTGGGAAGTGGGTGGGAGCGGGGCTGGTTCACGCACAGGAGGAGCTCGGAGTGCCCCCGAGGCTGTTCCCAGCCCCCAGGGCGATGCAGGCCCTCCAGCCCCTGGTTGCCTCCTGGCCCCTTTGCTCCCCTTCGAGCTGTCGGGAATCGGGATGCCCGACCCCAAGAGGCTCCTCGGGGTGCGCCGGTGGCCCTCGGGGTTCAACAAGCGGCCCGTGGGTGCTCAGGCAAGAGCCACGGGTGACACCGAGCCGTGGGGGGGCAGAGCTTCCAGGCTGGGGCGGATCCACCCCGCTCTCCCCGAGGAACACGGGTCGAACCGGCGGCTCTGCCCGGCCGCCGCTCGCCGTTCCAACAAGGGGTGTTGGTGTCTCCTGGCAGGTCGTCAGGACGTCCCTGCAGCCACCAAGGGCTGGTGTCACCGCCCTCCCTGAGCCTCCTGCCAAGGCAGTGCCGCTTCCTCGGCCACGAGCCGTTAGGGTGGGAAGTGGTTTTGGGGATTTGGGGGCTGTTTCGCAAGGGAGGGCACGAGGCACGGCCGCCCTCCCGCAGGCCAGGACTTGCAGCCGGGCCCTGCGATGATGAAAGAGGTGATTCTCCTGCTCCCGGAGGCTCCTGGCCTGCTCCCGGTGCCGTCTGACACCCCCTGTTCCCTCTTTTCCAGACATTCCTTCCCTCCCTCACCCCAACAGGGGCTCTGGGATCCCCGCGAGTTTTCTCCCCCCCAACCCAGCATTGCTTCTTCCCCTTCCTCTGCTCTCCATCCCTACTTGGAGACAGTTGCCTAGAAACAGACTCCTCGTTCTTTGATGTTTTAATTCATTTTTATTCTTTTTTTTTTTAAACGGGGGAGAGCAGTGGGGGTAAAAGGAGGTGGCAGGACGGGATGTGCCACCACGCTGCTGGGGCAGCAGAGTGGGCAGGAGGGCCCAGGAAACAGCTGACACCGAGGGGAAGGTCTAAAACAAGCAAACCCAGCATTTCTCCCCCATTAGGAGACATGCAGCCCCCCTCCATCCCCCCAGGACCCCACACCACGCAGCCAGACCCAGGAGCAAGTCCCGGGAGGGTCCCATTTTCCCCCTTCTCACTGACCATCAGCGCCCAGGCACCCACCCCCCACCCACAGCAGCTCCCTGGCTGCAACGTGAGAATGAATTCCCCGGGGGGGAAAAGCTGCTTGGAGGGTTATTTTCCTTCTCTGCAGAAGAGCCCAGGCTGGTTGGCAACGTTATCCGCCTATTTTTTTGCACTGCTCTCCATGGCAAGAGAACCAGGAGAAAAGGGAAACAGAGAAGCCACAGGATGCACCGTTATAAGAGGAACTTTCCCCAAATAGAAGCTTTTCACAGCTTTTTCACGAGGCGTCAGCAGCTCTTAATACTGTATGAAACTGTGAATGCTGCATGAGGCAGCCGGGCCGGCGGGAGCCTGTCAGTGCTCCAGGCTGCAGCTGCAGCCTCTCCCCAGAGTGTGGGGCCGGCCCTGCACCCCAAAACCTGGCTGGGATGTCGGGAAGAAGCAGCTGGAGGAGCAGCCTCAGCTGCGATTCCACCTCAGCAGCGTTTTCTGCACCCACCAGGGTGGTAAATCCAACGTACCCCAGCTGGAGGGCGCAGAAATCCTGCACACACGGACCAAGACCTTGGATTTTGCCCTGACCTGGTTTTTAAGCTGCGAAAGATCCGTCTGGAGAGCCCCAAATGTTCATTAGCTCGGCGCTGGGGCGAAGGGAGTCTGCGCTTGTGTAATAAGTCGCATTTCACAGGAGCACATGGCTCCTTCTGGGTTTAAATATTTATAAGCTGAGCTCTGAATCCCTGAAGTTGTGCAGTGGTGTCGATGGCAGGGTGAGTTGTCACCCAGGGAGGATCAGGTGGCTGATTCCAGGGCTGGGAGACGGGATCCAGGCGGGCAGCTGGGCCACAGGATGTGCGGGCAGTGAATTTCCAGAGCAGCCCAATCTCCTGGCTCGGGGACAGGCCCTTCTGCTCTGTCACAACAGGGGATGGGAGGTGCAAAAATGTTCTTTTCGCTTGTTTTAGACCTTTCCTTCTGGTATCAACCGTTTCCTGGGCTCTCCTCCCTGGCCTGCTCCCTGCATTGGCACATCCCAGTGGGCCATCTCCGGTGGTGCAGGGTCCCTTTGTCCCCACTGTTCCCTCATCAGGGTGGGGGTTTGCCATTTTTGCAAAGTGCTGGTTGAAGATTTCTCCTTCTTCTTCCTGGCTCCCGATGGATATCAAGCCCATAAAACCCTTTATTTTATTTTTTTTTCCTGGCACCTCCCTCCCTGGCTGCTGATGGGGCCGGGGAGCCCAGAAAGATGCCTCTGGCAGCTGCCCTCAGCAAGGAGATGCCGGGAAGAAAAACTGGAGATTTGGGGTTTTCAGAGCAGCAAAAGGGAGGACTGACCCTTATTGCTCCTGCTGGTGAACCCATGGAAGGACCCAGCGCCGTGGCGGGTCCCTGGAACCCTCTTCCCAGCAGGAGCCAGGAGTGTGCTGGCTTTGCCAGGAGCAGAGCCCGGGCTGGACTCTGCTCCAGCCTGATGTGGGCAGGCACTGCTGATCCAGCAACAGGGGAAGGAGGGACAGCCCTGCTGCCCTGCCTGGCTCCAGAGCTCCCGGGAGGGGAGCCTTGGGCAAACCAAGCATGCGGCAGGGCTCGCTGCTCCACTGGCCACCCCCAGAGCCAGGCACTGCCCACAGGGAAGGCTCTTAGCCCAAGGGTAAGGTGCTTGGAGCAGGGGTGGGAACTGGGGGGACCCCTGGACCGCCCCAGGGCCACGGGGAGGTTGTGACTGTGAAACCTGCAGTGCAGGGGCCGGGGCTGTGTGTGCCCGTGGCACAGATCTGTTTATTCAGGTTGCTTTGCACGGCGAAGGGGGTGGCACACGAGGAGGGCAGACCTGGCAGCGAGACACAGGGACAGCGGGAAGAGGAGGGACAGCTCTGTCCCCACACTGGGACACTTCTTGGCCAGCCCAGGTGGCCCGGCAGGACTTGCCTTCCCAAAGGCTGCCCGTCCCCAGGGTCGTGGGGTGACACCGTGCAGAGGGACGGGGTGGTTTTGGGGCCTGAGTCCGTGTTTGGGGTGTTCTCACAGAGTCCTTCTGCCCTCTCCTTTCAGAGTCTGCCAAGAGAAAGAGATGGAAAGCCAAGGGAAAGGCAGCCCCGCCGGGAAGATGACTGCCATGGCTCACAGCCTGTAAGTACCCTCCTCCGCCGAGCTGCCTCCTCCAGCCTCCCCGTTCCAGCACTTTTCCTCCCGCCGCTTTCTCCAGGGGACTTTGCTCTTTGCTCCCCTCTGACACACTTTGCTGAGATGCCTCTTTCTCCCACGGATGAGGCGGAAAACTCGCAGCAGAGCTCAGGGCAGAGCCAGGCAAAGGCGTGATCCGTGGGAAGGGGGGGGGGCTTTGGGAACGTGTGGTCTGGGGCTGCTGGAGCGTGTCGGGGTGTCTCCCCACTCCAAACCCCCTTTTGCCAGCCAGGGGTGCGTTGCCTCAGCCTGGCTCAGCCCTTCAGGCCTTTGCAAGGTGAATAACACCAAGCTCAGCTTGAGTTGGGGCTCAGGGAGGGGGGCACTGGTGGGGGCAGAGCAGGGGGAAGCTCCAGCGATTGCAGAGCATTTTCTGGCCGCTCCAAGGAGCAAGTGGGTTTGGATTCAGGTTCCTGCATCCTGACCCTCAGCAAGGCTGGGCAGGGGCCTGGCAGCACCTGGGAGGGGTGGAAACGCCCCTGGCACTAAACTAGAGAGTAAAGTTTACTGGGGAGGGTACGGCTGGAGCAATGTCCGCTCATGTCTGGGGGTGCTGCTTCATTCCTCGCTGCGGAGCAGGAGATTTCACCCCTCTCTGTGGGGTGAAAAGGGGTGCTTGGTGCCAGCGGTGTGAGCTCCCCGGGGTGACCCCCAGCGCTCAGCCCTCGGGTTTGGAGCTCTTTGCCTGGGAGGGAGGGAGATTACGGAGCTGGACAGATGGGAGTCCCTGGGGACGAGTGCAAGAGGCTTAAATCAGAGAAAGAGATGGGAGCAGGGAGAAAAAGGCCTTTTAATCACAGCCCTGCCAGAGACAGCAGTGCTGAGGGAGGGGAGATCTCACCTGGCAGCTGTGCCATGCCATGGGCACCTGTGCCATGCCATGCCATGCCATGTGCCGTGGGCTTGCTTGATGCAGCAAGTCAGCTGAGACTCGTGTGCCTCCTCCCACGGAGCAGGGGGGGCCGTGAGTAGCATCCACGTGCTCCAGGGATGCTCTCCGGCCCCCCTTCCCCTGCCTGGTGCCCCTCCCCGGTGCTTCCAGCCACCGGCTCTCTGCTCCCGGGAAACCCTTCTCCCGGGGAAAAAAGGGCCGGTTCGAGCTGCGCAGCCCGGAGCGTTTCGACTGCAGGCGACAATTGCGCTTTTGTTTTGCCTGGCTGGGAGGGGGGCAGGCGGCAATTTGGCTGCCCTGGAAGCTGCCGGGAACCCTTTCTGCCACAATTAAGCACCTGCTACAAAGAGAGCAAATAAGCCAAATCATGCGGCTGGCAAACAAGCCCTACGTGTTCCTTCCCCGTGACCCACTCCAAGAAGCAGAGAGGGAGCTCCGGGCTGCGGCTCTGGCTGCTCGCAGCTCCCGTTGCAGGGGGATTAAATAGCTCTTGCGTGGAGCCAAAAAAGCTCCTCCGCCCGCTCGCGGTCCCGGCGTGGGCACGGAGGCAGCGCCGCGAGCCGCCCGTGCCCGGCTCAAAAGCCTAAAGGGCTTCTCCCTCCCTAAATTAGCGGCTCCATCTCCTTCTGCTATGGAGAGGCAGATCCCCGTCCTGCGCGTTCGGTGAGGCGGGGGGCGCTGGCCGGGCTGGGGAGCCGGGGATGGGGGGGGAGAGAGGCAGCGGGGAAGAAGGTGCGAGGCGAGGGGAGCCGAGCTGCGCTTTGGCGCCCGGGCTGACGCGGCGTTGCATCAGTGTCGGGGCGGCCGGAGCGGCTGATCCGAGCGGGGAAGGCAGGCAGCGGGCCGCTCCCGGGGCGGGGTGGAGGGGGGCGAGCCTAGCGTGGCTCAGTGGAGCAGAGAAGGCAGGCGAAAGGCTCGGGAAGGGATGGCGAGGATCACATGATGCGGATATACGGGGTCAGAGCAGCGGGGCCGGAGCGCACGGCGCCTTCCCGGCAGCCGCGCTGCGAAGATGACTCGGAGTTTT
>VXAY01005279.1:0-12074 GCA_013399855.1 Oxyruncus cristatus | reverse complement strand
AGAGAAATAAAGGAGGAAAAGAGAGAAAGAGAAGAAAGATCACCAGTCCTTAGATCCCCCATTGGTACTGCTGCATGGATGGTCCAGATCTGGGGGAGGGGGAGGGGAGGGGGAGAGAGAGGAAGGAGTGGAGGGAGAGAGAGATAGGAAAAAGAGAAAAAGTGAGCTGGACTGATGCACTTCCTTTTATAGTTAACCTGGTGTACGCCTCTTACATAAACTAGATTTTTCACGCCATTTCATTCGCACATGTGCAGCCAGCCCTTTTGAGCCCTCCAGGAAGTGAGTCAAGGGGGGAGTTGATGCAGGCACACTGAGCATAAGTCTCAAGCTGGAAAAGAAAGTCAGCTGAGAACAGCACTGCCCCACCTCCATGGGACCCTCTCTTCCAATCACAACTTTCCTGTCTCAACAGTCAGAATGTCTGAGACAAAACATGCTTACATGCTTATGCCTGGTCCTCCACAGACATGCATCCCAGGATCCTGAGGGAACTGGCTGATGTGGTTGCCAAGACACTCTCCATCATATTTAAAAAGTCATGGTGGTTGGGCAAAGTCCCTGGTTACTAGAAAAAGGGAACCATCACTTCTGTATTTAAAAAGGGGAGAAAGGAAGATCCAGGGAACAACTGTGGTGAGCCTCACCTCTGTGCCTGGGAAGATCATGAAATAGATCCTCCTAGAAGATATGCTAAGGCACATAAAAGACAAGAAGGTTACCCAAGGCAGCCAGCACAGCTCTACTAAGGGCAAATCATGCCTGACCAACCTGATGGCCTTCCATGATGGAGTGACAGCAATGGTCAACAAGGAAAGACAAACAGATGTCATCCACCTAGACTTGTGTAGGGCTTTTGACATGCTTATCTCTAAATTGGAGAGACACAGATTTGATGGATGGACTATTCAGTGGATAAGGAATTGGCTGGACACAGAGTTGTGGTCAATGGCTCTATGTCCAAGTGGAGGCCAGTGACAAGTGGTGTCCTTCAGGGCTCTGTCTTGGGACTGGTGCTCTTTAATATCTTTATCAATGACATAGACAGTGGTATTGAGTGTACCTGCAGCAAGTCTGCAGATGACATGAAGCTGAGTGATGCAGCTGAAACAACAGAAGGATGGGGTGCCATCCAGGGGGACATGGACAAAGTTGAGAAGTGGGCCCATGAGAACCTCATGAGGTTCAGCAAGTCCAAGGTGCTGCACCTGGATTGGGGCAATCCCAGATGTGAGTACAGACTGGGAGAAGAATTCATTGTGAGCGGCCCTGCCAAGGACTTGGTGGGTCTGGTGGATGAAAAGCTGAACATGAGCCAACAGTGTGCACTCACAGCCTAGAAGGGCAACCAAATCCTGGGCTGCATCAAAAGAAGCATGGCCAGCAGGTCAAGGAAGGTGATTCTCCCCCTCAACTCCACCCTCATGAGACCCCACCTGGAGTACTGCATCCAGCTCTGGGGTCCTTAGCACAAGAAAGATGTGAACCTGTTAGAGTGGGTCCAGAGTAGGGCCACGAAGATCATCAGAGGGATGGAGCACCTCTCCTATGAAGACAGGCTGAGAGAGCTGGGGTTGTTCAGCATGGAGAAGAGAAAGCTCCAGGATGACCTCATTGCAGCCTTCCAGTACTTGAAGAGGGTTTATAAAAAGGAAAGAGAGGGACTTTTTGCAAGAGCATGTAGTGACAGGACAAGGGGGAATGGTTTCAAACTGAAAGAGAGTAGGTTTAGATTGGATATCTGGAAGAAATTCTTGACTGTGAGGGTGGTGAGGCACTGGAACAGGTTGCCCAGAGATGTTTTGGATGCCCCATCCCTGGCAGTGTTCAAGGCCAGTTTGGATGGGGCTTTGAGCAACCTGGTCTAGTGGAAGGTGTCCTTGCCCATGGCAGGGGGGTTGGAATGAGATGGTCTTTCAGGTCCCTGCTAACCCAAGCCATTCTATGATTTTATGTTTATGTAGGTTATGTTAAAAGTTTAAAAAGCATAGAAAGATAACCTTTCCTTATCATAAAAGGTAGACCTGTAGATATGAGACCTGTATCAAAAAGATTTACTACAATACCAATGTATAGTTTGAGATGAGTAAAATCAACAGCCTTGAGTCCTAAAATTAGTCAGTAATGTACTTAGTCTTGTAAGTTTGGTTTCATGTTAATCAGCAAGCCTTACCCTTGACTATTTTAGTAGTCAATGAAAGCTAGCAAAATGAAGCATTAGCAATAAGCACAATTCCACAATTACAACACCTACCAGCTTATCACAAATGCTAATATTTGTAGTGTAGATAGGTTATTGGAAGCTGAAGCCCAAAACTAAGTGGCAAGAGAATGCAGGGATCTGTAAGGGAGAGAGAATTACTTCATTGTATGAAAGCCACATGTTGTTGGCTCACTGGTAGCTAGAGAGACTTGCCATCCCCGAGGTTTTTGTCTTCCATCCCCTCCCTTTTGATTTGTCTGCCTGCAGTGCACTGTAAAAATGAAGTAAATGGTGGTGGTTTTGTAATTGTTTCCTTTTCCTCTGTCAAAGGATAGTTGTGTTTCTTGGCTCAACAGTAAAAATTAGAAGAGTTATATGCTGCTTTTTTTTTTTTTTTGGGGGGGTGGTCCTCAGTCTAATAGCTTAGGCACTGTAAAACCTGGTCTTGGAGGTCAAACCAGAGCATGTTGAATTCCAGTAACTTGCTTAATAAATCTAAGTGCATTTGCTCCTTTGATTGTGCAGTTCTGGGGTTTTTTTTCTGTTTCCCCCTGCCTTTCCAAAGTTTTCCCTATCTCAGTTTGTGTTATCTGGAAAATTTTGTTGTTCTGTCTATGAGACACTAATTTAAAAACAGAAAAGTCTCATATTGCATTTTATTGTTCAACTCCATGCATGTTAACAGGGGCTTGGATAACATATTACATACTAAAACATTATCTAGAATCTGTTGAATAGTCAGAATAACTATAGCTTGTTAAAGGTCTGGGTGCTGCAGGTTAGAGATAAATATTCCTAAGAATTTCTTGGCTCTGGCAAGGAAGAATGGCATGCCTTACTCATTCAAGGAGAATTAGTGTGTGGCTTTAGAGGAAGGAGTAGACTCCTAAATTACCTCTTTAAGAAAATTGCATATTAATCTTACCTGCATTGTTTGAGGAGGATAGGTGTGCTTTCAATATGCTAGCATTGGCTTAGTCAGTAGAACATACATCATGCTCCCCCACCCACACTCACCTACCCTTTACCTATTCTAAGTGCTATATTGCATGCAGCTCCCAGAAATTAGGGCCTGAGAACGTATGTATTTTTTACTTGAATTATCATATATTTGTACTTTATAAATACAAAACGATATGCAAGTGACTAACACTGTTTTCTGTGCTTTTGGAAATCTCTTTTTCTTACATTAAGCCTATTCTGCATTTTATTACTGGAAAGAGGTGATGCATGCCTAATATGGAGGAGTATGGCAAGTCTTTTCAGCCAGTTTTGATGATGGGGTACACTAGCCAGGACTTCTGTATATTGATTTGATTTCATCAACTATTAATTGAAACAAAAAAGCAAATTATGATCTACCCTAACAACAGTATGGAAAAACTGTGAACCACAAGAAGCTGTTTTCATACAATATGTCCTCTTGTGTGGGTTTAGACTGTGTGCCAGTGTTATTAAGGATGTTCTGATTTATAATATAGGTGACCTTTGCATGTACCTTTTTTTGCTTGGTTGTGGTTTTTTTTTCCTTAAGATTTTATTTTTATTACAGTAGTTCCACAGGATTCCAGTCTGCATTTGGTGCTCTACTGTGGTTGGCCCTAGACATCTAGAAAAATAAAGATGCTTCTCCCTGATGTTGGCTCCAGCCATGCAAGGGTCACTCATTTGTGATATTGGTGTGTTTTTAGACTTTCATCCTGGCATTCTTTCAACCCTGTGGTTTTAGTGGCTTTTTCTCTGCTGCTTTGTCAGGAAATACTACATCGTACTTCATTATTTTTGCTGGAGTCCCTTGTAATGCTTTGGTGACCAGAGAAAATTGCTGAAAACACTTATCTTGTAAAATTTACCATCCAAAATTTTCTGAGCCTCCCCTGAAGTCCTACATTGTTGCTGTTTCTACATTTGAAAAACATCTTTTCCTCCTTTTACTTCCATCTTGACTATGTAACCATCCTGACTCTTGCAGTAATACACAAACATTTGTTATAAATAAAATTAAAGTAATAAAAGAATTTTGTAAATGCTAAGAATTAAGTCTTTCTGAATATTTATTATACAAGTGAAAGAATAGAATCATGGCCAAAAAGAAAGGGTCTCCCTTTCTAGGAGTTTTAATGCTATTTTTCATTTGGTACAAGTGTAGCATTTATTTATTTTTTCCCTTTCCCTTTTTAAACAAAGAAATTATTTATTCTACATCTAGTAATGGAAATGGAAGTGGCAGTTTCCTCTTTTAGGACAAGTGTAATGCTTCCTGATGGAAGGTCAGTTTAGTTTCAAAACTATACTGGTTTGTGCTTTTGCATAGCTTAAACTTTAACTGTTTGAGTGCAGTCTGAAATTACTCAATCAGTTAAATATTTTATGTTGTTGGAATTACCTAAATGTGTTTTACTTCAGGATTGCCTGTGTTTCAGACATCCTGTGCTGGGTTTTCCCAAACTAAGTATGGCTATGGAAATCCAAAAACAATTTCCAGGAAGTAGTTATTTTCTAATATTTTTTAAATCTCTTGCCAAGTTTATATCAGTGATTACTGTCTTCTTCCTTTATAGGATTTTATCCACTTCCCAATAAATGGTGTGATGGTTTTGGCTGGGATAGAGTTCATTTTCTTCTCAGTAGCTGGTACAGTGCTGTGTTTTGGATTCAGTAGAAGAATAATGCTGATAACACACTGATGTTTGGTTGTTGCTGAGCAGTGCTTACCCTGAGTCAAGGGCTTTTCAGTGTCTCATGCTCTGCCAGTGAGGAGCTGCACAAGAAGCTGGGAGGGAGCATGGCCAGAACAGCTGACCTGAACTGGCCAAAGGGATATTCCTCACCACAGAATGTCATGTCCAGTATATAAACTGGGGGAGTTACCTAGAAGGGGCCAACTGTGGTTTGGGGACTGGCTGGGCATCAGTCAGAGGGTGATGAGTATATTGTGCATCACTTGCTTTTCTTGGGTTTTATCTCTTTTTAATTACTGTAGTTATTATATTTTACTTTGTTTCAATTATTAAATTGTGAGACCCACAAGTTTTACTTTTGATTCTCCTCCCCATTCCACCAAGGTGGTGGGCAGGGAGTGAGCAAGCAGCTGCATGGTGCTTAGTTGCCATGTGGGCTTAAACCACAACAAATGGAAAAAGTGCATGCATTATACCAGTTGAAGGTGAAAGGAGAAAACTGCGGAAGGGAACAAAAAAAATTTGATTAGAAATGGGTTCTTCCCCTCTTTCCCTCCCTTAAAAATGAACAGGTCTTGCTGGAGGTTTTCTTCAGATGATTTAATTTCTGTTATCTCATTTTGGTGGAGACACATGATTCTTAATTAAGGGTAAGCCATTAACTATAGACATGTAATAGGGAAAATTTCACCTCTTAGCAATAAGAATGTAAATAGCAATTGTAACAAATTACCATATTTTATCTGTTTGACATGGAAGACATCTTTTAAGTTGCTTAAAGTAACTGATAGTCTCTAAGTATTTGCTTTTGTGAATGTATGAGCAGCCTATTTCTTGTTGTATTGCTTTAAGGATATTTTAATGAAAGCAGGAGGTTTAATCTGAGTTTGGTTTTGTTGCTCTTCCTCATTTGCAGTCACTTTCTCATTCATTATATTTATACTTGTACTGTAGTAACTAAGCATAATTTCTCCCTGCAAATGTTGTGATGTGATTGCGGAGTTCACCAGCAGAGTGAAGGTTTGTTTATTAAAATTTAACTCTAGATTAGTAATATTCTTAACCTTTCATTTCCAGCCTTTGTTATGGCTGGATGTAAACTTGAATGCATTGCCTGCATTTTATTCCATTCTCAACATTTTAGTGTACACTAGCTGGACTGTCTTGGCAGCATGGTTAGTTAAAAGCTCAATTATTTGGAAGTAGCTCCACCTCTAGCAACTTTCTTGAGTATTAATTACCCTTTTTTCCTTACCTTCCATTTTGAATTTACTTACCAGTTTCTCTTTAGTGCCAGTGTAGACTTGATGATTTCCACTTCACACTTTTGCTGCAGTGAGATGCTGTATGAGAGTTTCAGCTGGTTTCCCTCAGCTCATATAGCTTATTAAGTCTCCCTCAAAACTTTGAGGTTTACCATATTCCATGCCTGTGGTGGGTTGACCTTGGCTGGCTGCCAGGTGTCCACCAAACCAGTCTATCCTCCTCAGTTGGACAGGGGGAGATCACTCACTGACCAATTACTGTCACGGGCAAACCAGACTTGACTTGGCAAAAATTAATTTAATTTATTACCAATCAAAATCAGGGTAGGATAATGAGAAATAAAAACAAATCTTAAAGCATCTTCCCCCCACCCCTCCCTTCTTCCTGGGCTCAACTTCACTCATGATTTCTCTACCTATTTTGTATTTTGTTTACTGCTGTTCTTATGATACATTGTACTAAGAGAGGAGCTGTTAAACTCTTAGCATAAAGGAACAAAGTTTGTTTTAAATGGATATCCTTTGAAAACCAAATAAAATTGGATTGTATACCTGATAGAGGGTGGCCTGCAGCCATGGACTGCTAGTCTTCTTGATCTGACAGCATTCACACTTCTAGCAAATGCTTGTCACTATGTTAAGCCTTTAATTGAGGAGACATGTCTTCTTCTGCTTTTTAAACCATAAGCATCATTTGCCATAGCATCCTAGATCACAACTTGAGGATTGCTTTTCTAGAGGTAAAGTTCTATGCTACTGCTGTCTGGAAGGTGGGTGGGGGTTTTTTATTTGGTGGTAGTGGATTTTGGGGTTGGTTTTTTTTACATTTCTCTTATTTACACCAACTTTTTTATTTTTTTGCTTTGCCCAGAAAGCTAGCAAACACCTAACGTGGGGTTGATTATATCCATATTAAAGGAGTTGGAATGCAGACAACTTTCAGGTTTTTCAGAGATGTGATCTGAGGCTGTGAGCAGTGCTGGTGAGAACATCATTCTGTAGTTCATATGGGGTTCCTATAAAGTGGGTTGGAAGTTGTTTAGTCACAGGGATAGCAGTGAAACTTTGAGGGACCCTTGAGGCCATGCTCATAGGGAGCATGTTTTGTTCAATGTCTCCACTTGCAGACAGCAGGAGCTGCTGCAGTCTGCATGTCTTTAAACAGTCCAGATCTTCTGTCTGTTGGGCAGGGGAAGGTGTTTTGCTGTGTTATTTGCTGATTGAATGGCCTTTCCTTCTCTTCAAGAAAGAGTAGTCTGGATGGATGAATGTATCCCATCCACAGTCATCCATGACCCCTGCTTGGACCACAATGTTAAATGGTTGCTTTTGAGCAGCAGAGATGTGATCCAGACCCATCATGTAGTTTGGCTTGAGGGATTAGTGGAGGCCTTTGTCTAATGAATATAGTTGAACAGTTCTTGGACTTGAAGGTTGAGTTTGAAGTAAGTCCTGGAAGAATTTTTTCTTTAATTGCAACTGTTGAATTCATAGTGTTGGGACAAATAGATTTTGTGGTAAAAGTCACTAGTGCTGGCACCATTACTGCATGCACATTCTTGGATGTGTGCCAGCAGTAGTGAACTTTCAAGTTCTCTCTTGCATTCAAAAGCCTCAAAATATCAAATCTAATGTGCTGCTTGTGTTAATTAATCTTTCTTCCCACCCCACCCCCCTTATTAACTTTGTGCCAGCATATATTTAAGGTAATAAGGGTAAGTATTTTCCATTTTAGATCAGTGTTTTCTCTGGTTTATAAATAGGCTGTTAAAATTAGCTTCAGGCTAAGTGGTGGCATGCAAAGTTTTGACTTCATAATCATTTAAATCATTTAAAAGTGTGTTGTTGATCTGTTTTTAGAGTGTTCCAATGTTCAGAAGAATTGAATGTAGGATACCACTTTGCCATCTTAAAGGAAAATCACTTCTTAAAAGATAAAATTTGAATGAGGTAAACATGGTTTAGACTTACTTGTTGGAGGGGAGGAAGGAATGCAACCACTGATCTAAGTTAGGAAAATATAGCTAATGGTCACAGTTGGGAACTACTTATATAAGCATTTCTTGTTGTTGGTTGGTAAACAAGATGAAGCAGTTATTATGTGTTTGCCAAGTAATATAGTAGTCTGAATAAATCTTAGCTTTAAAGTCTGCAAGTTACTTTAAATGACTGTTAAAGATAGAGGGTATGATTCTGATTGCCAACTTAAAGTTACATAGGAGGAAGTTACCCACATAGTTCTTGCTCACTGAAGACTCTCTAGCTCTTGAAACGAGCTCTTCCTTTTTTTTTCTTGTCTATATTTAACCTCATCTGCTGGTCTTTTTCTTCTGGGAACATAAGACAGCTATTTTCTTGTCTGTTTTTAAAATAGGAGTATAAAGATGATTCTTGTAAACTACTTGAAAAAAGGTCAGTGGAACACTTCCAAATACAGTTAGTAACACATTTCCTAATTTTAAGATAATGTGTGCATAGCAGATGAGGAATGCATGGTGATGTGTGGTACTCTCAAAAGGCACATGGCAGAAAGACATTGAAAGGCACTGGTTTTTTTAAGCTTTAGGGTATTTCTGTAATCCAGTTCTGATCTTTTTGTATTTTATTTAAAGAATAAACATTACCCAATATTGAGCTATGTCTGCATTTCAATCAAAGCTTTCAATTACAAGTGTGAACTTAAACTGATTATTTTTATTACCATTAGAATTCTTGAGAGCAAAGATACATTTTCAAGTTCTGATTTTGATTACTAAATTTTGTTAAAGTATTATTATTGTATGTTTATGAGTGTTAAGGAAACTTTCCTATCTGACCATTCAGGTGAGACTCCAACAGTCATACTCACGCCACCCAAGACTTTAACTGCTGGGACTGAAGCCCTTTCGCAGTGGGTGGCTCCAGTGAGCCAACGAGTGCCCTGTTTGACTCCTTACACACCCCACACTTACACAATCAGACAAGGTTTCCTTACCGGCTCCACCCCAGGTTTCCCATAGCAGTATCAGACCTCTGGTTCCTTTAAGCAATTTAATCGTGGTGCAGTGACACAATAACAGCTCAAGCTGGTGCCTCTGGGGAGGGACCCCAAACAAAGGAATCCCTGGACTTTTATTACAGTCTGTGCACCCATTCCACCAATGGTAATTTTGGGTCTGGAGTCTTCTCATGGTTCATTGCCTTCTGCAGGCTCTCTGGGTGATTGACTGGCTGGTGCCACAGGTCTTCTTGCCTTTTGTTAGGCAAAGGGTCGGTGCCTGTTCACAGCTCCTTGCCTGGGGCTCCAACCATTTCCCTCACCCAGGGCACAACCTTCAGCTTGCACTGCACCTGCACACCAAGCTACCAGCCCTAGGTTTATTCCTCAACAATAAGAATAGTCTGCTATTCTTTGAGCTGGTAATGTGATTGTTTTGATGTCATGTTATTGTCATTTTTTAATAGTGTCATGGTTTAACCCCAGCTGACAACCAAGTACCAGGCAGCCAATTGCTCACCACCTGTCCCCTGGTGGGGAGGAGAACTAGTAAAAAAAGTAAACCTCATGGGTTAAGAATAGTTTTATCATTGAAACAAAGTAAAAAATAACAATAATGGTAATAATTGTAATCAAAAGGAGAGAGAGAGCGAGGAATAAAACCCAAGAGAAACAAGTGATGCACAATACAATTGCTCATCACCTGCTGACTGATGCCCACCCTGTCCCCTAGAAGCGATCTGTGGCTCCCAGCCGACTCCCCCCAGTTTATTTACTGGGCATGATGTTCTATGGTATGGAATATCTATTTGATCAGATTGGGTCAGCTGTCCTGGCCATGCTCCCTCTCAACTTCTTGTGCAGCTCCTCACTGGCAGAGCATGAGACACTGAAAAGCCCTTGACTCAGGGTAAGCACTGCTCAGCAACAACCAAAACATCGCTGTATTATCAGCATTATTTTCATACTGAATCCAAAACACAGCACTGTACCAGCTACTGAGAAGAAAATGAACTCTATCCCAGCTGAAACCAGGACAGTATCCTGTATTCTATACCATTTGTCATGCCAGGTCTCACACTTTGCAATATCCCATCACCTTTTCTGTCTTTTCATAAATATACCCACAGATAGCTTTCCCTTAGTCTGTGGACCATCCCTATAAAGGTCCATTGAGTTCATTAAGTCCATGACCTTAGGCTTCATCTGTCATAACAGTCTTTCAGGCAGGAAAGATGATGTGTGGTGTTGCTGCATGTTGAAGGCAGTTCTGATTCAATCACTGCTATGCTTGTCCGGTTTAACATGGAGATCGAAAGGAGGTTGAGTTCAGATCCCTAAATCCAGAATGGTGGAGGCAGAGGTTGCAAGGTGTCCAGTGTTGTGATGGGCATATAACTGCCATAGAAGTGATGATATGAAGTATTATATAGCAATTAACAGCATATGATTTAATTCATTGACTTCTCACCCTGCAGCAGTTCACACAGGAAGGGCACTGAGGCAGTCAGCTCAAGCAGTTTGCTCAGTTGGTGGTCATTGCCCTTGCTGAGGGAGCTCAGCTATGGTGTCCACTCGGACAAAAGTTGCTTACTCTGCACACACCAGAAAGGATGTGGTGACCCAGAAAGAGCGCCCATGAAAGCATGCAGTGGTCCAGGTCTCAGGCTGCAGGGAGCGCCAGAGCCTGATGCTGCTCTCAGAGGGCAGCAGAGAGAACAGCTGCTTGAGGTGCAATAAGGTGGACAATCTGCTCATCCTGGTGGCGAAACTGAGAGATGAAGTAGAAAGACTAAGAAGTATTAGGGACTGAGGAGGAGATTGACTGGTGGAGCCACATGCTACCATGCCTTAGACAAATGCACCTGCCATCCACTTCACAAGAAGCAATGGATCTCCCCCTCTCACCATCAGGCAGAAGGAGCAGACCTTAGAGGCGGAGGGGAGTGGAAACGGGTTTCTGACAGGCGATTCCCCTCCTGACCTACCTTACCTTCCCAGGTGCCTTTACACAATAGGTATGAGACCCTGGAATCTCAGGACCAAGGAAATGAGAATGTGGATGAAGGTTCTTCCGGGATGGAGGCATCACCCAGGGCAGAGCAGCCTACCCCCTGCATCACGACCTCCTCAATTAAAAAAAAAAGAGAAGGGTAGTTGTCGTTGGTGACTCCCTTTTGAGAGGAACAGAGGGCCTGATATGCTGACCGGACCCAATCCATAGGGAAGTGTGCTGCCTCCCTGGGGCCCGGGTAAGGGACATGACCAAGAAACTTCCCAGCCTGGTATGGCCCGCTGACTACTACCCACTACTGGTTTTCCAGATAGGCAGCAATGAGGACCCAACAAGAAGGGTGCAGACAATCTAGAGGGACCTCGGGGCCTTGGGACAATTGGTCAAGGAATCTAGAGCACTAGTTGTGTTCTCTCCTGCCAGTTGCAGGGAATGATAGGGTAAGAAAGAGGAAAATCATGCAGATGAATACCTGGCTTCTGGACTGGTGTTACCAGCAGAATTTTGGGGGGATTGATCATGGGTCAGTTTACATAACACTGAGCCTGCTGGTAACAGATGGGGTCCACCTGTCTTGAAAGGGAAAAAGGTCTTAGCTCAGGAGTTAACAGGGCTCATTGAGAGCTTTAAACTAGATTTGAAGGGGGACAGGGACAAAGCCAGGCTCAACAGAGATAAGGTGTGGGAAGGGGAGAGCTATAGTGACCACCCAAGTAGCAAAAGGAGGTTTAAGAGGGAATACCTCCCTCAAATACAAGCAGCCAAAGACAAAACTACAAGACAGGACTATGGAGCATCTCCTTGCACCCCTACTGGGATATTGACACACTCAAATACCTCTATAAAGTGTCTGTACAGCAATACGCATGGTACGGGGAACAAACAGGAGGAGCTAGAGATCTGTGTGCAGTTGTCGCCATTAAAGTCGTGACGG
>VXAY01005278.1:38609-49234 GCA_013399855.1 Oxyruncus cristatus | reverse complement strand
CGTGTTCTCCCCCTGCCGCTCCATCAGGTGAGGCCTGCCCGGCATTCCCGAGGGCATCCCCCGGAATTCCAACCGGGAGCTGAGGCCCTGCCGCCCTTCCCCCCGCAGTGGCTACGCCTACACCCGCCCGGACACCGGGAACGAGCTGGACATGGACCTGGGCGAGGGGGACACGGAGAAGGGCGACAGCGGGGACCCCGAGGGAGGAGGCATCGAGGGGGACAGGTGGGTGTGGGGATGGGGGCACAGCGGGGAGGTGACCCCCGTGACCCCCCTGCCGTCCGTTCCAGGTTGCAGGTGATGTGCATGTGAGATTCCAGCCCGGATCCGAGAGGCCACGTGGTGGCACCAGGAACGGACCTGGGAACGGAACCAGTAATAGGACTGAGGATGGACTGGGAACCAAACTAGCATCAGAACCGGGACTGGGACCGAGACAGGAACCAGGAACGGAACCAGCACTTGGACTGGGAACCAAACCAGCACCGGAACCGGCTCTGGAACCAGCAATGAACTGGGAATGGAACCAGGAGCAGGACCGGCCCCAAAGCAGGAACAGAGCTGGGAATAGGGCAGGGAACGGGACCGGCCCCAAAGCAGGAACAGGACTGGAAAAGGGAGCGGGAATGGCCCCAAAGCAGGAACAGAACCGGGATGGGATCCAGCCCCGTTCCCCTGTCCTGGAGCTGCCGTGTCCCCCCGAACTGGGCCCTTTCCCTCCTGGTGTATCCCGGCCCCCCTGGACACTGGAGCCCCCCCGGGCACCCGGAGCCACCAGAGCCGGGACCCTCCGGCTCCCCCGGGAGCTCCGGGAAGCTTTGCTGCACTTTATGGCTCCTCGGCTGCACTGACCCCCCGGTTCCCCCTTTCCCGGACTCCTGACCCCCCCTCCGTCCATCCTGGCACTGCCTGGGGGACCCTCCGGCCCCCCAAAAACTGCCCCACCTTCCCCCCCCGAGTCCGTGTGTTTCAAGAGTTCAGCTTCGCTCTCCTTCTGCTCCAGGCTCTGCTTTTCCGGGGGGTGTGACCTGGGACAGCTGATCCCGGGATCCGGCACCGCTCCAGAACTGGGGGGGTCCCTCCTGCACTTCCCGTGGGAATCGGGCTCTGGAGTGGGGGGTCCAACCCCCATCCTGAGGGGACTTCAGAGCAGGGGGTCCCACCTGCAGCCCCGAGGGGGATCTGGGATCTGGTGCAGGAGGGGATCCCACCCCCATTCCCAAAGGGGAACCAACTCTGGAGTGGGGGGTCCCACCAGCCTCCCCCGCCTGCTCCAGGTCTGGATTCCAGGGTCCGATTCCAGCCGTGTCCCCCCTCCAGGTCTGGGGGTCCAGCTGACCACGCACAGCGAGGGGCCACTGAGCCCCCCCAAACAGCTGCAGCCCCCCGGGAGTGGGGCCGGGGCCAGGCAGAGCCCCCCGTGCCGTGGGCGTCCCGTGTTCCCACTGCTGCCTCTCCTGGGTCCTTGGCATTGGGTGTGTGCCCCCCCAGGGGGTCCCCCCAGCCCCTTGGTGTGTCCCCCCCACTCAGACTGCCCCAGGGAACTCGGAATTCCACAGCATTGGAGTGTCCTGCCAATAAAGGATTTCTGGGATTCACCCCCAGTTCCTGGGGGATTCCCTCTGGGATGTCACCGTTATCCCCATGGGGGGGTCACTGTCACCCAGGGGGAGTTGGGATGGGGACCTCCATGGTTTGGGATCCCTTGGCTCCCCTTTATCCTCTGGGTTATCACTTTATTCTCTACTTTGACATCACTTTATCCTCTTTTGTCGCTTTATTGTCCGTTTTCCTGCAATCCCAGTATGGTCTGGACTTGGAGAGACCTCAAGGACCATCTTGTTCCATCCCCCCGTGGGTGGGGACAGCTGCCACTAGCCCAGGTCACCCCTCTGATCACAAGGTTCCCCACCAACACGCTGTGGAAAAGGACTAGAACTTTCCCCCCTGGAGTCAGGAGCACGGTCAGCCCTTCCCGTTCTGCCTGGAAAGGTGTCCACTGGAGGCTGGAGCAGCCCCTTTCCTGGGAAAACCCCCATTCGAGGCTGGTTTTCCCTGCAGTTCCCACCCCCAAGGATCGAGGTCGGTTGTCCATCCCTCTTCCTCGTGGTCCACAGGGCTGGTACCTCCTCCATCCTCTCTCTCGAGCTGGAGGACCCTGCTGTCAGGTGCTGGAATTCGGTCCCATCCAGGAGGGGAGTGGGACAGATCCTGAATTACTTGGAATTCGTGAGTGAGTTTATCTGCCGGTTTGTCTGGGGTGTTCCCCGGAGCCCCAGTGATGGGGGCAGGAACACTGTGCTCCTGGAGGTGCAAAGTGGCTTCACCCGCTGCTGGTGGTGCCTCACCTTCCCAGAGCCTCGTTGCCAGGGGGTTGCCGTGTGCTGGTGGTGCCCTCTGGATAAATTCCCCCCCCGTGAGCCGTCGGCATAAGGTGTGGGGTCTGGATCTGTGGGGACTGTCCCGGTCCAAACGCATGATTTCCTACGTGGCTGCTCCCCTCAGGTGTTGGATGCCCTTCCCCACTGCAGCCCATGGCCCTGGGTGACATGGAATGTCTTTATAGGGACCCCTTGCCCCCACCCTGGAAAGGAGTCCCAGGATCCTGGGATACAGCGGGCTGGGAGGGAGCCACAAGGACACGGAGTGAGGAGCTTGGGGCTTCTGTGCCAAGGCTTTGTCCGTACCTGGTTCCTCAGCGGGTGATCCCTGGGCTGCCTGGCTTCCTTGCCTCTGATTCCACGCTGTTGGCTCCCTCATCCCGCAGCAGGCAGGTGGGTATCACCTGGATGAGGCTGGAATCTGCCCGTGTCTCCCTCAGCTCACTCAGGGACAGGGATGGAGTCGTGGTTGTCTCCTCTTCCCGTTCCTGTGCTGGCCTCGGGGGCACCAGAAGTGGCCCCCACGATGGTTCTGCTGCTCCATCCTCTTCTCCCTCCGCGTCCTCCTTGACTTCTTGCTGGAGCTTTTTTATGGGGTGACCTTTGCGTGCGTTTCTTCTGCCCCTGCCCCGGGGAGCCGACCCTGCGCCGTGGGCTCCGTGTTTCCGTGGTGTCGGGGTCTGTCCCGGGGGCTGGAGCAGCTGCAGGGCCTGGGCTTGTCCCGTGATGGGGTCCAGGGACCTTCTTTTCCCCCTGAGGGCTCTGAGCAGTGTTGGACCCCGTAGCCCTGGGCCAGGCCCCACCAGGCTGCAGCGGTTTGGGTCCTCTCGGGGGGTGCCAGGGTGACACCACATCTTTTTAAAATATTTCACTAGTAAAAATATACTACTAGGTTTTAAATATTCTACTAGTTTACTAGATTTTAAATATTGTGCTAGTTTTTCTGGGCCCTGCACTTGTCCAGGGGGAAGGTTCAGACCCGTGGGAGGTGCCCCTGCCCCAGGTACTTGCCCACACAATCCCACGCACCCCCCACTCCGAACTACCCAGCTTTTGGGCACATCTCTGGGTGATGTCCTGAATTGGTTAATTAACCTTAATTAACCTTAAACAAGACCTGGAGCGTGTGCAACAACCTGCTGGCTCCCAGCAAAACACTGAGCTGGGTTCAAGGGTAGTCAAAGGATACTCAAAATTCTTTTAAGTTCTTGACTCCTGTGATGAGCCTGGGGCTAAGGAAGGAAAAAAGGAGGGGAAAACGATACAGGAAGGTGTCTCCCCCACGGTTTGGTTATTTTTTCTGAGGAGAAAAGGCCAAGGGTGTGATCATTAACTGTCACCTGTAGGTGACTCCTGAGGCACAGAGGTGCCACAATACTGAACACACACCCCCACCCACACAACACCCCCAGGAAACACGGACTGCAAGGTGTTACTGGGACAATAATTCTCAAGCCCCTTCAAGATTTACCCCCAGATCGTTTCTGACCTGCCCGCTCCAGCCTGCCCCCATTTACCTGAATTTGTTCCTTCTCTCCCCAAAGATTACCTCCTGTCTTAACCCCTGATGCCCAAAAAGGCGCAAATGAAACTGTTTAGAGACAGAATTTTAGCCTTTAAACAGCAAAGGTGTTTATTGCAACATGTTTATTGCAACATTGGAGAGTCCCCGATTCGCATCGGACAAAGAAGCTCTGGAGTCCTTGGCACAAATCAAGGAATTTATACAGTTTTTGTGAGAGATTGCAACATTTTACAGGCATATTCATAGAATTGCAACATCTAGTTATAATAGTTGTAACAGGCGGAGTCAGGGCGGAGTCAGGGGCGGAGTCTCCTTTTTGGGGTGGTCCTTGGTGGGAGATCCTGTTACTTCAGTCTCAGGGGGTCGCTTTCTTGCTCTTCTTCCTCAACTGAACTTTTCAACTTCTCTTGATTCTGCCGACTCCAGGGTGAGTTTTGCAAGACCTTTGGACTCAAACCCCTATTTCGGCCCTTATCTCTTTGTGTTCTCACCCCATGTCCTTTTATGTAGGTGTGTATGGTACCAGCTCTAGCTAATCCCTGAATTCTGGTTTCCTTCAGCTAAGAGCAAGGCCTGTACTCTGAGTTAACTCTTCAGGGCCTTATTCTGTTTCATTTCCCCCCCTTTTCTTAGAACTCACGAATTCTTTCGTCAGGTTCCAAAGAGGGGTTTCGATAGGTGTGAATCGTTGCCCACATTATCTGGGTCCTTTTGACTATGGAATTTAAGCTGTACCACAGCCACACCTTTGAGAGGGATAGCAGGAGCACAACTGCTGCCATGATTAACATTGGGTGTATTAGGTGATGGAACACTTGTGTTGCTGAGGGGGAATATCCTGTAAAGACGTCCCACCAGTGATGCTCTCCTACCCGTTCTACTTTTGTTAAAACATTTTTTATACTCTTTGAATCATGTTGGTCTCTTCTCCCAGGCAACCAGCCGTAAGACAAGAGGGCTCGGCCTCCAGCTGTGCCAGGGGAGGTTTAGGTTGGATATCAGAAAGAAATTCTTTACAGAGAGAGGGATCAGCCCTTGGAATGGGCTGCCCAGGGCAGGGGTGGATTCTCCATCCCTGGAGGTGTTTAAGACGAGGCTGGACGTGGCACTGAGTGCCATGGGCTGGGAACCGCGGTGGGGTTGGATCAAGGGTTGGACTTGATGATCTCAGAGGTCCTTTCCAACCCCTCTGATTCTCTGATTCTATGTTCCACTTGCCAAAGCAGGCGTTGGGTGGTTCTGTTCACTTCCTGGACTAGCTTCTCTATATCAGGGTGCATGAGCACTGTTTTGAACAGATCAGTGTCCACACGTATGTGTAATTTCGGTACATCATGATACAAAGTGTATTCAGCCTCAATCAATTGCTTAGTGGTTATGGGAACAGAATAATCAAAATCACAGCCTACAATTCTAGTGAAATTACATACACAACAGTTAGTGCCATTGGCTATTTCATGGCAATGATCAATAAAAATACTAACACAAAATGTCCTAACGCATGCACATCCACTTCCTACGTGGTAAACTCGTGATTGGGTCTTATCATGGGGGAGCATTTCAAAGGTACATACACTTTCTTCAGTGTCTCAGCACAGATCCTCATTTTCCACGACTGCATTTTCACAGATGTAGCCTACCTGTCCTTTAGGAATACCTCCTTCCGTACCGACTGATTGCCATTTGCTCCTGGAGTGATCACAGCTTGCCCAAACATTATGGCCTACGGGTCGGATTATGACATTCTGGTGTGCAGCTCCCAAGGTCAAGAGGGGAAAAATGATTCTTTCTTTGGCTGCACTGATAGTGAGCACGAAGGCTTCAATGTGTTCACGCTGTGGATTATAAGCAAAATTTACCAATTGCCACCATGCCTGATGATCTTTCTCAAATTGGGTTGCAGAGCTATTTCTTGCTATTATTTCCCTTATTTCTTGGGGTGATATCCCTGATGTACCTTCCCTCAGTATTCCTGCAGCCACTGACTGTACCCACTGCTGTGTCTGAATGCACTGGATGGCGAGTGCAACCTCCTTATTGATGTTACCAGTGTAGTTTTAAAGAAGTTTTAAAGCACCAGCGGTTTTAAAGAAATCTTCAGCAGTATGGTCAGCTGTTAGAGTTAACAATGTGACTGCCAGAGATTGTGTCTCTGCCAGGGTAAGCATAGATGAGCTCAAAGGAAGTTTGAGCTTTCCCAAATTAGAAGTGACAGCACTCAGCTTATTTACCAGTACTTCTTGGTCTATCGTGTTCAGTACACCCAACCCAGTGCCAAACCACCCAGCCACGTCTCTTCGTGTGCTGGACGTGGTCTGGCTGCCAGCCATGTGCACCCCACCCTTTGAGGCCTTGTTGTATGAAAGGCCAACAGTCTTTTTGCAAATGTGTTATGTTTGTCTGGATGTTGAGTTTTCTTCAGCGAATATGTGGGATCTAAATAGAAGTTTCAGTTCCTTTGATTGTCTTATTACGTTGCCTAAAATGGTTTGGGGAGAAAAAAGACTCTGGNACAGTCTTTTTGCAAATGTGTTATGTTTGTCTGGATGTTGAGTTTTCTTCAGCGAATATGTGGGATCTAAATAGAAGTTTCAGTTCCTCTGATTGTCTTATTACGTTGCCTAAAATAGTTTGGGGAGAAAAAAGACTCTGGCCAAATTAGGTAGAGATAAGATAAGGAATAAAAGGTTTTAATGAGCTTTTAAGCTTCTAGGAAATACCAAATCCGTGCGCTTCCGAATACAGTTGGGCCACGACTAAGTTCTGCCCCCGCCTGGCACGCCTCTCTGGAATTGGGTCTGGGGGATTTTTGGGACCCCCTCTTCCTCATCTTCATCTTCCTCGGAGCTCGTGCTGTTCTTGGAGGCTCTCCAAAGCTCTGGGCCTGAAGGTCATTGTGTCTACATCTGTATCTTCTTGCACAAATTTGGGGTGTTTTCTACAGCTCTACCTTGAAAACCAGACTAAACACATTACTGGAATTTAGGGGAATTGATAAAGGAAGGGGTAACAGGGTTTAGTATGTGCAGCTGCTGTGTGAAAGGGCAAAGGATTTCATTCTACTACGTAAAAACCTACATTTGCTATATAACTACTTCTAAAATCTATAAAATTAAAAAGATCAGAACTCCAAGGCATCATTACATGGGGTCCTATGAAGGTTAAATTATGTGCCCCTTTGCAGCTTGGAAAAGGAGTCGTGGGATTATCAGTTGTCCCCTCAGGTGGCTCAGTAGTGGGATTTTCTGTGGGTTTGATGATGAGTGTGTAAGGGCCACCTTTATCTTTATCAGCCCATGAACATGTGACTGAAACTGGTTGGTTTAACAGGAACTTAAATTCACACTGCTGCTGTTGCCACCATAGGCAAGAAATTGGTCCTTTCCTTTGAAGCCAAACACTATGGCACATCTCTCTCAGGTGGCTATTTTATAAGTGACGAGTCCTTTAAGGATGTTAGAGTTAAGGTGAACTGTTCCATCTCCTGTGTCAATGAATTTATATCTTTGCATCCTGCTTGAATTTCGTCTCCTTCTTTTCCTGTTGGGGTCTCTGTCTCCTGGACTTTATTCCAGTCCCTTTGTGGATATGACTGGTTGTCGTGTAGGACATAAATGGCTGGAGTTGGTTTACTGTCCAAGAGTGACTCGACAAGACGTGCATTAGACCGTGGCCATTCCAGGGTGGGGTTCTGTGATGAGGTTACACTTATCAAGAGTCCAAGAACCAGCGCTGGGGGTCGCCAGTCCATGGTTTCAGGATTCCTCAGGAGTTCTCTTGGCTGTTCTCTGGTGCTTTCTTGACTCGGGAGCAGTGGATCCAGGTGGGTCGTTCTTTGATCCGGATTGCAGTGAAGGTGGCCAGCAGCACCTGGAAAGGTCCTTCCCACTTTCCTTGCAGAGGTTTTCCTAAAAGGTTCTGAACATACACCCAATCACCAGGATGAAAAGGATGTAATTCACAATCAGGCTGTTTGGGTTGGTGGTCCATCACCACCGTGGCATTTTTATCAAAGTGCTTTCCTACAGCTATAACATAATTATATAAATATATATTGATTACCTTTCTGATCTACAGCTTCGCTATTTACAATCTGCATCTGTAAGGTCTCCCGTACAATTTTTCAAACAGACTCATCTGTGTCGTTAGTGAAGACATTAAATCACACTGGTCCCAGTATGGACCCCTGAGGGGCACCACTGGTCACTGATGTCCATCGGGACTCTGAGCCCTCTGGGTGGAACCATCCAACCAATTCCTAATCCACCCAACAATCCCTCTTTGCGTGGAATCCATCACTCTGCAGTTTGGAGAGCAGGCTGTTGTCGGGCACTGTGGCAAAGGTTTTACAGAAGTCCTGGTCAACGACACCTGTAGCTCTTCCCTTGCCCACCGATGGGAGTGACCCCATCCTAGAAGGCCACTGGATCGCTCCCTCTGACTCTTTTCTCCTGCCCCCTCTCACCTGGGGGGGCTCCTCCTGGCAGCCCTGGCCCCGGCAGTAGCCACCGGCACCCCCTGAGCCATGAGGACACCGCTGTCACCTCTGCCACCGTGCCCGGTGAAGACAAGGGGTCAGGAATGGAGCCACCGGTGTCCTGCCCCCTGTCCCTGTGTCCGTGTGTCCTGACACTGGTGGCTCCATTCCTGACCCCTTGTCTTCACCGGGCATGGTGGCAGAGGTGACACCCGCACCCCCTGAGCCGTGTCCCAGCACTGCCCTGACCCCAACCCTGGGACAGGGTCCCCGACAGTGACACAGGGACACATGGACACAGGGACTCAGGGACACAGGAACACAGGGACATGGACACAGGGACTCAGGGACACACAGACACAGGGACATAAGGACACAGGGACATGGACACATGGACATGGACACAGGGACACAGAGACACGGACACAGGGACACAAAGACACACGGACATGGACACATGGACACAGGGACACATGGACACAGGGACACAAGGACATGGACAGAGGGACACAGGGACACACGGACACAGGGACACAAGGACATGGACACAGGGACACATGGACACAGGGACATGGACACATGGACATGGACACATGGATGCGGACACATGGACACGGACACAAGGACACAAAGACTCACAGACATGGACACATGGACACAGGGACACACAGACATGGACATGGGGACACAGGGACACACAGACACAGGGACAAAAAGACACAGGGACACAGACATGGACACAGGGACACAAAGACACAGGGACACACGGACACAGGGACACACGGACACGGACACACACAGTGTCCCCCCGTGTCCCCACCCCATGCAGGCGGGTGCAGCCAATGTTCCCCACGATGTTCCAGCAGCACTGGGGGGGACACGACAAACGTGTCACCGCAGCAGGTCTCTGTCACCACCCTCCCCCCCCCACAGGTCCACCAACCCCCCATGTCATTGAAATAAATCCCTTCATTTTCCAACCCCTCTTCCCACCGAGTTTTACAGGGGCTTGTTTCTGCCTCACTGGTTTGACTCGAGGTTTTAGTGACACTCCCACAGGTTCTGCCGAGTTTGGACATCCCGGGACATCCACAGCCCATTCCAAGGGAACAACCACGTGTTCTGCCTCAGCCCCGATTTCTCCTCCCGATGGTTCAGGTGACGTAAAAACTTCCAGAGCCTCAGTTTCAGGGACAGGAGCTTTTCCTTTCCTCAGAAGTCATTTGTGCTTCTAATTTGCTCAGTGTCTCTTCCTCATCAGGGCACTGGACAGTCTGGCTCTTACACAAATCGGTGCATTAACCACTTTTTCCCAATTTCACATTTCAAAGGTTGGAAGAACAGAACTCAGAGTAGGGGGTCACTGGATGGTCTCTGGGGGTTGTTTGGGGAACACCCCATTTCTCAAATTATCATTTTATGGTCACAAGCCTCTAAAAACCCAGTTTCTTCTCTTTGAATGGACCCCAGCTCTGTGGTCTGGCCTGGATACACCTTCTTATCAGCGCTGCCCAGGCCCAGCCTTTATTCTCCAGGCTCAGATATCCCCTTGCAGGCATTGATTAATCGTGTGGCCGAACACAGGACTGAGCCCTGTGTGTTAAGGCTGAAGGAATTCACAAGGCTTAAACACTATTTGTTACAATTAAAGATTTTCCAACATTTCCCCTCCTTTGAGGCTTTCAAGAATCTTTCTTGGAAGCCTCATTTCCCCCCTTCGTTCTCCTTTTCCCTTTCAAATCATGTTTTCATACACCTGTAATCATACAGCGCAGCATCATCAATGCACACGAAGACTGTGGTCACTGTTCTCACACTGTGACTCCTGGGACACGTTGAGAGAGGTCTGGGAACCAGGACGAGCTCTTCCAACAACTCCTGAACTCCCCAGCAAGTTCGGTCCCTTTGCATTTCCCATGAGACCCCGACTTGTTCCCGGCTGGGTCAAGGCTCTCTGGGTGTGGCACAGAGTCCCCCTGTGGGACCGACACCGGCTCCAAAGCCCTTCTGTTCTGAGCTGAAATCTCCCCCATCTCCGATGCTTCCCTTTGCGTTTTCCTCGGAGCACTTGCGATTTGATTTCCAAGTATTTCGACTGATGCCCACGGGCTGAGCGGGGAGGGGTCCGTGTTCCTCCCGCCCCCGGCACCGCGGTCCCCGCGGTCCCTCTGCCACGGGCTCCCCGGGCCCTGAACCCCTCAGCACCCCCCGGCACCCCCAACCCCCCCAGGAGCCCCCTGAA
>VXAY01005278.1:13631-38516 GCA_013399855.1 Oxyruncus cristatus | reverse complement strand
ACCCCAGCACCCCCCGGCACTCCACAGGACCCCTCGGCAGCCCCTGGCACCTCCCGGCACCCCCAGCACGAGGGTCGCAGCCGCAGTTTCCCAGGGAATGGGATCCCCCGTGGAACATCCCCCGCGTGTCCCGCGTGTCCCGTTCCCATGGACGCGGCTCCCAAACACGGGGCTCCAGGGGCAGCGGGGCCGGGGAAGCAGCTGGAAAACCCGGGAGCAGGGAAGGTCGGTGCCTTAAAATTCCAAACTTTGTACAGCCCCAACTTCGGGCTCCTCCTGTGGGGATTGGGAATTGGCTGACCCTCACACCCCCCCCCAAAACTGCTCATTCCCCCCCAGATTCCACCATCAATGCAGCCTGAGCTGGGGGATTGGAATGGATTTACTCTGTTTTTTCACCCATCTCCTGGAATTTTGCAATTTTCCCTTAAAAATCAGCACGGGTTGTATTGGGAGAAGGGAATTTTCGATTGCAAATATTCATGAAAACCATCAAACTTGTCAGTAAGTTAATGCTTAAAAAATATCTGAAAACCTGAATCTCATTAAATTAAGGTTTAAAAATAGTAAAAACCCCCAGAATCTCCTGAAACTAATGCTTAAAAAATGTTTTAAAAAAACTGAGTATCATTAAAATAATGGTTAAAATTGTTAGAAATCCTGAATTGCCTGAAATTGGAGTCACAGGTACCGGTGTGGGATGGGAGATACTGGCTTGGGATGCAGCTGCCTCTTCAAACACCAGAATCTGTGAGGAAGGAATGGGATGGAATATTTGAGCTGCTGGAAGAAACGCAAGGGCTGGGGGGGAAATGCTCCCTCAGAACTGGTCTGTTTTCCTTCTGTTCCAGTTTTCCAGAGATTGACTGGGATATGGCATCCAAACCCAAGGGGAAAGAAGACCCCATGGCTGCTGGGAAAACCAAGGAAGGAATGAGGAGCAAGGACGGAGAGACATCCACAGAAATAAGTGATGTGGAAAAACTCCCCCAGGAGAGGAAACTGTACCTGCAGGAGGAATGCAGGATCCTCACGGAACACCTGGACACGTACCTGGGCAGAACAGAGCAGCTCCTGCAGGAAAGCAAATCCCTGGAAAAGGCAGCCCAGGGGACTCGGGAGCAGAGCCAGACTTTCCTGTCCTGTGGAGCAAAGCTCGGCCAGGAGCACCAGGACCTGATCATCACCCTGAACGACCGGAATTGCCAGGATCTGGCCCAAAGCCAGGCGCAGAGGGAGCGGCTGATCCCACAGTACGCTGGGAAGGAGCAGGAGCTGACGAGCTCCCTGAGGGACACGGAGGCTGAGGCCTCTCACCTGGATGCGGAGCTGGAGGAGCTGGAGCCGTACAAGGACGTGTTGGCCCAGTCAGAGCAGAGGGTGAAGGAGCTGGAGAAGGAACTGCTGGTCACCAGGATACGGTGTGCCGAGGAAACCCGCAACATCAAGAGCAGGTTCCTGCAGGACAAGGCCGACTGTGAGCGGGAATTCCACCGGAGGATGCAGCGACTCACCTGGAGAGCGGAGGAGGTGGCGCTGCGGGCTCTGATCCAGCACGTGGAACAGGTGAAAGCAGAGAACAGGCGCCTGCGCCAGGAGCTGCTCGGTCTCATCCAACACTCTCAGGTCCTCAGGGATGCCAAAATCCGGCTGCAGGATCAGCAGGAGCAGCTGCTCCGGGAGAACCAGTGTGCCCAGCGGGTGGCACTGGTCACACCAGCACGGAGCCCCCGGCACCGCCGGGATAACCTGCTGCGCCCTCCTGTCCAGGGGTGGCCATGGACCCCAAACCACCTGAGCTGGAGAAAATAAACATGGAAGCAACCAAAGCCTTTCAGCAGTGGAAAAAATGGAGGGGTTTGAGCCCTGATCACAAGGATCCATAAAATATATTTATGGAATATATCCATATCCATGTTCTCCTTCCCTCCCAGGGAGGTGGTGGTGGCCCCATCCTTAGAAGTGTCCAAGGCCAGGTTGGATGGGGCCGGGAGCAACCTGGGATAGTGGAAGGTGTCCCTGCCCCTGCAGGGGGGTGAGATTAGATGGGCTTTAAGGTCCCTCCAACCCAAACCATTCCAAGATTCCATGAAATTAGGGCACTCCCCGTGCAAAAGGTTTGTGTGAGAGAGACCTGTGCGTGCAGCAGTGGCTCTGGGGCTCTGCAGGAGGGAGGGACCAGAGACCATCCCTGAGAGTTCTGATGTCACTGGGAACAGGTGGGATAGAGCTGGAGCTCTGCTTCAGGCTCTGGATGAGATTCAGGTGTGGATTGTCAGATGACAGATGCTTCAGTGGTCACTCCCGCCAGGGAAAAGGCTGGTAATCAGCTTATACAAAAAAAACCCTAAACCAACATCCTTGGCTTTAATTTGAGGTGATTTCAGCCCCCCTGGGTTTAGCTGCAGCTAAAGGACTCTCTGGAGCACCAACACAAACTCACCAGCTCTGGTGCTGCCGAGTCTCCTCCTGATGGAGGGAGTTTTGGAAGGACAGGGCACCCACACCTGTGTTGGCAATCCCAGCCCTCTCCCAACAGCCATAGAAACATAGATCTCCATACGAGGCAGCACACACTGGAAAACGCTGGCAAATCAGGATTTTCCCTNCGGTGGCTCCATTCCTGACCCCTTGTCTTCTCCGGGCACGGTGGCAGAGGTGACAGCGGTGTCCTCATGGCTCAGGGGGTGCCGGTGGCTACTGCCAGGGCCAGGGCTGCCAGGAGGAGCCCAGAGAGGCTTGAGGGATCCCTGTGGATGCTGCTGCCTGTGGGGGCAGGGGAAGGGGCTAAGGGGGAGTCAGGGGGTATCCGGAGGATCCAAGGGGAGGTTGGGGCAGTTGGTGGGTTTCCCACCAGATTCAGCTGTCCCACAAGTCACGCCCTGCCATGTTGTGTTGTGTCATCCCATCCCATCCCATCTCAATCCAATCCAACCCATCCCACCAATCACCATCCAATTTATCCCATCCCATTCCCCAGCCAATCCCAGCCAAAGCAATCCATCCCATCCCACTCCATCCCATCCCAGGAGAGCAGCTGGAGCTGTGTGATGCCCAAAGCCCCACCACCCCCATCCCTTGTCCCACAACTGACCCCCTGTACCAGCAGTCAGTGCCCTGGTGCCACCCCCACCCTGTCCCCACACCCAGCCACGGGTGTCCCCACCCCAGGGATGTCACCTGAGGAATAGGCACAGTTGTAGTTGCTGTACACGCCGTGGGGGTGGAGCTGGATGTGGGTTTTGTTCCCTTGGCGGGTGACATTGGTGACATTAAAGGCCTCGAAGGGCGGGATGAGGAGTTCCTGCTGCTTAGGGTACTTGGAGAAGTCCGAGATGTTGGCGCGATGGTAGGTGTCCAGCTCGAAGAAGGTGTCGGTGCCGAACCTCTTGGCCACCTCTTTGCTCAGGGAGGCAGAGGTGAACTGGCCGAAGCGGACGATATCGCCGGGCTCGGCAGTGAACCGGATACCTCGGACCCCCCGGTACACATGGAGGCAGCGGGGGTGGGCCTGGGCATCCCGCAGGTCATCCAGGGCCTCGGTCAGCAGGAAATGCATCACCTTGAAGGGGAAGTTGCGCAGATATTCCTGGCGGGAGCGCCCGGCCGTGCGCACGGCCTTGTTGAACTCCTTGTACAGCTCTGTTTTCAGCGTGTACGCCATTCCAGGAGGGCAATGCCCTGTTCCTGCCGTTGCAGAGACCCCAGGGATTTGTTCCAGCTGGCAGCAGCCTTGGCCTAAGCTGTGGCAAAGATGCTGTTGGTGTTGAACTCAGAGCTGTTGAGCTTCGGCAGCGCCTTCAACATTTCACTTTGGCAGCCCTGGTACTGGTCATCGAAGGACTCCAGGGCCCTGTCCAGTGGCTTCTCCTCGATGCCGGTGCCCAGGGTCACGGCCAGCAGCACCAGCACCAGTGGCAGGAGCTCCATGGTGGGCAGAGACTTCCCAGGGACCCGCCCAGGCACTGTGGGGACGCAGGTGGGGCCACGGCCGGTTCCTCTGTGAGGGACTGGGAAGATGGGGAGGGGGAGCAGGGTCAGTCTGGGGAGAGGGGGACACCCTCGGCTGCACCCCCGGCCAGGAGCCCCCCGGCCACGTCCCAGCACTGCCCTGACCCCCACCCTGGTCCCACGGGCCGTCACCCCCCATGCCCAGCACCCTGGCTGCCGCAGCCCCACGGTGTCACCCTGGGACCCTGGCCCCAAGTGTTACCTGTGCCCTGCAGTGGGTGTGAGGTCTGGGTGCTGCTCCCAGCCCCCCACTGAGCTCCTGCAGAGGGGACACGGGGCTGCTCCGGCTTTTTATAGCCAGGATGGTTGGGCCTGGATCCAGATCCTCTTCCTGGTGCACCCAGAGCAGCCTTTGCCCTCTCTGACTCCCGGGGACAGGAATTTCCTTGTAAACCCCTCTGCTCCCACCCAGTTCTGGTGGGCTGAGGTAATTCAGCAAAAGCAAAAGCTAAAAGTTGCACAAGCAAAGGGAAAGAACCCGAAGATTTTACTCTCTACTCCCATTCAACAGGAGATGTCCGGCCACTTCCCAGAAAGTGGGGCTGCAGCCCATGGAACGGTTGCTCCAGAAGGCGAAGGTTGTAAATAAGGAATGTCTCCCCTTCCTCCTGAGCTTCTCTGTCTGAGCCGGGGTCCTACAGCCCAGGATGTCCCTGGGGTCACCAGGGGGCAGCTGTCCAGGCTGTATCCCCTCCCAGGGCCTGGCCCAGCCCCAGCCCCACTGTCAGGATGTTGGGGACAGCCCCCGAGCCCTCCGAGGAGCAGAGCTGGGGCTGCTGCCCCGAAATGGAGCAGGAGCCGCCGGTGCTCGACCCCTGTGAGTTCTGCACCCCCAGAGTCCACAGCGAGCCTGGGGCCAGGCCCGGACCAGGAGCGGCCGAGGGAGCTGGGGGGGCTCAGCCTGGAGAAAAGGGGGCTCAGGGGGGACCTTCTGGCTCTCTGCAAGCCCCTGACAGGAGGGGGGAGCCAGGGAGGGTCTGTGTCCCCCACCCATGTGCCCCTTGCCCCCACCCTGGGAGCAGTTGAAGTCCCCGCAGAGGAAATGGTCCCATCCTTCCCCAAGCATTCTAGGGACGTTTTCCCTAAATCCCAGAGCCTCCTCCAGCAGGAGCCACCACACAGGGCTGCTCAGTGGTTTGTGCAGCTGCTCCTGAAACCTCAGGCATGCTGAAGACATGGAATCAGGGCACCACAACTGCCATGGACACAGCATCCCAACATCCAGGCACCCCTGCATCCCATCACTCCTGCACCCCTACATCCCAGCATTCCTTCATTCTGGCATCCCAACATCCCTGCATCCCTGCATCCCTTCAGCCTGGCTTCCCAATATCCCACCATGCTGCTCTGCTCCTGGCTGAGTGATTCCAGCCCTGGGCGATTCCCTCCCAGTGCAGCAGGACACCCCCAAGCTCAGAAGCAACCCTCAGCTGCAGGCTCAGCTCTGAATTCCCTGCTTCCAGGGCTCCAGGCCCACCCCACATCCCTCTGGAGCAGGGCTCCCTCTGGAGCAGGGCTCCCTCTGGAGCAGGGCTCCCTCCAAGCACCCCCAGCCCCTCCCTCCGCAGCCCCAAGGGTGAGACCCTCCCGGCTCCATCCCAAGCCCTTGAGGCCCATCCTGGAGGAAAAGGGCTGCTCCTGCCCCGAAGGTGCCCCAGGGCCCTGCCTGAGGGAGCACAGGGCGGGCAGGGGCAGCGGCGAGGGGGTGTCCAGTGCCAGCCCGGTGCCACACAGGAGGTGCCACACTGGTGCCAGCCCAGGCTGAGGAGGTGCCATCCCAGTGCCAGCCCCGTCACAGACACACACAGGTGACACCAACTTTGTTTGCGCTTTTATCCCAACGCCCCGGACCCCAGATCCCTGTGCCCACCCTGGAATGTCCTTTGCACACGGCTACAAAAATCCCGGGAAGCGGAGGGGGCAGGGCCAGTCCCCAGAGCTGAGCTCGGCCGATCCCTCGGAGCTGAGCGTGGCCAGTTCCCTGGAGCAGAGGTTGGTCAACTCCTTGGCCGAGCTGGGCTGATCCGTTGGAGCTGAGCTCAGCAGAGCCCTGGCAGCAGAGCTGGGCTGTGGCCCCAGATCCAAGCTCAGCCAAGCCCTGGCATCGGTCAGGCTGGTCCCTTGAAACTGAGCTCGGCCGATTCCTGGGATCAGAGTTGGGCCAGTGCCTTGGATCTGAGCTCAGCAGATTCCTGGGATCAGAGCTGGGCCAGTGCCTTGGATCTGAGCTCAGCTGATTCCTGGGATCAGAGCTGGGCCAGTGCCTCGGATCTGAGCTCAGCTGATTTCCCAGATCCAAGCTTGGCTGATGCCTGGGACAAGAGCTAGGCTGATCCCGGGACTGGAGTTGAGCCAATCCCCCAGATCCAAGCTCTGCTAATTGCCAGGATCAGAGTTGGGCCCATAATCAGATCCGAGCTGGTCCGATCCCCAGGATCCCAGTGGGGCCGATCCCCGGATCCGAGCTCGGGGCTGCCCAGATCCCGGCCTGGCGGTTCCCGGACTCCCGGCTCACGCCGACAGGTCGCTGTTGTCAAACCTCTCCTGGTCGTAGACCTCGGCCACCACCTTCCTGCCGGCGAACCAGCGGCCGTTGAGCGCCTGGATGGCCTTGTGAGTCTCTGCGGCCATGGAGAACTCCACGAAGATCTTGACGATGATCTCGGCGTCCTCCTCCTCCCCCTGCTTCTCCTGGTAGATGATCACCCTGTTCACCGCCCCGAACTTCCCGCACTCCTCCGTCACCTCCCCCTCCAGGTCGTCGTCGATGTCCTTGGGATCCACCATGTTGCGGAGAACCATCACCGTGGACTGCACGGGAAGGGAGCGGGGAATTAATGCACACGGCTCCTTCCAGACATCCCGCGGCACTGACAGCCCACGTGCTCAGGGACAGTGACCAAGTTTCCTTCCCGGGCATCCCAAGCACCCTGGCCCAGGTGGGGAATGCCGTGTCCCATGCCCTGGCCTTTCCCAGGACACATCCTGGAAGCACAAGGGGCCTGGGCACTGCTGCCATTGTCCCTGTGCTGCTGCTATCCGGGTAGTTTTTGGCTTTCCCTCAGCACCACCATCACATCCTGTTCGGTTTTACATCTTCCCTCCCTTCCCAACAAAGCCAAAGGATTCCCCAGGTGTTCCATCGCTCCGCAGATGTGACAGGACACACAGGTAGGTCACACACCTGTGGCATTCCAGGCTCTGCCCCATCCCAGTCCTGGCACACCTGGGGCATTCCAGGTTCTTCCCCATCCCTTCCACTAGCCCAGGTTGCTCCAACCTGCCCTTGGACACTGCCAGGGATCCAGGGGCAGCCACAGCTTCTCTGGGCAACCTGTGCCAGGGCCTTCCCACCCTCCCAGGGAGGAATTCCTTCCCAATATCCCATCTATCGCTGCCCTCTGGCAGTGGGAAGCCATTCCCTTGTCCTGGCACTGCAGGCCCTTGGCAATATATGCTGAGGGCAGAGCAAGGCCCGTTGCCAGGCGCACCCTGAGCCCCCTGAGCTCGGAGGTCCCTGCAGGGTGTTCCTGTGCCATCCCAACCCCGGGATAATCCTGGCAGCTGGGACCAGCCCGGGACCCACCTCCTGCTTCCGGAGCAGCTTCTGCATGACCATGTGCCGGGCGCTGCTGCCAGAGATGCTCATGTGCTCCTGCTCACTCAGCATCTCCGGCCGCTCCGACTCCTGGAAAACCTCCTCCTCTTCCTTCTCCTTCTTCACCTCCACCAGCCCCAGGGCTGGGGGACTGGCCAGGATGGGATTCACCACCCCCACCTGCGGGATGGTCACCGGGATGGGCGGCCGAGCAGGGGTCACTCCTGGGAGAGAACAGGGATGGTGGTCACGGAGACCTCAGGGAGGGACAGGGACACCTGGGCAGGGACACCTGGGGATGGACAGGGACACTTGGGGGATGGACAGGGACATCTGGGGATGGACAGGGACACTTGGGGGATGGACAGGGACATCTGGGGAATGGACAGGGACACTTGGGGGATGGACAGGGACATCTGGGGAATGGACAGGGACATCTGGGGATGGACAGGGACACCTGGGCAGGGACATCTGGGGATGGACAAGGACACTTGGGGAATGGACAGGGACACTTGGGGGATGGACAGGGACACTTGGGGGATGGACAGGGACATCTGGGGAATGGACAGGGACACTTGGGGATGGACAGAGACATCTGGGGAATGGACAGGGACATTTGGGGGATGGACAGGGACACCTGGGAACGGACAGGGACACCTGGGGATGGACAGGGACACCTGGGAACAGACAGGGACACCTGGGAACAGACAGGGACACCCGGGAGATGGACAGGGACACCTGGGGGATGGACAGGGACACCTAGGCCATGGAATTCTGCACAGAGTGCCCATTATCCAGCTTATCCCTCAGTGCCATGTGTTCCTCTTGGGAATCCACAGCCCTGTCCTACCCATTACACACAGGTGGCAAGGGGAGGGGACACACAAATGACAAGGGACGAGGACACAGAGGTGCCAGGAGAAAGGGGACACACACACAGGTGCCAGGAGGGACAGGTGACAGGAAGACAGGTGATACAGGTGCCAGCAGGAAGGAGACACACACAGGTGACAGAAGGAAGGTGTCAAACACACAGGTGCCAGGAGGGAGGGGACAGGAGGACAGGTGACACGAGAGCCAGAGGGAAGGTGTCACATACAGGTGCCAGGGGAGGGGGACCCCACCTGTGATGACTCCAGGGGCCTGTGCTGCCATCACAGCCTGGGGCAGAGCCCCCAGGGGCTGGGCCAGGGTCAGGGCTGGGGACACAAGTCCTGGTGTCGCCAGAGTGCCCAGAACTGCAGCTCCTGCCACAGCCTCCTGTGGGACACAGGGAGAACAGGGACCCAGGTTAGTCCTGCCCAGGAACTCCAGGTGTTCCACACTGGAGAAATGTCCAATACTCTGATCCCCAGGAGTTCCTGGAGCTGCTGGGAACCACAAAGGTGTCACCAGCCCACCTGGGAAACCCCGAGCCACCAAGCCTTGGAATAAAAACATTCTCCTGGAACTCAAATCCCAATAAACACCCTGATTCAGATGCCCAGAATTCCAACATACGGGACGCACAACAAGTTAAACCACAGACACTGCCATAAAACTAACTGAAAATAATGTGCCCAAAATACACCCCACGATCCCAATGGTTTCGGTTGCTGTTGCTTTCCAGGCCATTACACTCCTGATTTAATTACCCACATCCTTCTCTTCCTTGTTTTCATGGGACTCCTGACATGGCAAGAGGAGAACAATTCCAAGATTTTGTTCCTCCCCTGTGCCATGCTCTGGCTGTCCCTGTACCCAACCTGAGCTGTGCCAGCCCTGCCCTGTGCCATTCTTTCTCTGTCCCTGTGCCGTGCTCTGTCCCTGTGCCATCCTCTGTCCCTGTGCCATTCTTTCTCTGTCCCTGTGCTGTGCTCTGTCCCTGTGCCAACCCTGCCCTGTGCCAACCCTCACCTGTGCCGTGATCTTGGCGGTGGCTGCGGCGGCAGCGACGGCAGCAGCCGGGGGGAGCCCCCCGGGCGTGGCCGGGGTCAGGAGCGGCATCGGGGGGGTCACGGCCTTGCCCACCCGCAGGTACTGACCCCCCAGGTCGAAGAGGTTCATGGAGGACACGGCGTCCTGGGACGACTGGGCCTTTTCATACTCTGCAGGAAGGGGGAATTCACAAATAGCCTCTTATTGTTCAGCCATGGAGTCCTGGAATGGTTTGGGATGAAGGGACCTTAAAGCCCACCCAGTCCCACCCCCTGCCATGGTACATTTTCTGCTGTTACAGGTTGCTCCAAGCCCCATCCAACCTGGCCCCAGACACTTTCAGGAATGGGGCAACCACAGCTGCTCTAGGAAATCCATCCCAGCCCCTCCCCACCCTCACAGGGAGGAATTCCTTTCCAATATCCCATCTAACCCTGCCCTCTGGCAGGGGAAAGCCATTCCCCCTTGCCCTGGTCCCTCCACCCCTTGCCCCCAGTCCCTCCAGCTGTCCTGGAGCTCCTTCAGGCACTGAAAGGGGCTCTAAGGTCTCCCTGGAGCCTTCCCTTCTCCAGGTGAACCCCCCCAGCTCTCCCAGCCTGGCTCTGGAGCAGAGGGTCTCCAGCCTGTGCCTCACCACTGCTACAAATTATATTTCTAAGCTCAGGCCCAGACCTGCCCCAAGTTCATTCCCATCCCAATGCTTAAGGCAATTCCTCTCCTGGAGTGGAAAACCCAACCCCAAATCACCCCAAGAGCCGAGGACACCCCCCTCTCCCAACCCCACGACCAGCCGGGGCCCAGCTGGGTTGTACCGATGAATCCGTAGCCTTTGTGCTTCCCTGTCGTGGGGTCCCTGGCCAGGGTGCAGGATTTGATCTTCCCGAAGGCCTCGAAGACGCTCTTGATGTCGTCGTCCGACAGGTCCTGGTGCACCGAGGCCACGTAGATGCGGTTGAAGGCTCGGGCCTCCTCCGCCAGCTGGTCGATGATGGGCTGGGCCTGCCCGATGTTGCTGGGCCTGCCCACCTGAGGGACAGGGATGGAACAGAGCTGGGAAGAGCTGGAGCACCAGGAGGAAGCTGGGGAGGCTCAGCTCAGAGAAAAGGAGGCTCAGGGGGAATCTTCTGGCTCTTCAACTCCCTGACAGGAGGGGGGAGCCTGGGGGGGGAGTCAGGCTCTGCTCCCAGGGAACCGGGGACAGGAGAAGGGGAAATGGCCTCCAGCTGTGCCAGGGGAGGGGCAGGTTGGACATCAGGAGGAATTTCTTCATGGAAAGGGCTGTTAAGCATTGGCAGGGGCTGCCCAGGGAGGGTTGGACTCCCCACTCCTGGAGGCGTGCAAGGAAGGACATGGCACTCAGTGCTCTGGGCTGGGGACAAGGTGGGCATCGGGCACAGGCTGGACTCGACCCTGGAGGTCTTTTCCAACCTCAGTGATCCTGGGATTCTGTGACACAATCCATGGAGTGTCCAAGGGTAGCCCTCAAGCACTCAGCACCTCCCAGCCTGTGCAAAGCACAGGACACCTCCCAGGGCCTCCCTTGGCACAGGATACGGCTGGCATAGCTCTTGGAACCAGCACTACTGGAATACAGAGCCAGAGCAGACTCCGCTCCCTCCTCACTGTATCTCCCCCACTTACCTTCCCTGAGCTGCCAAGGACCAACTTCCAGGGATTTAGAAGGATTCTGAGAGCAAATGCCAATGTTCCTACACCCTTCTTTTGGGGGCTCCCAAACCCCCTCAGCCACCGGACCCGCCGGAGCGTGTCAGAGACACCATATAAAAAAATCACCTTGTTTTGTCCTCAAGACACTCCCATGTGTGGGTGGGAAAACCTGAGCCAGGTCCCCAGAGCCAGTCCCAGCTGGGACTCCCAGGCTGGGGGTTTCTCCTCAGAGAGGAGGGATCGATCTGGAGCCAGCGTGAGCCCCATATTGGACATCACGGTCCACCAGGGAACGAACTTCAGGCACCTTCCCCAGGGCTGTGGGGAGCATTTCCAGGCATAAACCTGTTATGCCCAAGGAAGAGAAGCAGAAATGTTCTGGGCACTCCCGGTACTCACCTTGATGTTCCTCCCCCCCAGCATGACAGAATTCATCTGCTCCAGGGCCAGCTGGGCGGCTTCGGGGACCTCGTATTCCACAAAGGCAAAGCCCTGGGACAGCAGGACACTGCATCACTCCAGGCCAAGCTAATGCAGCCAAGACTTCCCACAGACCTCTGCATGTGGAATTGATTCCCACCACACTGAGTCCTGCTCATGGCCTGAGAAGATTCCTTGGAGCAGCTTTTTATTGAGGCAAAAAAGGCCTGCAGAGATTCCAGCAAGGGCACCTGATCCCGGAGCCTCTTGGACTCAGAGGCCCCACAGCAAAACTCCACCTCACTCCGGGCTGTGCCTGGTTGGCACCTTCTACTGAGCTTCAGGTTGGACACCAGGAGGAATTTCTTCCTGGAAAGGGTGGTCAGGCCTTGGCAGAGGCTGCCCAGGGAGGCGGTGGAGTCCCTACCCCTGGAGGTGTCCAAGGAGTGAGTGGATGTGGCGCTCAGTGCTCTGGGCTGGGGACAAGATGGGGATCGGGCACAGGGTGGACGTGATGACCTTGGAGCTCTTTTCCAACCTCGGTGACTCTGGGATTCCGTGCACCCCACCCCAGGCACATCTGGCTCCCAGCACAGACTCCTGCCCTAAGCAGAGCAGGGAGCTACAAACATTTGCCCCAAGTGCTAAAAGCAGCCTGGGCTCCATGAGGACAGAGGCCCTTTCCTCTCCTGGTTGCATCCGGAAGGCCTTGGACACAAGAGGATACACATCCCTTGAGGGCTGGGAATCGTAGAGTTGGGTTGGAGGGACCTTAAAGCCCGTCCGGTCTCACCACCTGCCGTGGGCACGGACACCTTCCACTAGCCCAGCTTGCTCCAAGTCCCGTCTGACCTGCCCTTGGACACTTCCAGGGATCCAGGGGCAGCCACAGCTTCTCTGGGCAACCTGTGCCAGGGCCTCCCCACCCTCCCAGGGAAGAATTCTCTCCCAATACCCCATCCAAAGCTCTGCAAAGCTGGATATTTTGTGTTTAGGATACGTGGTTGAAAGAAATAATCTTGTGGAAAACCCCAAAACGCCTCATCATCGGGGCATCAGCACCAGCTCCTGCTGCCACAGGAAACCCAGCCCCTCCCAGGACAGTCCACATGCTCTGTGCCAGACTTCCCAGCACATCCCCAAACCCCAGGATGGTGTGGGTGGGAAAACACCTAAAAGCCCATCTGGTCCCACCCCGTGCGTGGGCAGGGAGCATCCCCTGGCGCAGGAGCCCCGTCCCACCTTGTGCTTCATGGTGACCGAGTCCCAGGACATGTCGATGCTCTTGATGGGCCCGAAGGGAGCGAAGGCCTGGCGGATGGTGTCCTCCCCCAGCTCGTAGTAGATGGAGCCCACGTAGACCCGGCACATGATGGCGAGCGCCCGCTGCCTCTGAGCCGCCATCTGTAGCGAGACAAGGACTGCCCGGTCAGGGCTGGGGGCACACGGACACCGGGACCTCCTCCCCTCCTCTGCCCTCCCGGGACCACCCCGGCACAGCTCCGGCCGGGCCGCAGCTCAGCCACACGAGGATCAGAAGGATTTCCCTGCTCGCTGCACAGGGCGCTGGAGCGGATCCGCCCGGCTCAGTCCCGGGGCAGCACTGGATCAATCCAGCTCGGTCCTGGGGCAGGAGCGGATAAAGTCCAGCTCAGTCCCGGGGCACGAGCGGGTAAAGCCCAGTTTAGTCCCAGGGCAGGAGTGGATCAAGTCCAGCTCACTCCCGGAATAAAGCCCGGCTCAGTCCCAGGGCAGGAGCGGATAAAGCCCGGCTCACACACATCTCCGGCCCCACTGGTCGGGTCTCCCCCCGAGCCTGATCACATCTCCAGCCACGCCTGCAGGAGGAGGGAATCACTTCACCTGCCCTTCCAAGCAGCAAAGGGCTCAGCTCTGGGAGAACCCCTCCCGCTCCCCCCCGGAGGGACAGCAAGAGATCCAGTGTCGCTCCCGCCCCCCACCCGCCCAGGCAGCAAAGGGTCTGGGATTGGGAACCTCCTCCCCGCTCCCTCCGGCACCGCGGTCCCCCCCACCCCGGCACTCCGAGATCCAGCACTGGCCACCACTTCCACAGCTCAACAGCAAAGCAAAACCCTCCAGTGGCTCAGTGGGGCTCCTGGGAAGGGTGTGGGGCCAGTTCTCAGCCCTGCCTGGCAGCGCTGGCTGCACTGGGCAGCCCCGACACGGGGGTGCTGCTCTGAGGGTCTCTGTGCTACTGGCTCCTAAATCTGCCAGACAAATCCAGCCAGCCCCTACAGCAGGGATCCCAAAAGCAGAGCACAGCGGGTCCCTTGGGGCTGGCACCCCCAGGGCAGCTCTAGAGCTGCTGCTGCCCAGGGAATTGGCCCTGGGGACGTGCCAAGTTCCGGGAGTGGGGCCGGATCGGGGTTCCGGATCAGCGACTGCCTGTGTGTGTGGGGATGGCTCCGGGACAGGGGGACACACATGGGCAGGGAGGGACTGGAGCAGAGCAGGTCAGCAGGTGGTGATGCCTCTGGCCCTGCCCAGCACCCCAAACAGAGCTCAGAGCACCCTCTTCCCTTGCCCAGCACCCTGGGGGTAGAGGGGCTGCAACCAGGGACTTCTCAAGGATGATTTTTGGGGTGCCCTAAAACAAGCACAGGAGCTCTGCCATGTCTGGATTGAAGGGGCTGCAAACAGGGACTTCAGAGGATGATTTTTGGGATGCCTTAACAATCACAGGAGCTCTGCTGGATCTGGGGAACCCTGCTTTGAAGGGTCTGCACCCAGGGCCTTCTCAAGGATGATTTTTGGGGTGCCCCGCCCTGTCTGAGGACCCCGGGGGCAGAGGGGCTGCACTCAGGGCCTTCAGGAGGATGATTTGCTGCCGTGCCTGGGGATGTGCAGCCCCAGGGCAGGGAGAGCTCCCCTGGGACAGTCACCCACAGGACACAGACTGTGCCCGAGGGATCCTGCTCCCTGTGGCACCCACACAGGACTGGCACCGGCCTCAGGAGGAAACAAACTGGGGGGGGTTCAGCTCCTGTCACTCCATACAGGACACTACAAACAGGGATGGCCCTCACCCTCTGCTGCTGCCTTCGGGGGGACATTAAACTCTGCCCCTGAGGTGACATCCAGCCCCACCTGCTGCTCCTGGGTGATACTAAACCCCAAGTGCTGCCCCCGAGGTGGCATTAAGGCCCAACTGATGTTCCAGGGGTGACATTAAAACCCCAATTGCTGTTCCTGAGGTGACATCCAGCTGCCCCTTGCCTGGGTTAAGGGTTTCCTGGCCCCACTTGGCCACTCTCTCTTTACTCTGCACTCAGTGACCAGGAGGACTATGGCACGTGGTATGTCCCGGGTTCTCCAGCACATTCCCAGCTTTGGAGCAGGAAATCCCCTCAGTGTGCCTGTTCAGGGAGCCAGAGCCATCCCCAGTCTCCCCCCAGGTGTCCCAGGGAGGGGCTTCTCCCAAGGAGCCTCTGCAGGAGGAAACCCCCCCTTACCCTAAAGGGACCCTAAAGACCAGGTGTGGAAGAGAAGAGGACTTGGATTTTCAGACATCGGGAGGAATTTCTTCTCAGAAAGTGCTGTCGGGCATTGGAAGAGGCTGCCCAGGGAGGTGGAGGAGTCCTCATCCCTGGAATGCCCGGAATGTGGCACTCAGTGCTCTGGGCTGGGGACAAGGTAGGGATCGGGCACAGGGTGGACTCAATGACCTCAGAGGGCTTTTCCAACCTCAGTGATCCTGAGACTTTGGACCTACAACAGGCAGGCCTGGGGTGGCAGTGCCAACTCTGGGGTGTCTGTGGGTCACCAACAGGAGCCTCCAGGTGGGGGTGATGCCCTGAGCTCAGCACAGGTCAGAGTCAGGGACTCCTGCCTGGAAACCTCCCTGTTCTCACCGCCCCACAAAGTTGGTTTTACTCTTTCTCCTCCTCAAACCTGAGTTTAAGCCCCTGCAGCCTGAGCCAGACAGCAGCTCCCAGCTGCAGCTGTGTGATGCTGCTCTTAAGGGATTTGGGAGGTTATTTTAAGGACAGGCCAAACCACCACCTTGGGGTTCTCCTTTAACCAAAGCAGGTGATGCACAACCCTCACTCCGAGCACCAACTGTGACATGAGCCAGGGAACGGTGCAAGGAGTGGGAATCCCGTGCTCTGACACATGGAGGGAGGACTGAGCCCACGACAGGGAGCTCAGGCTGTGCTGCCTTCCCAGAGGAACTGGGGACACACCTGGCCACAAGGAAGTTCTGGACAGAGACTGTTTGCACTTCATGCATTCCCAGTGGGCTCTGGGATGAAGCACCTCTTGAGGAAGGGGTATCCTGACTGCTCTGACCTGCACCAGGGCCCAGCATCCAACTCCTGCTCCTGGGCTGTGTCCAGCAGCAGCCTCTGACTCCCTTAAGGAGGAATGTCTGAGGAAAAGGGGTCACAGCCTGTGCCCTGGGGACAATGAGCCATTAAACCTCTCCTGCACCAGCACCTCAGCTGTGCCCAGCTGGGAAGAACGAGCCAAACCCCGAATTGCTGGAGTCCTGCTGTCAGGCAGCAGCCCCATGGATGGGGGGATTCCTGGGCACCAGGGCTCAGACACCAGCTCTGCCAAATCCATCCAGCCCATTCCAAACTCAGCCCCTGCCCAGAACACCCCCTCTGGCTCCCCATTGCCATGCCACCCGCTGTCAAGGGAGGGAGAGCAGGGACTTCCCTTCAGTGCCCTCCTCCTCTGGAGCACAAACCTCCGGCTGCATTTGACACCAGGCACAAATCCCATATTCCAGCAATATGGGAAGGTATTTACAAATGAATTTACAACTGAACCTCTGTGTGCAGGGAGGAGTTACAGGGCACTTTGTCCTCTAGAAAAAAGGAGGGCACAGATCACCCCAGGTCATTCAGCTCCTTGTGGCCTCTGATTAGAACCGGCCCTAAGGATCAGAGGGGTTTTCTGGGCATTCCTGGGGTTCTGCCACCTCCATCCTGCTTCTGCTGCGCTCGGAACGTGCCATGTTCCCCTAGTCTGGACCATGCACAGGAAGGAGAGTGTGGCACCTGGGCTACACCCCGTTCTGCCCTCCCCGGCCCCGCGGCTGCCGGGCCCCGGCGCTGGGAGGTCGTTCCACAACAAGTCGCCCCTTTGTGCGTTACCTTGGCCGTTAGTTTTAGGTCGGGACCTCAGAACTGCAGCATCCCTAGAAATGCAGCTCCCACCATTGCACGGGTGTGTTCAGAACTGGTGGAAATCTAAAGCTGTCTGTGCCCCCGAGTGCCAGTGTCCCCGCAGACTGCACAGCCTGGGGTCTTCTCGGGGCAGGGACACCTCGCTCTGCTCCGGGGCGTGTCCAGTACGGGTGGGGAGGTGGGAGGGCTGTGCTGGGCGCGGACAAGAGCATTGGCACCACTACGAACGTCCCCACGCTAGGCCCTGACTAAGACAATGCCCCAGAAGAAGTGAATATGTCTATTGACCGATTGTAAAGGTGAGAGAGGATCTCCAAAGCCCATTGTCACTGCTGCCATCTGAAAGACAGTAAAGACAGAGTTCAGTCTGTTGGAGCTGAGCATTACTACGGCTGTTGTACAAACTCAAGCAGAGCGGCGGCGCAGGGGCACCTGCGGAGAGGCCTCTCCTTCCTCGGCCCTCACTGCCTGGTCCCCAGGACTGTCCAGTGCCGGGACCCCGCCGAGTCCGGTCCCACCAGGCCAGGGTGGGCTTGTGCTGCTGCCACTGCCTCGGGAAGCAGGGTGGGATCCCAGGGGGGACTCAAGGCAATAGAGACCTCTGCAACCACTGGCGTTGGTTCACCCCCAGCGTTTAAAGGAGCCCCTCAACTAGAGCAGACCCTCAGAACCAGGCACAGCCCCGAGCGGCCTCGGAGCACATCCATGTGGGATTCCTCGGACACAGCTGTCAGTTTGGGCTTCCTGACTTGGAGAGAAGGCAGTCAGATGCATTCCAGAAGCCTCTGAAGGAGGGGAGGTTAAACCCCAGGAAAGGGTTTGCCTGGTATGGGCATTCCAGCAGGAGCAGGAACAGCCAACAGAACTTCTCCAGAATTGAGAGCACCTGAGTGCAGGGAAGGGAAACGGGCAGGACGGGGACATGGAGGGGGGTGGACAGGGACCCTCCAAGCACAGGAGATGGAGACAGGACACTGTTCCCAGGATACCCTCTGGCTTCACCACCTTAATAAGTGGAAAGTGAAACCCAGGGCAAAGCCTTTGGTTTCTCATACCTCAAGAAGGGCCATTGACAGGGGAGGAATTAACAACTTCCTCCTGGCACGAGTGAATCTGGGGGCAATTTGAGCAGTTCAGGGGTGCCCTGGTGAGCTGCAGGCTCGGGGCTGTGCTCTGGTTCCGAGGGCCCTGAGGACTCCACGGTGTCGGGGGGAGCACGAGGCAGAGGGCGCGGCCCGGGGGGGCCCTCACCTGGAGGTTGGTGAGCTGCTGCTGCTGGTGGGCGATGGTTTGTTTCACCAGCACGCTCTTGATGCTCTGCTCCATCGCGTACTTCTTGGCCTGCGGGGAGACACGGCGGCTGTGGGGGCCGGGAACGGCTCCTGCATTCACTCCTCGGCTCCCAGAGCCCACAGGGGCCCGGTCCTGAGCGCTGCCGGCAGCTCCACACCCCGGAGCCTGGGACGCGGCGGGAGCGCAGGGGAGCGGCATGCACTGGGAGCTCGGCATTCCCTCCTCCGCCCTCGCATCCCACCACAGCCCCTTACCTGGTGGGCCGAGGGTGGGCCACGGCCTCCTCCAGTGCTCTCCTCCCAGAGAACGTCTGCACAGAGAAGGGAAGGGCCTCCGCCTCCCCACGGACACCCCTGCACTGGGATCTCCCCTCTCAACACACCTGGACCGCTCTGGATCCGCTCCCTGAGCATCCCAGCTCTGCCCTGGATCCGCTCCCTGAGTATCCCAGTTCTGCCCTCTGGATCTGCTCCCTGAACATTCCAGCCCTCCCCTCTGGATCCGCTCCCTGAGCATCCCAGCCCTCCCCTCTGGATCCGCTCCCTGAGCATCCCAGCCCTGCCCTCTGGATCTGCTCCCTGAATTCCTCAGTTCCCTTTGGCTCCTCCTGCACAACGAGGCTCATCTGGGATTTCTTTCAGCCTCTCCCAATCCGGCAGAGCCAGAGCTTCCAGCGGTGCTGGCACAGAGGCTCCATGCCAGGGAACCCTCATCCCCACTCCTGTGCCTGTTGCCAGGGACACACGCTCAGCCACCTCCATGGCTGCACGTGTTCGGGAGCTGCCAGGGAATGGGAGGCTCTAACCTGGGGATTTGAGGCTTTGGAAACCTGGAAATGGACACGGGGGGTTGTATCCGGCAGCTCCGGAGAAGCCAGAGGGAATGGGGCCAGGACACACTGAGGCAGCCAGGCCAGCAGGGCCACATCCACACGGAGCCTCCCTAAGACAGAGCTCTCCCCACATGGATTCTCCCTAGGATAGAGCTCTCCCCACATGGATTCAAACCAGGATAGAGCTCTCCCCACATGGATTCTCCCTAGTATAGAGCTCTTCCCACATGGATTCTCCCTAAGATAGAGCTCTCCCCACATGGATTCAAACCAGGATAGAGCTCTCCCCACATGGATTCAAACTAGGATAGAGCTTTCCCCACACGGATTCTCCCCACGACAGAGCTCTCCCCACACGGATTCTCCCCACGACAGAGCTTTCCCTGCCTCCCCAGACACCTATCCCACAGGTCTCACATTCCCTGGGGGTGTTTCCCTTCCCCACTCCCAGGCATTGCTCATCCCAGCAGGAGAGCTGGTTGTGTGGGATGGGACCAACAACTGGAGATGGGAGCTGGATGGAACTGCACCAGTGAGAGTGGGCTGGAATTCTGCTGTTGGGGCTCTTTGCACAGCCCGGGAAGAGTGTAAGGAAATACAGATATTCTGGGATGTGCTCTGGAGCAGATCCCAAACCCAATCCCAATCCTGGCTGCTCCTGAGTGACTTTGTGGCACTCCCACACTATCCCACAGCTNGACAGAGCTCTCCCCACACGGATTCTCCCCACGACAGAGCTTTCCCTGCCTCCCCAGACACCTATCCCACAGGTCTCACATTCCCTGGGGGTGTTTCCCTTCCCCACTCCCAGGCATTGCTCATCCCAGCAGGAGAGCTGGTTGTGTGGGATGGGACCAACAACTGGAGATGGGAGCTGGATGGAACTGCACCAGTGAGAGTGGGCTGGAATTCTGCTGTTGGGGCTCTTTGCACAGCCCGGGAAGAGTGTAAGGAAATACAGATATTCTGGGATGTGCTCTGGAGCAGATCCCAAACCCAATCCCAATCCTGGCTGCTCCTGAGTGACTTTGTGGCACTCCCACACTATCCCACAGCTCCCAGCTAATTAACACTTCTGATCTTATTTATTTCTCAAACTAAAACCACTCTCCCAACCCCAACCGCGAATCCCCTTCACGTTCCCAAAAACATCCATGAACTCCAGACCAGAACAAGTAATTCCTGGGCACGGACGTGACCGTGGGACCCCCAAGAGGGCCACGATCCCACGCAAATTCCGGTTCCCTCTGGCCCCACTGCTGGCAGATGCTCATTAAACCCAACAAACAACCCCCCCCAAACCAAACCCTCCCCAAACAAAGCCAAGCCCAACCAGCAAATTCCGCCTGGATTTACTCACTTTCTGGAGAGCTTCCTGCTGCTCTGGGGTGAGGGGGGGCAGCCCCAGCTTCGCTGCCGTGCTCTGCCCGTTCTCCATCTTAATGGATTCCGTCCCCTGAGGAAACACAAAGTGCTCCTGGAAAACTGTCCTCACGGGAGTGACCTGTCCCTGCCTCCCCGGAAACCAAAGCACTTCATGTCAGGACACCACAGCTGGATAAAAACCCTTCCCAAACCCACTGGTAAGTCAGGAAAACCAATTCATATTCCCCTCTCTCCCTGTGGGGAGAGCCCCCCCAGCAATCCTACAAACCACTGGATGTGTTGGGGACTTAGAGAGTTCCCCAACCACCACGTTTTCAGGGAACAGGCAATGGGATAATCCCCACTCCTGGTTCACACCATCTCCATCATGCCAACAGCTCCACTGTCCCATGGTCCCCTCCCTCCCGCCTCGGTCACCCCGACTTTTCCATGTTCCTTTTTTAGATCCTTCTCTGAAACTTTCCCAAATCACAGAATCATGGAATGGTTTGGAAGCACCTCAGAGCCCATCCAGTCCCACCCTGCCATGGGCAGGGACACCTTCCACTATCCCAGGTTGCTCCAACCTGGCCTTGGACACTTCCAGGGATGGGGCAGCCAGAGCTTCCCTTCCCACCCTCCCCATCCCGGGATATGTCCTCAATCCTCTATTTTACAGTAACAAGGAGACTCCAGGTTTTGTGCAGCCTCCAGTTTTCCATGGGGCGTTGGGAGCGTTTCTCAGGATCAGTGAACACGGAGCAGACACAAAGCAAATGCTCCCAACACAAATCCCTCATCTCCAGGTGTCTGAGCAGCCTCCAGGGCTGCAGGTCTTTCCCTGATCCCTTCAGAAGTCCATGGAACACAAGGATGAGGGAACACCAGGGCACCAGCAGGGAGCTGACATGGAGCAGAGGTGGCTGGAACTGCGAACTGGGAAATTCCAGAGCACAAAGCCACAACTCCACAGGCCACTCCCTAACTGGAAATGGGATCAACAAAGTGATATGGAATCATGGAATGGCTGAGGCTGGAAAAGCCTCTGAGCCCACCGAGTCCAACCCTCCCCAGCAGTGCCACAGCCACCACTGGCCATGTCCCCAGATGCCACCTCCACGACCCAGGAACGCTGATCTGTCTGTACAGGAAGGTTCCATCATCCCCAAGATGTGATCGTGGAACATGCAATAAATTCCTTTCCAAAACCCCTCTTGTCCTTTCCTGCCTGGCTGGAGCCCTGTTTGCCACCAGCTGTCCCTGTCCCCTCCCACGCTCAGCCCAGAGCTCTCCTCATCCAATTTCAGAGCCCACTCTCCCCATTCCCGCTGCTGCTCCCGTCTCCTCCAGCTTTAAAACCCCCGTTATTCCACTTTAGGAGCTGTGGGAACTGGGAGGAGAAGAGCAGATGAAGGGCTGTCAAATGTAACCATTCACAACGAAAAAGCCACTCCATGGATCACAACCTGTTGGGATTCTCCAAAATCCAGCCCTTTGACTGCTGTTCAAAGGAATTTCCATATCTGAGCTCATTAACAGGCACAGCTCCCGAAAACTGCTCTGGAACAGCCCAGCTCTGGCAGAGCCCAGGCTGAAGTGGCCTCTGGGAAGAACCAGGGATCCAGGGCTGATCCACGGCTCCCACAGAATTCCTCAGCACACAGCCCTCACCATGGAGTGTTTCCCCAAGGAACACCACCCTTCCCTGTCACTCCAGGCTCCCTGGAGAGCAGCACACCCATCCCAACCTCCGTCTCCACACTCAGAGAGCCTGGAATGCTGCTTCCTTGTTTCTTGGCACTTTGGGATAACAACTCCCAGGAACAGGCTGGGCAGAACCACATCAGCACCTGGGGCTTTGTGCTCAGGTTGCTCATCCTGGAACCTCATTCCCACATCCCACAACAGCCAGGAGGGAGCCAGGGAAGCGAGAGAGAAGCGGGCAGAGGAACAGGAGAGCGGGAGCTCCTTTGGAGAGAAATGCACGGGAATTGGATCCCTGCTGCTATTCCAGTGTCGGAACAGCCGGGCCCTGAACTCCAGGAGTTCAGGCACATTCCTGGGAATTTATTACAGGGTTGGGAACTCCTCTGGAGTATAAACACAGACAAGAAGGAGAAACCCAGGATCCCATTTGTTTGAGAAGCACAAGCAGCAAATTATGTGGAGATTCAGGAAGAGAGGAGGAAGAAGGGTTGATGGAACACATGGTCAGGACATCCATCCCTGCTCCACCTCCTTGTCAGGGACTGGCACAGGAATTCATGGGAGTATTTCCACACTGCCCCCAGCAGAGGATGGAACAGCATCACCTGAGGGCCTGCCAGAACACAGAATCCTGGGATTACTGAGGCTGGAAAAGCCTCCAAGACCAGAGTCCAACCTGTGCCCAATCCCCACCTTGTCCCAGCCCAGAGCACTGAGTGCCACGTCCAGAATTCCCTGGACACCTTCAGGGATGGGACTGCACCACCTCCCTGGGCAGCCCCATCCAGTGCCTGACCACCCTTTCCATTAGGAAATTCCTCCACAGCATCTGAGTGTCCAGGAAAGGCCCTTCCTTGTGGATACAGCCACATTTTGTTTGTCCCTATGGACCACCCAAGCCCCTGTGGATTCAGCTGGAACTCTGGAAGCCCTTCTAGGTATAGTGGCCTTTACTGCTCAACTCCTTCAGCAACTCCAGGGAATGCTCTTTCCCAACTGGAACAGCACTGCTGGCTCCTGCAGCCTCCAGAGCATGGGGCACATCCACGGGCTCTCCCCTGCCCTCCCAGATGTGTTCCCAGAGATGGCCAGGGATCGAATTCTCCCAAAACGGGCTGTTCCTGCAGCACCTCGTGAGCCAACAGCTCCAGAATCATGGAATAGTTTGGGTGGGAAGGATCCTTAAAGCCAGTCCCACACCTCCTGCTCCAAGTCCCGTCCAACCTGGCCTTGGACCCTTCCAGGGATGGGGCAGGGGACGGAACTGGATGAGATTTAACATCCCTTCCATTCCAAACCAGGCTGGGATTCCAGGATTCCCTGACCCTGCCAGGCTCCTGAAGGACTTCTTCCAAAGTGCACAGACCAGCCAAGGGAATTTCACTGAGGCTGCTCCAACCTGTCGTGGAAGCTCCCAACAGAGACCACATGTCTGGCAGAGAGGGACAACCCCAGCTGGGATTTAGGGATGCAGGAGGAAGGAGAGGCACTGGCAGAGGAGTCTGGGGTGCGAGGGAACAAGGGCTGACTGCTGAGGGTCCTTCAGGGCACAAATGGGATCAGTTCCAACAGGTGATTCCGCTGCCAACACTGGCAGGTACCACCCCAGGAACGGAGAGATTCCATGGGAATTCCAGGCACAGTTCCCTGGGCCCTGCTCTGTCCCTCAGCACAAACCTCTCCTGCCTGGAGCAGCAGCCCAGGAACAAAGAACTGGTTTTGTTTTCTGAACTCCTCTGGATCAGAAGAGGGAATGCAGGGAGTCTGGACTGGACCCTTCCTGCTCCTCACAAACCTCCCGGGGAACTTCCTCACCTGCTCCAGGCTGGGAAAACACATCCCATAACCAGCAGAGCTGAACCCTGGATCTCAGACAGCCACACACCACACAGGCTTCAGTCCTGCCCCCCATTCCCAGCATTCCCCTGGGAAACCTCCTAATCCAGCGGATTAGGCAAATATAAAACAGGAAACAAAGTGGGAGTGATTTGTATTTACACCCAGTTCACACCTGTGGATTCCCAAAGGGAATCCCAGGACACACCACTTATTTCGGGATATAAATCAGCCCCTTGGAGCAAGGCGGAGCAGCTCTGGAATTGGAGCTATTCCTCAGAGAAATCCCACATTTTCCATGAAAACAGTGAGGGGTGGGGGAGGAAACGCACACCCACCAATAAATCCCTGTGGATCCCACCCAGTATTCCATGGGATCTGGGGATCCCTGGGTGCTCCCAGGCCCCTTCCCTGAGCCTCGAGGCTCCGTAATCCCAGAGAACACAATTCCCAGTGAGCCAGGAACCAGCCGAGCAGCCCCAGGAAAGCACTTCCATTGCTGGATTCCAGCGTGAATCCCAGGAAAACCAACAGCCTCGGGAATCACTGCTCTCCTGTTCTCTCCCACCAGCGGCTCAGCCAGGGAAAGATCTAAACATCTAAAAACTCCCACGCATCTAAAGGTGTCCCAGAACACGGAAAGAACTCCTATAACACTCAATCCAGGCGGATTTGGGAACAAGAGCCCAAAAAGAAGCGTTTAAACAAGTGGATTTGGGAACACCGGCCCAGAACCAGCACCGTGAGCAGCTCCTCGCAGGGTGATGCCGGGGATCCCGTCCCCTGCACATCCCGCGGATCCCGTTCCCGTTCCCTCACATCCTGGGGATCCCGTTCCCGTTCCCTGCACACCCCGGGGATCCCGTTCCCGTTCCCTGCACACCCCGGGGATCTCGTTCCCGTTCCCTGCACATCCCTGGAATGCCCATTCCCATTTTCGTTCCCGGCATGGCGGGCGCCCAGGAGCGGCAGAGGGAAGGGAGGAGGGAACTGGCCCCTGCCCCGCATGGAGGGCGGCGGCGCGGGAGCCCAGGCGCGGCACAGACCCCTCTCCTCCCCCTCAGGGCCCCTCAGAGCGCGGT
>VXAY01005278.1:3117-13523 GCA_013399855.1 Oxyruncus cristatus | reverse complement strand
CGTGCCCTCTCGCCTCTCAATTCCGCTGCCCCGGCCCGCGGGGACCCCCGTGAGCCCCGCGGATGAGATTTACGATCTGCCCCGACGATCTGCCCCGGCCCGGCCCGATCCCGCCGCTCCCTCACCAGCGCCATCGGCGTTGTCGCCGCCATCTTGTCCTCCCCTGCTCCGCGCGCGGCTCTCGCGAGAGCTTCGGCAGCGCGCGCGCGGGAAACCGGGAGGCGAGGGGAAACCTCACGGAGAAAGGTATCGCGAGAGTTCGGGGGGGGGTCATGTGACTGGAGCGGGTAGTAAGATGGCGCCGCCCAGACGTGGGCGCTGCTGGAGTCGGGACCGGCCCGAGGGGTCCCGTGTGACACCCCGGGAGTTCGGGGATCCCCGGGGGATCCACGGCTACTGTGGCCTCAGCGCCGCTGGGTCGGTGCTGGGACGCTGGGACGGGAGGCGGCAGCGCCGGAGGCCTCCGGAAAGTCCAAAGCACGGGCAGGGCCGTAATGGATAAAACGGGATAAACCGGGATAAAGTGGGATAAAACAGGCCAAACCCGCGGGCCCGCCTGGTACTGGGTGGCCCTTGGTCGCAGCCGAAGGGGAGAGCCCCGGGCAGCCCCCGGTACTGGCCGTGTGCACCAGGAGGTGCTGGATGTGCCCCGGGAGAGTGGATCGGGATCGTCTGGTGGGAACTGGAGAGAAGTGTCCCCATCCCAGTATCCCTGCCCTGTCCCTTCTCTTGGTTCTTCCCCAGGGGATCCAATCCATGGTGCCCAAATTTAACTCCAGAGCCAAGGTCAGACCCCAGGAATAGAGCCAGGCTGGGAGAGCTGGGAACGTCCAGCCGGGAAAAGAGAAGGCTCCAGGGAGACGTGAGAGCCTTTTCCAGAGCCTATAGGGGCTCCAGGAGAGCTGGAGAGGGACTAGGGACAAGGGCCGGAGGGACAGGACACAGGGAATGGCTTCCCACTGCCAGAGGGCAGGGTTAGATGGGATATTGGGAAGCAATTCCTCCATGTGAGGGTGGGGAGGGGATGGGATGAAATTCTCAGAGCAGCTGTGGCTGCCCCATCCCTGGAAGTGTCCAAGGGGAGGTTGGAGCACCCTGGGATAGGAGAAGTTGTCCCTGTCTCTGGGGGATCTGTGAGGTCCCTCCATCCAAACCCATCCCAGAATTCCATGCCTCTGTGCCAGGGGATGGAAGCGCAGCTCTGGAATGACCCCCTGGATGTCCCTTCCCAGCTGGATCCAGGACAAGGAGCCTCAGCACGACTCGGGTGGTGCCACATCCGGTACCTCGGGAGTGGAACTGGCCCTGGGATCTTGTTTTCCCACTGTGGAGGAGCCACGAGGAGGAAAAACCAGGAGGAATTCACAGATCCCACGAGTTTTATAAAGGATTTTGGAAGTTTGGGCCACTAATGGGGACTTAACACCTACTTGTGGTGAGAGGGCCTCGTGCTCCCAAATTATCCCTGGAAGGGAAAAGGAATTCCAGTATGGGCAGGAATTCCATCCCCACTCTCTGGGCAGACCTGGTACCAGCATCCCAGGACACGTCCCCTCTCCCATGTGCCAGGAGGGCTTGGAGCAAGACCAGGAATCTTCTCCATGTTCCTGGTGGGAGGCACGGGAGCCAGGGCTGGATCTGCTCCAGAGATTCAGTGACACAAACCAATGGGGCACCCTGGAAAATGGGAAATTCCACTGGAACATGGGAAAACACGTTGGGGTTTATTGGAGTGGCTGGACAGGGATGGGGCTGTGGAGGATCCCACCCGTCCCACCCCAGACAGGGCCCAGCTCCCGCTGCTCCTGCCCCTGCTGGAGCCAGAGGGGCTGGAAGGGACATCCCAAATCTCCAGTGATCCCATTCAACCAATCAATCACTGATCCCAATCAATCACTCTGTGATTCCATGAGAGCCTGTGGCTTACTGGGATGTACTGAGAACATCCTGTGGGTACTGGGAACACCCTGCACAGGGAACACTCTGTGCAGGGAATTCCAGGGTGGGAGGGGCTTTGTTAAATCCCATTAATCCATTGATTCCCCGGTGGGTGTTAAGGGAGCGCCAAGGAGGGGGTGGGATGGGCCGGAATGTCCCAGGCTGCAGAGTCCAGGGCCTGCCCTAGAGAGAGGGATTTGGGAATCAGCAGCCGGGATGTTCCCTGGATCCCTCCTGTGCCCAGTTTGCCTGACCCCGGGGGCCTGTGGAACTCTGGGAAGCTGCTTCCCACCTCCCGAGTTCCACCGGGGAGCGTGGGAGGAATGACGAGGGTTTGGTGCGGGTCGTTCCCGTGGGATCAGCTGCTTCCATCGGCTTTATTGATTTGTCAGGTTGGAACACTGGCACAGCTGGAAAAGCAGCCCAACCTGGGAATGCTGCACGAGCTGGGAACGGAGCATGGGCTGGGAATGGAGCCCGGGCTGGGAATGGAGCTCAGGCTGGGAATGGAGCCCGGGCTGGGAATGGAGCTCGGGCTGGGAATGGAGCTCGGGCTGGGAATGGAGCCCGAGCGGGGAATGGAACTCAGGCTGGGAATGGAGCCCGGGCTGGGAATGGAGCTCAGGCTGGGAATGGAGCACGGGCTGCTGGGAATGCAGCACAAGGTGGCAGCGCAGCACCCGAGCGCAGACACAATCCCGGTGGGATGCGGCCGGAGCGACCCCGCCGAGCGCAGGCAGGCGGTGCCACCCCGGGATCCGGCACGGAGCGTGACACCGGCACAGAGCTCCGGCACAGGGGAAGACGCTGGCACAGCACCGCGGCACCGGGCAGAGCGCTGGCACAGAACACCGGCACGGAGAGCAAGGCTGGCACAGCGCAGGGCACGGCGCAGGGCACGGTGCAGGGCACGGCACAGCACAGAGCACCAGCACGTGCCAGAGCCAGATTCCTCTGGCACAGCAGGAGCAGCACCAGCACAGAACACCGGCACAGCACGGAACAGTGGCAGAGCACAGAGCAGGATGCCAGAGCCAGATTGCCCTGGCACAGTGGGAGCAGCAGGAGCAGCACCAGCACAGCACACTGGCACAGAGCTCTGGCACAGCACATAGCAGGATGCCAGATCCCCCTGGCACAGCAGAAGCAGCACCAGCACAGAGCTCTGGCACAGCACAGAACACTGGCACAGGGCACTGGCACAGAGCTCTGGCACAGCCAGCACACAGCAGCGTGCAAGAGCCAGTTTCCCTTGGCACAGTGGGAGCAGCCGGAGCAGCACTGGCATGGCGCAGTGGCACAGAGCAGGGTGATATACAGCCACTTTCTCCTGGCACAGCATGGGCAGATGGAGCAGCACTGGCACAGAACAGCAGCACGGAACACTGGCATCACATCCAGCATGATGCCAGAGCCAGCTTTCCCTGGCGCAGCAGGAGCAGCAGGAGCAGCACCAGCACAGAACGCTGGCACAGAGCAGAGCACATGCCAGAGACAGTTTTCCCCTGGCACAGCAGGAGCAGATGAGCAGCACCGGCACAGAACACTGGCACAGCACAGTGCAGGAGGCCAGAGCAGTTTTTCACTGGCACAGCAGGAGCAGCAGGAGCAGCACCGGCACAGCACAGAGCAGGATGCCAGAGACAGTTTCCTCTGGCACAGCAGGAGCAGCACCAGCATGGCACAGAGCAGGATGCCAGAGACAGTTTTCCCTGGCATGGCAGGAGCAGCNAGCAGGAGCAGCAGGAGCAGCACCGGCACAGCACAGAGCAGGATGCCAGAGACAGTTTTCCCTGGGAGCAGCAGGAGCAGCACCGCACGGCAGGAGCAGCACCAGCACAGCAGGAGCAGCAGGAGCAACATCAGTGCAGAGCAGGATCCAGAGCTGGATTCCTCCGGCACAGCAGGAGCAGCACTGGCACAGCGCAGAGCAGGATTCCAGAGCTGGATTCCTCCGGCACAGCAGGAGCAGCACTGGCACAGCACAGAGCAGGATTCCAGAGCTGGTTTTCCCCGGCACAGCAGGAGCAGCCCCACACGGCTCTTGGACACAAACAATTCCTATTTGCACTTTTCCCCAAACAAACCCTTCTGCAAAGGGCAGCACTGAGGCAGTGATGGCAGCAATTCCCATTTCTCCAAGCCAGGGACTGACATTCCATGACACTGCAGGAGAAATGGCAGGAAGAGGCATCAGGGCTTTCCCCTGAAGATGCCGAGGGATTTTGGAAGGTCTAAGAGGGGAATGACGAGAGTTCTGCAGAGCACCAGGGAGGTTCCAGCTGATCCATCTGCGTGGATCCAGCAGGTGGGTTGGGATTTCTGGAATTGCCTCTCAAGCCGTATCACATCCACCTCACACAGCCCCCTCCCAGCTTACACCAAGGATTCTGAGTACAGCGGAAACCTTAAACCAGCAGAAATTTGGGATCAGGAGTGGAATGTGGCAGATGGGAAGCTGCCCTGGAGCTTTCCAAGCCCTCTCCTCTCCTCCCCTCAGCAAGTTCCACCAGATGGCAAAGTGGAGAAAACAGCTTTGGGACCTGCAGCAGGAAAAGCTGGTCATTCCCAGAGGGAAACGGATCCGTTGGGGGTTCCTGCAGGTTCCGCCGGGAAGGGGCTGCAGGGGCTGCTGCCCACTCTCCAACTCCTCCCTTGGCTGCTGCTCCGGGAGAACACGGCTCCTGACGTCTCGGGGTGGAATTCCCAGTGTTTGCCGCGTCCTCTGCTGGCTTCCCAGAGCGCGGCTCAGGCAAAGCCCCCTCGGCTCAGGCTGGGCCTGGGGCTCAGTCCTGCTGCAGGGAGGTGGGTCGGGAGCGCCCGGGACCCTCGGTCCCGCACACCGTCCCCGGGCAGGGCTCGCGTCCCGCCGGGCTCACAGCAGCGGCGAGCGGTGCTTGTGGAAGGCGCTCTCCAGGAACGCGGCCAGCTTTTCACAGTCGTCCTGAAACCAAACGTGCCAACAGCTCCCCTTGCTGGGCTGTCCCGGACACCGCCGGCCCCCCACGAGCCCATCCCGAGCTGGGCAGAGCCCGTCCCCCTGTGCTGGCACCGCTGGAGCATCCCAAATCCTGGGGGTAGCTCTGGGGTCCCCAGTACAGGACACCGAGGGGCTGGAGCATGTCCAGGGAAGGGAACGGAGCTGGGGAAGGGTCTGGAGCACCAGGAGTGGCTGAGGGGGCTGGGGTGGCTTGGCCTGGGGAAAAGGAGGCTCGGGGAGAGCTCCAGGGGGACAGGAGGTGACACCAGGTGGGGGTTGGGCTCTGCTCCCAGGGAACAAGGGACAGGATGAAATGGCCTCAACCTGTGCCAGGGGAAGGTCAGGTGGGATATGGGGAAATTCCTTCATGAAAAGGGCTGACCAGCCCTGGCCCAGGGGTGGAGTCCCCATCCCTGGGGGGATTTTACAACCCTGTGGTTGTGGCACTTCGGGACATGGGCAGGGGTGGCCTTGGCATTGTTCTGTTGATGGTTGGACTCCACCGATCTCGGAGGTCTTTTCCAACCTAAATGATTCTGTGATTCCTTAAGGAAGGAATGATCCTTGGGGCTTCCCCTGGTCCTCACACTCAGAATCATTTAAGATGCCTGTAATTAACCTGCCCTCACAAAGGGGTTGTCCCCTTGGAACAGCGCCTGGAGCCAGGCAGGAGCAGAGTCCAGAGGGAAGAGAAACCCAGGAGAAGCTGCCAGGGGCTGGTGGTGGAGGAGCTGCAGCTGCTCCGAGGTGTCCCAGGGATTTGGGAACAGCAGGAGCACAGGGCAGTGCCTCACCTCGTGGATGAATCCATAATGCACCAGCTCTGTGGCCAAATCCTTGGAGTTGTCAGCTGTGGAGACAAGGAATGGGAGAACAGGAATGTTGGTGCAGCTCTTGGAGCTCCTGGAAGAGCTGCTCCCAGCCCAGAGCACAAGGAACTGCTCATCCTGGGGGAACAGGGCATGGAGCCGGGCAGGGACCTCGTTCCCATCCTCCCAAAACACAGCTCTGGGCAACATTTCACTTGGGGAGTTTTTGTTTGGCAGGGAAAGCACCAGGCCACGGGCTGCCATGGAAACATGAGGGGCTGGAGAAGCAGCAGCTCCCAGGACACATTCCCAAGCTTTCTGTGGGAGTTTTGGCTGTGGGGCAGCCCAGGGACTCCAGCTGCACAGCCTCCAGAGGCTCCTGATATTCTGGGAAGGACCCTGGACCTGCTCCTTTCCCCGGGGCTCCCTCAGAGGACGATTCACCTTCCCCCTGGAAAGGGATCATGGAGGCTGTGCCAGTGCTCGGAATGAGGGAAGAGTTCCCTGCTGTGACCCCAGGAACTGCCCACCGTGGGTCCTGGGGGAAATGCAGGTCTGGACTGGCCACTGGATCCATTGGATTGGCCACTCCCTGCCCTCCCAACTCTCACTTTACGTGCAGGTTACTCCCACATGCCAGAGGGAAGGGAAGGGAATATGGAAAGGAAAGGAATAAGGAAAAGAAAAGGGAGAGGAGAGCTGGCCATGAACACACTCAGTGTCCAGCACACTCTGAGCCTAATCCCGACAAGGTCACAGGGATCCCCCCCATCCACAGTCCAAATTCCCTCCACAGGGATCCTCCCCCCATCCACAGCCCAAATTCCCTCCACAAGGATCCCCCCCATCCACAGCCCAAATTCCCTCCACAGAGATCCTCCCCCCATCCAAACCCCACATTCCCTGCCCTGAACCCACTGGGCAGGAGGTCGTAGCTGAGCTGCCGGTGCAGTTTGTCCTCCAGGATGAGCAGGAGCGTGAGCTGTGGAGAGAGGAGAGAGCCCTTCACATCCCGGCAGAGCCCTTCCCACCCCAACCCCTCCGGGAGGGACACAGGAGCAGCCTCCTCTGGCAGCACCGGGAAGTGCCAGCACCAGGGGTGTGTTGGGCACTGGAAGATGTGGGAGCTCTTTGGCTGGGGCAGTCCAGGTGTCCTGGAGCAATTCCAACTTCTCTGCAAGGGCTAAGCTTGAAAAAAGGGGAGTTAAAGGTGTCCAGGGACACCAGGGACAGAGATATCTGAGGAATTCCAGAGCCATCCAGAGGCTCCGCTCCCCATGTCCCGCAGGCCGATGGGGTTGGTGGCTTTGTGCTCGTTATACAGGGACAGGAGTGACGGCTCTGGATACACAAATGGGCTGAGGCCACAACATTCCTAGTCAGGCTTCCCAGTCAGATACCCCTGTCCCAATTCCCAGTCCAACTTTCCAGTTTCCCAGTGAGATAGCCCAGTCAGATATCCTGGTCCCATTTCCCAGTCTGATTTCCTGGGCCTGCTTCCCAGTCAGATACCCCTGTCCCAATTCCCAGTCCAACTTTCCAGTCAGATTTCCCAGTTAGACATCCCAGACTCCTCAGTCCCCATTTCCCAGTCGCAATTCCCAGTCAGACGTCCCGGCCCGGTTTCCCATTCCCGTTTCCCAGTCCAACAGGAGCAGGGTCCAGTCTCCCCCCGGTGCCTCGAGCAGATCCGGAGCTGACACTCACGTGCCACTGGGACTTGTCCTCGTTGAGCTCCAGGTTGCACTGCATCTGCACCACCTGGGAGAGGGAAAATCGGGATCAGCCTGGGCATGGCCCCCCCGCTTCCTGTCACTGCTGTCACTGAGCAGGACTTCGGAATTCCTACTGAAACCTCATCATTCCAGCTGCCAGCCTGGCCGTCCTCTGCTTCCCACATTCCTGTGGGAACAGCTGGGGGTTGAGTCCAGCCCCATGTCCAGCCATGAGCCCCCTGGAAAGGGACAGGAGGAATTTTCATTGGTGCCACCTGCTCTCCATGTCTCTCCCTGATGTCCAGGGAACCACTGGGTGGGAAGCGACACCAGGGGGTCTCTGGTCCAAGGCCCTGCTCTAAACAAGGCCAGCAGTGAACCAGCCCAGGCTGTTCCTCCTCTGCCCAGCTGGTTTAAATCCTCCAGGGAGATCCCCTGACCTCCCTCTGCCCCTGGTCCACTGTTTCATCACGGTGACAAAATCCCCCTTGGATCCCGCCAGTGACCGTATCCCAGCACTCCCAGAGCAGTCACAGGCTCTGCACAGCTGCTCCTTTGGGATTTGCAGCTTGTCCAGCTGCAAGTTTTCATGGAGCCTGAGATTCCTGGTCCTTGTCAAACCGGGAAGGACTGGTGGGACATACTGGTCAGGCAGATGAGGCACCTGCAGAGCCGCCCCCGGGGCACTGGGTGAAAAAGCAGCTCGTATCCCATGGGAAAGGGACCACACGGTCCCATTCCCAGTCCTGACGTGTCCCCTTGCTCCCCCCGGCTCCCAAGGACCCCGAGCCCTGCGCAGGGGGACAAAGGCCCAGAGAAGTGCCCTGGGAGCTGGTTCCCAGCAGAACGAGGATGAACTGCTGCTGCTGGACTCTGGAAGGGAGGTATCCCATGGGATCTGATCCAATCTAAACCTTCCCTGGCACAACCTGAGGCCACAACCCCCTCAGTGACCTCCAGGGTCGGGGCTGTGTCCCCGAGCGGGGCCAGAGCCTGGTGACACCTCCAGGTGCCACTGCAGTGCCAGTGTCACCAAGGATGGCACTGCAGACCCCCCGTCCCAGGGAGGGGCAGGGGACAGGACTGCGAGAAGGCAGAGCTGAAGGGCTGGGGGCAGTGGGGCTGCTCCAGAGGGTCCCTGGGGAATGGAGACCTGGAGCTCCAGCCCGTGGCAGCCCTGGGGCTCTCCCAGCTCTCCCCTGGGCCATGGATAAGGGATAACAGGAGAGCAATTCCTGCAGCTGTCGGGATGGAGAGCGGCCCTCTGCTCCTGGTCTGACCTGGCTCTGACCTTACCTTCCTGGTCTCCACATCAAAGGGCTCTGGGGTGGGAGTCTTGGCTTTCTGGGGGTCCTCCTGGGGCTGGGAGAGCACACGTGGGAGGGCGTGGGGTCTGGAGACGGCGAAGTTCATCAGCGGGTAAATCCCATTCCTGGGGCAGACACAGGGAGGACAAAGCTGAGCCCCGTCCCTGGCAGAGGCCCTGGAAGGCCACGGAACAGGGATGGGCAGCACGGGGACACCACGGGGGGGACAACACACCGAGCACCTCTGAGGGAGGGGACACACTCCCTGTGTGCCCATCCTGGCTCCAGGCTCCCGGGGAGCCGAGGGCAGAGCTGGGAGCAGAGCTGGGAGCAGAGACGGGAGCAGAGCTGGGAGCAGAGCTGGGAGCAGAGACGGGAGCAGAGACGGGAGCAGAGACGGGAGCAGAGCTGGGCAGACACAGCAAGACCAGAACCACCTCCAACCCACCTGACATCCTCCAAGAACTTGTCGAGCTCAAGGAAGGAGACCTCCGAGTACCTGGGAGAAGGAAGGCAGGAGAGATGTGAAGAATTGCTGGGCCCTGGCACCAGGATTTCCAGGCTGGATTACTGGGCTGTAGAACTGGGATTTTCAAACTGGATTGCCAGCCCTGGCACTGGGATCTCCAGGCTGGAAGCACGGCCCTGGCACTGGGATCTCCAGGCTGGAAGCACAGCCCTGGCACTGGGATCTCCACGCTGGAAGCACAGCCCGGGCTCCCAGCCGTGGGGTCTCCCCCAGCCTCACCTCCACTGGGCTCCGGGTCGACCCTCCCTGCGGATCTCGGCCATCACCATGTTCAGGTCCAGCTCCTTTATCTTCTCTTCCACCACGTTCTCTGGCATCAGATCTGGGGCAGAGGCAGAGGGGGGTGGGTTGGGGGGTCCTGTGAGGTGGTGAGGCTGAGTCACTGCCTCCTCCCCGGCTCTGCATGTGGAATCACGGGATGGGTTGGGTGGGAAGGCACCTTAAAGCCCATCCAGTCCCATCCTGCCATGGGCAGGGACACCTTCCACTAGCCCAGGTTGCTCCAAGCCCCGTCTGACCCGGCCTGGAACACTTCCATGAATGGGGCAGCCACAGCTTCTCTGGGCAACCTGTGCCAGGGCCTCACCATCCCCACAGCCAGGAATTTCTTCCCAATATCCCATCTAGCCCTGCCCTCTGGCAGTGGGAAGACACTCTCCCTTGTTCTGTCCCTCCAGGCCCTTGTCCCAGGCTCCAGCTCTCCTGGAGTCCCCTTAAACCCTGGAAGGGGCTCTGAGGTCTCCCTGGAGCCTTCTCTTCTCCAGGCTGGACACCCTCAGCTCTCCCAGCCTGGCTCCGTGGGATGAGACCCCCAGACACCCTGCAGGGTGGCCCCAGGACTCACACTGGTGGTTGATGAAGCAATGAGCCGCCAGGAGCTTCAGGGAATGGACCTCGAAGAGCACGCGGTGGAAGAGCAGGTTGTGGGCGGTTGGGCGCTTGTCGGGGTTCAGGGTCAGGCAGGACAGGATGAACTCCTGGGGGTCACAGCAGGGGCTGCAGCAGAGCAGGACACTCCCTGCTCCGGCCCCAGCTCTTCTCACAGCTGCATTTCTCTGAATCCCGGGATCACTGGGGTTGGAAAAGCCCTCCCAGCCCATGGATCCCACTGTGCCCGATGCCCACCCT
>VXAY01005277.1:4927-15263 GCA_013399855.1 Oxyruncus cristatus | reverse complement strand
GAGTTGATAATACTGCGCAGAAAACAAAAGGGCTAAACCCATGACAAGGCCCTTCCCCAGCTCCTTTACCCTTCTTTGGACATGCTCCAGCACCTCAGTGCCTTTCTTGTTGTGAGGGTCACAAAGTGTACTCCAAATTCAGCGTGTGACCTCAACAGTGCCCAGTATAGGCAGATGGTTCCTGTCCTCGTCCTGTTCCCACACTATTGTTGATCCAAGCCAGTGTGCCATTGGCCTCCTGGGCCACCTGGGCACACAATGGCTCATGTTCAGCCACTGTCAACCAGAAGTCCAAAGTCCTTTTCTACTGGGCAGATTTCCAGCCACTCTGCCCCTGTTGTGACCCAAGGGCAAGACTCAGACCTTGGCCTTGTTGAACCTCAGCAAATTGGCCTCTGAATAGTTTATAGACATCCATTGCACCACTGCAGTTGTGCAAGTCATCCCATTACATTTCAATAATGGAAACTGTGTCACATTTTTCCTGTCAATGGCTTCCAGCTCCTCCTGTTTGTTGCCCGTGCTGTGTTCATTGCTATTGATACACTTCAGTTGGGCTATTGATCCAGCCACCTTTTCTTGGAGGAGAAGCCACTTCCATGGTTTCTAACACACCAATAACTCTTGTGCCTTTGCTGCTGCATGAATCTCCATCCCATAGCTCAGACTGAAGGACCTCACTAGCACACTGCCCCTCAAGTATTGGCATGCTGCCCCCCCAGCTTATGTCTAGTGAACTTCATTTTATACCTTTCTCCTTTGAAATCTAGTTTAAACCTCTTTCAATGAACCCTGACAGCTCCTGTGTGAAGAGTCTTCACCCCTTTGAGACAAGAGTGCCCCATCCATTGCCAACAGGTCTGGTGTTAGGTAGACTAACCCATGATCCAAAAACCTAAAATTCTGCCAAGGGCACCAGGCTCAAAGCCATGGTCTTCCTGTTTTCTCTCTCCTCATTACCCGTGACTGGAAGGATAGAGAACACTACCTGTGTTCCCAATACCTTAACCAGTCATCCAAGAGCCCAAAAGTCTCTTTTGATGGCCTTCAGTTCTTATTTCAACTCTACTGTTGCCTGTCGTTGCCTCAGTTACCAGGGAAAATGTGGGATAAAATGATTTAAAAATGTACATAATGAGCTGCATCAATGCCTTACTTAATTATAAGAACAATTCAAATTCAGATCTACTTAGTGACATCAGAGGAAAGTGTTGCCCTGCATTTCCATCAGCAGTGATACTGCAATTAATGATTGTGTTCACCCTTCATACCTCCTGGGGAAAGCAGTGGGATAATTAGCACAGTGCTGTTAGCACATTATGCAGTTGATGCCGCTGCTTCTGGGGATTGTTGCTTATACAGGAAGATGCTTCTAATAGAAAAGACACCTAGTCAGGTGCCCAGAGAGTACTGAAGTGGTTGTCTCAGAGTACAAAACCAGGACAAGCACTTCTGATCATTCTCATGGTCTCTAACATCCCGGGCCTTGAGCTACAAGCTCATTGAAGAGCTTTTACTTTAAAACCACACAAGGCTCCCAAAGGCTGCTCGCCAGATCTTCTAGAAGGACTTTCAGCTTTTTTAATGCCTTGAGACAGTGCACAGAAGAAGATGCTGCACACATTTCTCAGGAGGTCAATAATACATTTTTACTGGAAAACTTTAGAACATAAGGGAACTTTGCAGAAGTTTAAAGGACAACATTCAACTGAAATAAAACATTCCATAAAACACCAACTTAGCACATGCTAACCCATACAACTTAGCAAAATCCAATCCATCCATCTTTAAGTTACCCAAATATTAAGAAATCTTGCTTACAGGTAATGTAGTTGATTCTATTATTTGAATTTCACACAATATAGTTCTATTTCTTAATGAACACATGAAGTAGAAATGAGGCATTCCCAAGGAAGAGGGTGGGTATTCAGTTCAATAAGTTCAGTTTATAAATTAATTTCTTATTCTGCATGAAACTGAAGGCATCATTCAATTTCCAGATGAGATAAGCTAAAACTAGATTATGAGACAAACAAAAAAAGTGACTGTAAACGCTATGTTCTCTGAAGATGATGACATAAACAACTATGAACAAATTGATTTTATGCCCTAGTATCTGAAAAAGCATATTTTCTTTCTGCATTCTTGATGGAAACCTTATCTTCAGTACATAATGAAGATTCACAGACAAAATATCCATGCCTAGCAAAATTGTGAATATTTGCCCAGATGAAATATTACAATTTTTCTGAGATTTTAAACGCTGCAGAAGTTGATATCCTCCCACTCTTACTTTTTCTGTCTTTTGCTCAAGTGCTCTACATTTATATTTGACTTAGTTAAATGTAACTCCAATTGCATGCATTGAATTTGCTGATTTCGTCTGTGCATGGATCACAACTGGACTTCAGACATCTTCTGAAGATCCACTTTGAAAGGCTAATAGGTGTCAGTATTCTAATAGGGTAACAGTGCTTTTCTTCACTTGGTAGATAAGTGGATTTATAGTCCTAGTTTACCATTTTGCTTGCTATGTGACAAAAGGAAAATAGTTACACACAAAGATATTTTTGGGTGATAAATCAAAATTCATGTTTGGTGCAATCTTGTCTTTTGACGAAAAGCAGAAGACTAACTGCTCTGAAATATATGTTTTGTTTGGTTTTATTTTTTTAATATGTGATCCTCAAGATAAGTCATGAACGAATGATTTCCAGACTGTACCTGAGAGAGGACAGATGTTAGTCCACTGGAAATAGAGCAATCCCAGCTCTTTCTTTGCCGGTACACTTTTAACAGGAAGTCCTGAGAGCACTCCCAGCTCATTTCTTCTGTAAAATCTGTAAGTTGTAGGAGGTAACATGATAAACACATTGTAAATTTTTAAACTATTGTGTATTTTAGTGCAAAACACCCTCTGCAATCTCCAGCTGAAAAGGCAGATGCTTAACTACTGGCTGAGTATGATTGCAATCGCTGTAAAAAGGTGTTTCTTCTTTTTTCCTGCCAAAGGCATTCACGCCTTTTACCGTGTGACATGATAAACCTGTAATGCAGTGCTGAGTTTCATTTGCTCATTCGCCTACATTAAAGAAGAATTCACTATAATATTTCAAGGTTGATACACCTGGTCTTACAGTGATCTAGGTTTTCTTTCTCTCACAGACTAAAACTATTACCACTACATGATGTTAATCATGAAAATGAAGCATTAAAAGAAATTCTGGGATTTTAAAACACCCAACAAATTCCGGATATTAGGAGGAATCTTGGAATGGATTGTTTCTGCCTGTATACCTTCTCATGTCATTTGCAGTAAATTTCCACTGCATTTTCATGTTTGTGTGATTCGAGGGAAAAATGATAATCCCAGAGATGACAAAGTTAGGTCCGTCTGAAAGGGTAACTGTAGATTAGAACTGGGATTAAAGAAAAACAGTGGTGTCAAAAAGGAGTAATTCTCCTTGAGAAATAACAAGAGCGATTTCACACAGACAGCAGGCAGCGAAAAGCTTAAAGCCAGTTTATCAATATAATAAATTTCTTGGAATTGTTATTTTTGTTTCAAATTAAAAAAAATAGAATTCTCTTCTCTGATAAGTAGACAAGGCAAACTTAACTGGCATATTGACATGCCAGTTTTTCACAGTAAGCATTAAATTCTTTGCTAGTGTTACTTAAAACAAACCTTCATTGGTGGAAGTAGCTATCGATGACTGTTATGAGACAGATGTTTAATACTCTTATGAAATGAGTTTCTTATTTGGGAAAAAACCATAATGGACTTTTGTTTTGACAGTCTTAATGGAGAAGAAAAATCCATTTGTGTTTTTTAAGAGGGAACAGCTACTGTGCTTCTCTGTGAGAAGAAGTCATTCCCTTTTATTAGCTTACAAGTTAAATATCTTGACCTGATGGCCTAATACTTCTCTTACTGCTCCAGGCACTCAAGTGTCATTGTAATGCCATTGAAACAAAAAAAGGTTACTGTATTATGTTTTCTACATTAAGTCTCTTATGTCCAGGATGTGAAACAAGGATTTTCATTAAACTAGCAAAAATTTCCTAGAAAAATCTCAAACTGAATACTTGAGAGAGAGGTTATGCACATTAGATTCACATTTGTTTTCCTACAGCTATACAAATGGTTGTTATGGGCTATGGTGATAAGACTTTTTATTTTCTGACAAGTCCCTGAAAATGCTTTAGCATAAAAAAAACCCTCAAAAAATTGTAAAGCAGTCTTATTTTTGTATTTGTTTTCTTGGTATATCACATTTTCTTTCCTACACATCCTCTAAGTGATATTATTTTCTATTTTTGCTGCAAAGGAAAATGGTAAAATATTTCGTTGAAGGTTACTGGATAAAGAATGCAGTGTTACCAACGTGAATGCCAGATGTGTAGCACAGTGTTTAAACTCGTTACTAAGCTTCCTTCACCCAAGCACTACGTCTGGGGATTTATGAAAATCAAGAGTTAATGTCTTCCCTCACTTACTGCAGTGTGTTGCAAAAGCTTTTACGGAATTCTTCTTTTTTCTAAAAAACAAAGGTGTCTGTCCCTGTTTATATAAGCAGGGAATTATACTGGGCTCAGTAAATCAATAAGAAGATAAAATGAATGGGATCCAGGAAGAATTTCCTGGTAATCCACATTACCTATCAAAGTCCCATATTCTCAGCTCTGGAGCAGTCAATACAAATGTATTCCACCAAAAGAAGTTATACTATAGAGGTAGCCATAAACTTCAATTACCAATAGGCTTTAATGATAATATCTGAAATTCTGCTGTATGTTATATTTGTAGCTAAAAACTGACCTGTCTAGTGTTATAATCTCCATTTTTCTTGTGACATGCTTATGAAATTTAGGGTGGCTGTATCTATTTTTTGCTGCATTCTAGCTGCTAAAAAGAGGAAAGATACTGACCATAAAACTTGCCTGATAGAAAGGGTTTTCTTGCACTGAAAGCCTGGTGTGACATTTCTGTGCAGCAAGAGCAATACAATGAAATTCTGTTGCATTCCCTGCCACAGCTTCAGAGTATCTCATCACCAATTCAGGAAATCATTGGCCTCAATATCACCTAGAATGACTGTCATCTTTCCTCCGTGGAAGTACATTGAACAGGAATAATGATGCACAGTAAGTGGGAAATTCTTTAATGAAATATTTTTTGGTTGACGGCTATAGCTAGAAAACTCTGCTTCAGTGAAGCAATCGTATCTGTCCTTGGATGTCCTCAACATACAGTACATAGTTTCACTAGAGAGAGCAGAAGAATTGCATTTAGAAAATTTCCATCTTTATCTTCTCCCTGGCAGGCAATGAACTGAAATGTAATTAACTATTTCATTGCTTCAGCTTAGCAACACAGCACACTTATATGAAGGGTACTTCTGTGAGCCTGCTGGTATTTGACAAAATTTAGAGAGGGAGCAAAATCAGTTGCACATACTCTCAAAGTTATTTTTATGGCTACATTCTTACATTCCTTGTAATTTGGAAGCTGAAAAAAACCATTAAAAATGTAGCATTTATGCTCCATTTTCAATATAATAGTTTAATATTTCATCTTTACAGCAGCTATCTGCAAAAAATAATTCTTATATATACTTATAACTGAAGGAACTCTTTTCTCTGTTGAGCGTGAATCTGGTTTAACTTTTTCAAAACAGGCCTGTCTTTCTGTCCCATGTTTTCTTTCTTCTAATAAGTTGTTTAGGCATTGTCTTTTGATTTGTAGCTCTGCTGTATCAGTCACCATGCACTTTATACCTATTTACTGATCTATTGAAAATGTCAACACACTTATGTTCATGGTCTGTAGACCAGACTTTCTAATGTCAGGAGTATTTGAATGTAGTCCAGTGAATTCAGCAATCAATATTTCTAAGTATTTCTACATCTATTAATGCAGTCCATATAAGAAAACTTTCCTGTTATTTGCCTAATTACTATACCTTAATTAATATAATACTTAGATTGTACAGATAAGTGAACTATTTTAATCATTAGCATATTTTGTGTGTTCAAAGGCCAGAGGATGTTATTTGAAGGTAAATTAATGCAACTGTAGAAACTGAAAAATATTGTCAGAAACCTATCTTAATCTCCCATGACTGTAGTTCTTCAAGGTCTATATTTTTCATGTAAGGTTTTGCAATGTCTTTTATGCATAACATTTCTCTTTCAGTTTAATAGGGTGTCATTTCAATTAAACACTTGTATCTGTGTTTGTTTTCCTTCCTAAACAGATGCAGTGACAAGCTGCTTTAACCAGTATCATTCAGCTGGAGAGAAGCAGATGACACTTTACATAAGACCACAGTAATAGCTTGGCTAAGAGTGGGAATCAGTTCATTTTGGAGAGAAAACTGTGTTATCTGGGCACAGTTGTGTCATATAAAGGAAGAAAGGAAGGGGAATTTTAGTGGGTTTGAGTGGTAAGGTTTTGGTAGAAGGCGGACTACAGGGGTATCTTTTGTGAGAAGATGCCAGATCCTTCCCCAATGTTCAACAGAGTCAGTGCCAGATGGCTGCAAGATGAACCCATCACTGGCCCAGGCTGCGCCTATTAGCAACAGTGGCAGCACAACAAAAACAAATTTAAGACGGAGAAAATATTGCTGTGCAACAGCAGATGTGAGAGAGGAGCGAGAATACAGGAGAGAAACAGCCCGGCAGACACCAGGGTCAGGGAGGAAGGAGGAGAAGGAGGTGCTTCAGGCACCGGAGCTGAGATTCCCAGCAACCTGTTCCTGAAGGACTGCAGCCCTTGCAAGGGACCCACAATAGAATAGTTCATGAAGAATTTAGTCTACGTGAGGGTCCCCACACTGGAGCAGATGAAGAATATGAGGAGAGAGGTGTGGCAGAGACAACATGGAATGTGCTGACTGCAGTCCCCGTTCCTATGCCCTGAACAGTTGAGGGGAGGAATTAAAGAAAACAGGGAGTAAAGTTAAGCCTGGGAAGAAAGGAGGGATTGGAGAAAGGTGTTTTTAATATTTGGTGTTATTTCTCATTATACTACTCTGATTCAGTTGGTCATAAATTAAACTAATTTTCCAAAGTTGAGTCTGTTTTTTTGGTGATGGGTCTCTCTCTGTGCTTATCCTGCCCTATGACCCGTTCATTCTACATTTACCCTCCTATCCAGTTGAGGAGGAGAGTGATAGAGCAGCTTGGTGGACACCTGGCATTCATCTAGGATCAACCCATCACAGGAATAAAGAACCTGCTTCTTCAAATCAAATAAATACGTGAAAAGTTGTACTTTCCTCTGATCCATCACACTTTTGGTGAGTTCCTTATGAGTTCTGTGTACAGCTAAAGAAAATCCTCAGTTGAACAGAAAAGAATAAATGTCTGAAATGTTAATACAAGAGTGTGACACACCATAGGAAAATGCAATCTCTTGCTTGAGTAATGTACTGTTTCATTAGGGCTGAGAACAACCTGTAACCTTACTGAGCTGGGTGAACACCTTGCTTGTTTCCTGATTCATAAACTTCTTGTGTCAAATACTTTACTTGTACTTATCAGAAACACTGATGTGATACTGGTGATACGAATAGTGAATGCTGAATTAAACTACTTTTGAAAGAAGAAATGATAAGCCTGGTTACTAATTGGTATGCACTTGTCTAGTCTGACTTTGGTGACATAGCAGATCCTAAAGCATTTATGAGAAAGAAGAGCCAGTGAATGGTAATTTTGCCTCAGTAGCAAGAACTATAATTTTGGTCTGCATCTGTGCATATTTGAGAATGTAGTCAGGATTTTGTGATTTAAACAACAGATCTGTTGTTTAAATTTCCATTGCTGTGAATAAGCAGTGAAATAGTCACTGAAATAGAAAATCAGAAAAATTGAAAAGCAAAGGGATACAGTTGCTGATGTTCTGTGACATGCTGACTTGCAAGAATAAAGCATTGATTGATCTTAGAGAGAAAAGGACAAAAAAGAAATTAACTCAGTAAATGTCTCTCCTATTCATAGAAGAAAATCACTTATTTTTTTTAATTATTATTCTTTTAATAGTCTTTTTCTATTTCATTTACACTTTTTGTTTCAGGTGTTTGCCACTTAAGTGCCAACACTAATAATACATTAAAAAACAATGAGTATTACTTAAAACTTTGTGGGTTTTTTTCAAGCTACCTGAACTCCTTTTAGACATTGACTGTGTCACTTACACAAGAAAATAGAGATCACTGAACAGCACTTCCTTAATAAGAAGACTGTACTGCTGTTAAAGTTCCTCATTAGGGCTTTAAAATGAAGGGACTAGAAATTTCAGCCTCTTTAAATTGTCATCTTCTTTCTGTTATTACAATTGTGCTTTGATTTTTAGTGGTTACTTGGTAGGTGTTTAGAGTTCTTTCAAATTTCCAATGAATTTGGGTGAGTAGTAATATCTGTCAGTCATCTCCACTACACTTATCCTGTCCTGTCTGATAGAGAAGCTGTTGAGCCAGCATACACATCATAACTCTTCTGTGTCTCAAGCATCTTCCTGTTCTCCATTTTGATCTCTCTGTCTTATTATCATTCTCATTTCAGATCTATTGTCTCACAGTGATTATTAAACTGATTTTCATCTCTTTCAGGTGAATAATTTCTGTCCCTGCCCTCCATGTATACACACGACACTTCTCTTTCCTTGTTTACCAAAGTATCAAATCTTTATGTCCTGTTCCCTTAAATTTTTTTTATTAGTTATTTAAACTCATTATAAATTATGTTAAAATTATATATTATTTTTACTGAAAGATACCAATGGTGACTGTTACCATACAAATTTATTTGTGATGCTGTGTACTGCCTTTTTTGAGAAAGTGAGTGATGCTTCAGTAACAGAATGTTCATAGCAGTGGTAGCCTCAATTACAATGCCTTGTCTAAATCAAATCTGAAATTTTGGTCACATATAATGGCTTGTGTAAGTAGCAAGCTTACAAAGTGCTGCAGGTTCCCATCTGTCTAAACCCTACAAAATTCCACTAGAAATAACCCAGCTTTGCATTTGATGTCTTCTTTAGTTGTGTCTCATTCTGTTTTTCCTCTGCCACAGTCATGCTGAAAGGTATGTTGGGAGTCACTTCTGCCTGTGAGGTTTATGTTTGAATTATCATACAGATGGATGTTTTATAAACATTGATGACAAAGGCTTGGATGCTGTAAGGCATGTATCTAAGTATATATGCCTTTTTAACACAACCAAGTTATTTTAATTGAACAATAAGAACCCCAGTATGTATGTGAATTGCTTCCCTTATTCTCAGAGAATTTAGTTTATAGAAGTAATAGTCTGCTTCTTGCTAAGGAGCATCCTGTGTAAAGAAATAAGTTTTTTCTTGCACATTCGCCTATGTCTACCTAGCATAAGTTAGTGCCACACTGAAATGTGCGAACTATCTCTGAACAGGTATCAATATCACTGTTATGCTCCATTTAGCCTAAATAGTTGTATTGAAAGACCATCTCAATGAGACATAGCACTAACATACCTATGTGGCCACAAGTGCTAGAAGTAGACTGAATCACAGAAGAATCACAGAAACATAGAATAATTTGGGAAAGAGACCTTCAAAGTCCATCTAGTCTGAGCCTCCTGCAGTGAGCAGCAACATCTTCAACTTCAACTTGTTTGGAGCCCCCTCCAATCTGACCTTGATTATTTCCAGGGATAGGGCATCTGCCACAACTCAGTGTCGAGGGTTTACCAGCCCCACCACCGGGGTTGAAAAATAGCTAATTTCAGGTAGATTTCCAGAACAAAGCCAATCACAAGTTTTAGTAATACCTCTGCGAATGACATATTTAAGAAAAAATGGAAAAGAAATCTGTTGCGCAGAAGAAATTCCAGCCCGGAGAAGAGTAGAGGAGAAGAAGAGACACCAATGTAGCCTCCAAGGTCAGTGTAGCAGGAGCAGGGAGGAGAGGCCTGGGAGGGACCCTCTCTCCCTCCAGCAGGGGAAAAGACTTAAAAACTAAAACCCCTGCCACCTGTAGAAGATTATTTGGAGTGAGGAGATCCTCCTGCAGCTCATGAAGAGACCTTATGCTGGAGCAGAGAGAAATCTTCCTGCAGCTCATGAAAGAGCCTGTGCCGGAGCAGAGTGGTGCACAGAGGAAGCTGTAACTCTGTGAGAAGCCTAAGATGGAACAGAGTCTTGCTGGAGACTTGTGGCCCTTGGAGAGAGAAATCTACGCTGGAGCAAGTGTTCTGGGTAAGACTTGTGATCCCAGTGAGGGATTTATGCTGGTGTAATTCATTTGTGACCCTAAAGGACAGCAGAGTATGGAAGAACTGTTGTCCAAGGGTA
>VXAY01005276.1:1568898-1590158 GCA_013399855.1 Oxyruncus cristatus | reverse complement strand
AATCCCCCCCGCCCCAAAACGCCCCTCCCCGGTTTGTGAAGCTCCCCCGGAGCAGCCGAGAGCCAGCCCGCCCGGCCGCTGGGGACGGAGGGGGCGCGGAGCCGCGTCCTGGGGCTGCTACAGGTGGCCGCGGTCGGGGCGAGCGCGGTGCTCGGCGCTGCACGGCGGCTGTAACTTTTCCCGGGACCAGGTCTGCTTGGCACTGGGAGCTGCGACGTGGGCGCTGGTAGGATGGCGGCGGCCCCGTGGGACGTGGTCCTCCTCCTCCTCCTCCTCTTGCTCCCCGGGTCGGGGGAGCCCGCGCCCGCGGGGGACTTGGCACCCGCTCGGGCGAACTTCGGCAGCCGCTGCCCGGGGTAGGCTCCAGCCGTCGAGCGGAGCTCGGGGGCACATCGCTGCCGGGCACACGCTGCCCCGGCCGGGCCGTGCGGGATAGAGCCGTGGCGCAGGCGGGCGCGCAGGCGGGGGCGGCGGGAGCGCTCCCTGGAGCGGGGGTGGGTGTGTATGTGCGTGGGTTTTTCTCCTGCTTAGTCCAAGCACGTCCCGCCCCCTCCCTGACCCCCCGGAGCCCCGCCGCGCCGAGCGCTCCGCGCTGCGGGCGCGCCTGGCGGGGACTGCGCGGTGACCCGCGGTGTGTGTGTCTTTGAAGGAGGCCGAGATCCCGCAGGAGCTCATCGAGCGGCTGGCGCACAGCGAGATCCACAGCATCCGCGACTTGCAGCGCCTCCTGGAGATTGACTCCGTAGGTAAATTAGTCCCGTCCTCCTTCCTTCCGCGCCGTCGGCCGCCGCCGCCCCGGGGGGAGGCACCGCGGGCGGCCCCGCGCCCCGCTCCGGCCCCCGCACAGCGCTCCGGCCCCCGCGCCTCGGGGGCGAGACCCGTGCGGGGACCCGGCCTCGGTGCTGGGCTTCTTGTCAGAAAGGAGGCGGCGGCCAAGGGGCCGATAGGGAATTAAAACTTCGGGGGGTTCAGGGTGGTGGGGGAACCTAGTGACCCCCCCTGTTTTCAGACCTCTGCGTCTCTCAAGCGGAGAGAGGAATTTCCCTGAGGTTTGTTGTTGGTCTTGCATTGCTCTGTTATCTTTAAACTACTGTCCTAGAGGTATTTAAAATATTTGAAACAATATTTATGAATGAAGTAATGTCTCTTCAAGCGCTGGGCTTTATTAAAAGGAAAATAAACCATCCGCGCTGATTTTAAACAGGAACCTGCATATGAAGCTTACCCTGAAAAATACACTTTTTTTTTTCTCCGAAAGAAAATAGTGCAGGGTTATTTTCTGCATCATTAGGCATGCAAATGGGTGTAGTGAGAACGTGCAGTTAAACAGATCGTTGCAGCAGTAAATCAGATCTAGAAGCACTGTATTGCTGGGTTTCTTATCTTTTGGTTTCACTTGATGCACTTTGTTCCTGATGATTTCTTCTCTCAGTTGAGAGAGAATAAACCCGGCACCTTTGATGTGCCCAAGGGAAACCTGCATCTTGCTGAAGCACAAACATGGAGAAAAATGAATGAGTTCTTGCTTGCATTGGTATTGGGCCATCTCCTTTTAAGCCATATGCTGTGTATTTTTGTAAAGTCTGTGCCAGGTTCAATCACCTTCATTCAGGGTTGCGGGGTCCTTCTAGAGTTTAACTCACTGCTTTTTGTACAGTGCTCTGTTAATGAGCAGGAATGCATTAGGAACGTATTTTGCAGGCATAGCTTTCAATTTTCGTGTGATTAGGGAGCAAACGGTTTCCCATTACACTGAAAATGGGAATATTTCTCTCTTGCACAACACTTTACCATAGAGGCTAATTACTAATTACCAGATTGGCATCGGTTTAGTATTTTTGGAGAGCAGTGCTTCATCATTGTTGTTTATCACTGCAATTAAAGAAACTTTCACAACAGGGAAGGGGTATGCAGTACATATTTCCCCAGTGAAGGCTGTTTTGGACCAGACAAGTGCACTACTGCTAAAATCTTTTTCCCAGTGAACTCGGTGGAGTTGGCTGCTGTTGCAGAAGGGCTGGATCTGAGTGCTCACATTTTAAAATAGTGTATGCTGCTTCTGCCTTTGAGTCAGGGTCCTGTAGCTACCAGAATACATTATTTTTTCAAATACCTCAGTGTAAGAAGCACATGCTTCATTTTTAAATACCACTTAGAAGGAGAGCAAAAGTTCACGTGGCTCCATTGCAAGAGAATCAAGCAGACAAGTGGAGCAATGGCAGGAGCTGAACAAATTAGTAGATGGAGCAGAGAAATTTGTTTCAGAACATAATTATTTACCTCGCTGCGAATATTAACCAGGGGATGCAAGACCAAAAATGGAAGAGGTCAGCCATGAGTTTACCATTTCATTTTGCTGTTTTCTTGCAATTTGTCAGTTTAGAAGCCATTAGAGAAACAAGACACATAAATATTTTACTATTTCAACGTGAAACCGTAATTCCTTAAGACGTGAACTCAAACAATATTAAAAAATAAAACCAAAATATTCAGCCTTTCACCCTCTTCTTGCTTATGTGAGTGCTTCCTTTGCCCTGGTGCTAAGCTGTACTCTGAGCTACACAGGCACGGTTGGGTCTTTTCAGAGTAGCCTGTCTTTACTATCAGCATTTGCATTTTCTGGGCACAGTCCCACGGGCTTTACTGTCATGAGTAATTCTTACTAAGGGCTTATCAGAGTGACTAATCAAACAGTGAAATTGCCATGCTTTCTTCAGTAAACAGGATCAGGCCTGTTTACTATATATAGTATTAGCTTCAATTAGCAAATCAAATGTTTTCTGCTTGTCCCTGGTAAGTTGACATTTCTGAAATGCGTTTCCTTAGGGCTGCAATTGCCTTTAGGGAAGGGCTTGTACAGTAGGTATATTTCTCTTCTATAGCATATACTCATTTTAAATGAGGCTCAGAGCAAAATCACTCCAGTGACTATTCTCTCCCTCATTTTAGTGTATGGCATTGCCAGTCCTTCTGCGTGTGAGTAGCCCTGTTTAAACTCTGTGGGTGGACTTGAGAGTTAAGAATGGTCTTGTAGGCTAAGAGTTTGCAGGATCAGGCATGCAGAAAATGTCTGATATTCCTGAGTAACAAGGCAGAATCTGTGGAAAATGAGAAGAACAGTCATTTTCTCTCCTGCAGTGCAAAACGTATATTTTTAATTGGAAAAGTAAGTTTTGAAAGTCAGAGTGGGCAGGTTTTTCTTCTATTCTGACAGATTTGGTCTCTATATTGTAGCGCAGAGATGACTGATAACCCCCTTCATAAAATTAGAAACCACACCCCCAGACCATCTGGCATATTACTTAAAGAAAAACACTACCCAACATTGTATTCAAAAAAGAAAATCCAGGCCAGTTTGTCAGAGCCCAGTATTGCATGTCCGAAAAGGCAACGTGAAAATTCTCTCTTTACAGCAGAAAATAGGGTCTTGTATTAATTTGCTGCGGTTGGGACCGGTAGGCAGTGGAAGAATTGCCTTGGCATGAGGGAGAGCAGAATCTGACCCTGTTTGAAGGAGAAAACGTGCCCAGCCCCAGGAAGTAGGCAGCTCTAGCGTGCAGAGTACAGTTTTACTACGAGCAGACTAAACCACCGAAACGGGGGCATTTCCTATATTCTGCCTGCGAAGTTCTTCTCCTCGGCTCTGCAGGGTGGTTTTTGTGCTCGCGCTTCACCTCTCCCGTCTGTCCTGTGGGAGGTGGGGTTCATTTCATCACCTATTATGTTTGCTTCCCGCTGGGAACAGATTTTTTTCCTCCCCAGTCATCTCCCTGCGTGGGGAAAGGCAGGGCTGAGTGTGCTGCTTTGCATGGTTTAAGGGCATCCACCGCAGGGTCCCCTTAGGCCGTGTGAATTTAACGGCCTGTGATTTAAGAACTTGCAGGGCAGCTTTTGTTAAGTGGAGAAACGTTCTAAATTAACAGTAATACTTCCATGGAGAAGTGTTAGATTGCTGCAGAGCTCAGTCTATTGGAAAATCTGCTGTTGACTTTGTGGCTTTTGGTGTGGTGCTCAGATGGAGGATGTTACAGGGCAGTGTGTTGGCTTTCCTTGCACCTCTTAGGCATTATGAGAGGAGGGCATCTGCCATGTGTGTCCTGAGTTTTTCCTGAGACAGATGAGTGAATACTCCTCCTCCTTTACAGATGGTTGATCACATCTAGGTAAAGGGAAAAAAAAAAAAACTAAACAAAACAGGATCTTGAAGGCTGTTACTTTTATTTCCTTCGATAGATCAAAGTTGAAAACTTAATGACATCTATCTCTGCACTTGGATGTCAGAAGGGCGTGTTTTGAATCAGCCAAAAAGATCAAACAAACAGTCATGTTGCCTTGGGCTTTCTGGCTCTAGGACCTATTTGTAAGACAGACCATTTCAGTTTATTGTACCTTACACTGAATTCCTGGAAAAAAGGAGATAATGAGAATTTCCTATACTGCTGCTGTTGGTACTAGAAGTCTTGGATCTGTAATTTCTGGATGCACATCAAAGTGACATCTAGGAGGGTTTTCTGTTAAGACTGCATGTATTGGGGGTTGTACCTCACATAAAGTACTTTGGGAAGAAGATGGTAATGCAAAAGTATAAATTGATAAATGTAAAATAGCAGCAATCTTAGGATGCTTTCCACATGCTTCTTCAGGGAGAAGAGTAATCACATATTGGCAGAGTGTCACAGGAACTCTGTGATTTATACTCCATGACCCAGTGGAAATTTGCCAATCTGACAAAAAAAGAACAATTTCAGCTACACTAATGGATTGACCAAGGCTAATTGCGAGAGTTTTTATGCTCATCATTGATATGTTGTCAGTACATAAAAGATTATAGAGAAATTTCTTGATCGGCTGCCACGAAAACATTTTTTTATTATTAAAACGTTAAAAGAGAGCTGCATTAATCTGCCTCTGTGCAGCATCCTCCATCTTCACTTGGTGACAAGCAGTGTTCGATTTCTAAACTAAGAACCACCCGTTTCTAGGCTTTCTGCTCTGAGCCTCATTTTGTGAGGCGCTAAGCACCCATAAACTCCCATTTCCTTTGCTAAGAGCTTGTCCTTACCCTGCAACTAAATCAGTACATTACGGGGAAAAACTGGTGCGGATTAGGTAGCAGCCTTCGTTGAGTCAAACTAGAGAGTGCTGTTTGTAGCGTTGTAGTTTAGGTGAAATACAAGAAAGTCTTCTGGCCACACAGCCAGGGTCCAGTGTGAGTTTCAAAGCTGACTTGGTGATTTTTCAGTCCTGCTTGGGCAAGACTCCTGTTGACTTAGAGGTTGCTTGAAGTGCAGTGATTTTCCCATTGATTTCACTGGGAAATGGAATTTCTTCCAAATGCCTGTGGGGATCAGGGAGGTGCCAAGTCCCTTAAGCATTTCAGAGTCTTCTGGCTCTAGCCATGTGCTCTGTAATTCTGTTTATTAAGAAAAACCCAACATGGATGCTGTGTCTATAGAAATAATACAATTCACGTTGCATAATGCACTGAGGTTTGACTGGGACTTGTTTTGCAGTCTGTTGTGCTAGCTGTGTAGATCTCTTTTTTTTTTTTTTTTTAACCCTCACAGAAGAGACATGAACTTAGGAAATAATATACATGTTTAAGATATGTAGTGAGACAGTGAGATACAGTATGAGCCAGGGGCCTTCTTCACCTTAGAAATCATCTTATAAGCAACACATGCTCCTCGAGGTGTCATTTTGCTTTGTAAACATGATGATGGAATGTGGCTAATTGCAGCTGAGTCGAGCAGTTGTATATAAGCACATGGCTTAACATATTGGTTAGCTGATCATACTAGTCCTTTGGTCTAACCAGTTTCTGGTAGAAGGGAGCTATGCCAGCGTGTTGAGTGTGGGATTGGGACCTGTGGCCCCGACCTGCCGTACGACTGGCAGCATCCACAGTTTCTCTTTTCAGCAGGATGCCTGTGCCCACCAAGCAGTTCGGATTAGAGGCGTTAGTTTTGTGTTTAATCTCTTTTTGAACGCTCTTTACTTGTGGGCAGAGATGCTTCTTGCTCTGAGCCTAGCTTGGATCTTAGGCTGAGCAGAATTCCTGCTGCTTTCTTTTGAGTATCACTTCATTGCCTCAGATTGAGGGAGAGGTTGTGACAACTCGAAGCTGCCAGAAAGGAGGTCAGTATGAAGGTGTTGGGTGGCTGAGTGCTAGGAAACAGAAGAGGGCTGGAGAAACATCAGAACGGATCCTCATTTTGCATAACACCATTTGGGATCAGGTGGATGGCCTGGTGCCATTGGAATGGGATGTGGGAGACCTGGCTTCACTCCCCAGCTCAGTTACAAACTTCCTGTGGGATCTCTGGCAAGCCATTTTATTTATCCCACTGATGAGTTTTCTGGAGTATGGGGTACAATAAAAGCAGAAGTAAAATCCATTAGTCATTGCTGTGTTACATTACAGGGCTGGGACTGCAAATAAGGCCCAATACCAGATAATTGGTCAGGTTCCAAAATTTCCCATCGAAATCTATGGGAAACAAGCACCCTATGTAGGAAGTAGGAGCTGGTTTATTTGGGTAAGTGGAGACTTTGGATTTCACGATGACTTATTTCATACAAGGATCTGTTCAGCTGATAAGGAGAATAGGCACGAGCGGTGGGTGATCCTGGCACTATCTCCTGGACCTCCCATTATATCTTCTCTTAGCTACCTAAAATAGTATTTTCCAAGAAGTGATGATAAACCCTGAGGCACAGAGCTCTTTCTGAGGTGCTGAAGATACCACTGTCTTCACATCTTACCTGGCTCTGCAGGTGATTTCACAAGCTCCATGTTCCTTAGGGCACAGTTTCTTGGAGGGAGGAGAAAAGGAGTTGATTGGTTTGTAGACCAGAACCTTATGATGTGTGTTCCTAGTAAAGCTGAGGGTAAAACAAGTTCCAGAGTCACAGTCAACTGTGTATAGAAAAGGAACTGGAAGCAGGGAGCGTGACAGTGCAGAAGATGGGAGTGTAGGATGTTGGTAGCTTGCAGAGAGAGTAATTGAGTCCTGTGTAATATCCATTTACGTGTTTTAGTGCGTATCACAGTTTTCTTTGGAGCCAGCAGTGAAACCTTGAAACTCTCCGGTGATGTTACAGAGGACACTCCAAGCAGCAGAGTGCTAAAAACCTTAGTTTTGGTATACTGGAATCTGTGTGCAGTCCTCTTTTTGCTTACATCTTCCTGATCCCCTGTTTGCAGACTGTGCTCGTCGTTTTCAGAACCCCACTGCATGGGACACGACCTGAACTGCTTCACTTAGCAAAACCAAATAGTTGGAGCAGTTATTTTGTTGTTTTTTATGATAAATGAAATGCCAAGTTTTCCATCTTTGCTTTTTCTCATGGCCCTTTAACCCATGTGGTAGGCTTATTTAGGGAACAAGACAAGCCTGGATGCAGTCCCAGAGTCTGCAGTAGCTTCAGATGCCCCTCCAAAGGTTAGGATACTTCACAGGGGATTTGTTCTGCAACAGAGAGGCTAAAAGGAAACCCATGCTAGTTACTTTTCGCTTTTGATTCTGTCCTAGTACTGCCCTGAAAACCAAGCAAGAGAAAATTTACAGAGGCAGCATTGTTGCTGTTGGGTCTGTAATACCATATTTTCTACCGTAGCCTCATACCAGAACTTCAAAATGCTTGTAAGAAACATTTCACATGCAGTATTATTGTTCCTATTTCCACACCTTTCCAGTAAGAAAAGCTGTATTATGCCTTTCACATAAAAATGCAACTGTTTTACTTTAGATATGGTTCTCTGCCACAGTGTGTGCCCTGTTTCGGGGTAAAATGGATATTAGAATTAAATTGTGCATGCTTATACATGACATTTAACTATGTCTGTGTCTTCCCTGCCTTTTGCCCTTGCAATTGCATTAACAGGAGTTACATTAGGCTGATTGCAGCAGGATTTGGTCTTGGGCGTATAAACGGCACAGATTTATATGTATGGAACAGCACTGTAGAGACATTGATGCAAATAACATACCTGAGGTTTAATATTTTGTTTCCTGTCCTAGGATATGATGATGTTTCAGAAACAAACTTGAGATCCTATAGTGTTCATTCTGCTAAACATGTGCAAGAGAATCGTCCTGTGCCCATTCGCAGAAAAAGAAGCATTGGTAAGAAACAAGCTGTTTGTACTTTGGGAGTGAAAGCAGAGGGGGTGCTTTTGGTCAGCCAAGCAGGACATTTCACTGGAAAAATGTGACATGCACAAAGGCAAAAAAAAAAAAAGAAAAGGCCATTTCTGGTTTCTGCCTTTCTTTTTGCACAAAACAAGCCGTTGCCTGAGACGCTGTCTTCTGGAGGATGTCCACAGGAGACAGACAAGCACAAATTCTTTACATTCACTTTCTTGTTGCAGCATGTTCGAAAGCTAGACCTCGGTTAGAAAATGCTGTGATATTCGATGTATAATTCATAGTGTAGGGAACAACTACAGCAGTGTGCTTTAAAAAACATCAACAGTTGGTAGAGTTTTCAGTACAGAAGCTCCACAAAAGGAAACAGCTTGACTCTTTATTCACAAGAAAAATACAGTTTATCCTAAAAATTAAAAGCCATTGATGGAAACGCTGGGACGTTGATTCCATCACTGCGTGGGGCACCAGGCCTGTTTACAGAGGACTTTATTCTTGTTAAACCACGATGGTGACCCAACAAAGCCCAGATACGAATTTAAAGAGATGCTAGAATAGGATTTGCAAGCAATGCGTGTTCATCTGATTAGGTCTGAGTGTTCTGCCGCTCCCATTTGACTGTGGAAAAAACATCCATGATCTTATCTGTGACGGGTAGTTCAGAGTCAGTCTATTTGTACTTTCAGCTGTGGTGGTGCGCAGAGATAGCACAGCATGCTGTCAGCGTGGATTTGCAGTGTGAATTGGCAAGCGTGCTCGTCACACTGAATGCCTCTAGAGAACAGCGGTTCTGAAACAGTCTGCTACACTTGGCACCTTACCCTGCAAGGTGTTGAATGCCTCCCCGTAAAAGTCAGTGGGAACTGGATATGCTCAATAACTTGTAGGAGTTGCCAGCTATCTTGCGGTATTGGATCCGTTAATTTCCTTGGGTTCACGTCACTGGGGATTGAGAAGAGGAATTTTCACTCTATTTAGCCCATTGAAATGCATCTCTTTCGAAACTAAGCCTAGATTTTCATGTTACAGGCACAGGCCAGGCCTGAACTTCTTGTACTTCAGAAGTAACTGAAGAAGTGCAGGCAGTGTTCCAGTTCCTTGACACATCTAACCCAAAGCTATCACTGCTTCCACTGTAAGGCAAAAAAAAAAAAAATCCAAGCTGTCTTTGGAGAACTTATCATCAAACAGCTTGTCCCTGCGATTGCTATTTTTTGCTGGACCATTTTGAAATATCAGCTTGACTTCTTAGGCAGTGCCTAGGTTGAGAATGATACGTGGTTTGGATCATGGCAGCATCACACAGTAGTACAGAACTATATAATATGTGGCTGAAGCTGTGGTTTGCAGGCTCACCTTACCTGAGGCCCAGCAGGATTTGGTTTAGCTGCAGATTTTTTGGTCATGCTACTCTTGTGGTTTTGTCTCATTCAAGAAATAATAAATAAACCCCACCATGTACAAAGCTTTGATAACTTCAGTAAAAATGGCAATTGCCCTTTGGAATGGTGAATGGACCAGACTCCCTGATGTGGGGATGTCAAGGTTTTGGAAGTGTAAACCCAAGTCTCAAAAGGTTTAAGCTGGTGCAGGTTTTCTCCCAGCTGGACCGGTTTGGGGATGACTCAAATATCGTCAGTGGAACTGCTGAGGTGATGTTTGCCAGGTATTGCATGTTTGTGTGATGCCATGTGTGTGCAGTGATTGGCCCAGTGTTGGAAAACAACAGCTGCTCTTACGCAGTGAGGCTGTACTAGAGGGTCATCAGATCTGGAGGAGCCCCTGGCTTGCTGTCACTTCTATAGAGCCAGGACTGCCTTATCTAATGGTATGTACTCCGAGCTATGCTGGGAGCCAGGCCATTGTAAACCCTCACTTCAGGGCTGGGCTTTTGGGAGTGAGTCAAGCTTCTCCCTCGGGTAGCACACACAGTTTAGTGGCGGGCAAACTGCTCAGCACCGACTCGTCAGTGACCTGTGGGGACTGAGAACGCCGTCTCAGCTCGCACAGCTTAAGGGTGCCACTGACGGAGGGTGTGAAGTATCTGGGTACTGTGGGGTGAGAGCAGCTGCTCACCTGGAAGTGTGAATTTCTTGTGTCCGCAGAGGAAGCCATCCCGGCTGTCTGCAAGACACGGACGGTCATCTACGAGATACCTCGGAGTCAGATCGATCCCACCTCGGCCAACTTCCTGATATGGCCGCCCTGCGTGGAGGTGAAGCGCTGCACTGGCTGCTGCAACACCAGCAGTGTGAAATGCCAGCCGTCCCGGATACACCACAGAAGTGTCAAGGTGAGCAGATCCTGGCTGCAGAGCCCTCAGAGGGTCCTCTTCGGTCCAAAAACCCCATTGTATTCTCATGGCTGTGCCGTATGACCCGGCTCTTCGTTATCCATCCTCCCAGCCACGGGATCGGATAGAAATGCTCCTCTCCATTTTGAGTGAGCAGATGGCCTTTTCAAGTTACATGGTCGTTGGAAAATCTTGGGTTTGGATTTGATTTTCGCAAGATTCCCTTTAGGTTTTCTTCTTTTGTAATGAAAATAAAGTTGATTGTGTCTTTCCCATGATCTCGCACAGTACAGATCTCAAAGTTAAGAAGATAAAATGACTCAAGGGGCACTGGACTTAAAAAAAATAAATAAATCGCAGTATGGAATGCTGTTTTCTTAATTAAATATTATGCAGCCTAAATTGGGCTTTTATATTTGACAACATAACACTTTTGATCTGAAAAAATGTGTTTCAAATTATCTTACCCCAGGGACAGAAGACTCAACAGCTTCATGCTGTATTTACTCATTAGACAAAATCCCTATTGCGACTTTCCAGTAAATATTACGTGAAATATTTATGTTCATTTGGCTTCACTGTGTTCTAGTTTTTATCAGTATTTAAACAAGTGCTGTTGATCTACATCTGTGTGTAGGAGATTAGACTTACACTTAGCATTTATATTGTGAAGACTCTGAGTTCTTGTTGCCCTGAGTATTTTAAGAGCAGAATTAAAAAAAAAAAAAAGAAACCACCACACTCTTGAACATAAAATTGCCCAGCACAACACATTGATCGCTGCACTTGCAATGGATTTCTTATTTAGAAAAGTGCTGTTCACTTAGTGCTGAATGTCCTAGACAGAAAACCAGGCACCTAAGCCATTTCATTGTTTTTCATACTTGCATACACGAGTCTGAGCAGGATTTCTTTTTCTTTTCTCTTCCTGAATATCTGAAAAATGTTTTCACATGCAAATAAGCCGGAGCAGCATCTGAGCAGATTCCTCTCAGTGTTTCCAAAAATAATCATACTTTACACTTGCTTACTGCCTTTCCTTTGTGGGATATGCTTTGCAGAAACAATTAAAAATGAGTTAAAAATTGGGATCAGTAATTATTTGAGGGCCGAGAACAAACTGGGCAGGTTGAATGACTGCAACTGTAAGCCTTTCCCAATAGGAGCTAAAAAGCAAAGTGCCTCAGGGTTTAGTGCTGTTGCCTTTGGCTTTGACGCAGCTTCCAGTTAGTTTTGTGTAGCAACTAACACATACAGAGCAGCTGGAAGTGCCCAGCAAAGAGTTGAGACGAGTATTACGAACTTGCTGTTGGTACCTGTGTGTGATACTGCAACCTCGTGCTTCTTTCCTGCCCCTGCAGTGATGGGGGAGATAATAGATGAGAGAGAGAGAGGTTTGGCTGCCGAAGTCCCCCATTGCTGGGGACACCAAGCGTCCCCTAGAAACTGCAAACTCCCCAGCTGGCAGCAGCTTTGCAGGATGTCATTGCTGGGGCTGCTTCCCTCATTCAGTTTGCTGGTATGGGTGTAGTGCTTTTCGATTTGCATTCATTTTAGTAGGGCACAAGCTAGAAGTAGGCTCAGCTGAGCAGCTGCTTTTCGTGGCTGTGTAAATATGTTGCCACCAGCAATATCAATATATGTCAGCCAGCTTTGGAAGACGTTTTTTTTTTTCCCCCCCCCCCAAGTTCCAAGACTGCTCCAAACAGTCACTAAGTAGCAGGGAAAAAAAGGACAAGAGGTCAAGCAGGAACAGGATGTTCATTGTAAAGGTTGTAGGCTGACCCCACTGTCACACCAGAACTCTCAGAACAGAATCCATATTTATGCCCTCCAGAGTCAGATCCTCTTGTAGCTTTGATGTAATTGATGGTTTTCTGAGCCCTTTGCCAATCCTGCGTTTAGAGCTGAATGCCTGCTCATGTCATTAAGTAGCTGGCCCAGAGTGAGGGTCGCTGGAAAGGTAGGGGGAGCGTTTTTGGAGAGCCTTCTCAGCTGTTCTGTGGTGCAGTTGGAAAGCCGGCTTGTGTTTTCCCCTGATGTCAGACTGCATAAAAGCTCTTTTTTGATTGAACATTGAAAAGGCTTTCCCCGCTTCCTCCTCATTGACAAGGTAGTGAGATCATAGCTGGCCCATCGCACTAGAAAAATGTTCATCCAGAAAGGTCAGCAAGTAGGTTTGCATCATCCAACAGGCGAGAGCAGAGGGTGTTTTCTTTGTCTTGCTGAGGGCCACTGTAGTCAAGGTTGAGAGGCGGCTGTGGCAGTGTGGGAGGAGCAGTGGAGGTGCTTGTGTGGGGGGCATTCCATTCCTGGGACATGAGTCAAAGGCTGCAGGGTTCGGGGGTGTCCTTACTTCGCCTTCACTGTGCTCTGGTCAGTGAAGCACCATTAATGGGCTTGTGGAATTGGAGCTGTAGGGAGGCTCCAAGCCAGGGGTGTGGGTGGAAGAGCTTCCCTGAAATGGGTCCTCTGAGATTTCCCTTTCGTGCGGTGGGTTAGCGAAAGGTAGGTTTGCCTTGCACTGTGACAGAGTGAGCCCAGGAGAGCACAGCCTCCTGGCCCTAAAGACATCCCTGTATAGCAAGCTGCACGTGCACAGCACTGCAGAAATCAGACTGAAATGGAGAGGCTGGCTGGGAGTTGTTCTTTGATCAGAAGGAAAGGATTGCATTTCTCTCCTGGTAGAGTAATGTTGACAAGAATGGGTGACTTAGGGCTGTTGGTGTCAGTTACAGAGAGATTTCCTCCTCTGTCTGCAAAAGCATTTCAGTAACATCTGCAGATTAGTTGCTTCTGCCCAGTGAGATCAAGTTCTTACCAAGTACCAGACTCGATTTTTTTGGAGGGGTTCTGAACTGAGTCTTTTGAGGAGGCTTTTTGTAATGTTGAGCATGGTGGTGTTCTTGGTGGTTTTGGTCACAGCAGCATAAAATAGTTAATCTTGTAGAGGAAATCTTGACTGTACTGCTAATTTTGAATAGCCAAGCTGAACATTATGGTTGTTTGCTCATTTGCTCATTTCCAAGCTAAGAAACAAGAGCTAAATTACTCCATCTATCTCAGCTTCGCCTCAGCCCTCCCAGCTTCAGCCGTTTCTGCGTATTCAGTGTTGAGCTAATCTGGGGAAACTTAACCTAGTACATTCTTACAGTAGATTAATAGGAGAGAAAGATGCAGAGAACCTGGAAGGGAGGGAATGCAGGAGCAACTCCTCAGCTGTTGTCGGGGACTTATTCAGAGGTTTGAAGAGAGAGATGGAAAAAAATGCAGGAATTCAGCGTGAGGTGTTCGGCAGAGCTACCCGGCCTCTTGAGGAGGTTAAAAAGGCCTTGCAGAACAAATGGGACATGTAGGTAAAATGGTGGCTGTGTGTTGTGTTTGCAGGTTTAAGAACATTTTTCTTCAGTGACTTTCCATCAGTGGGATAAACAGCAGTTTGATTTAGCTGTGGCTTAACTGGTTATTACAGCCAGCACTCGGTGGGACCTGCAGGCAGGACCTGGTATCAAAGGTCAGTTCAGGAACGGGAGAAACAAAGGAAACCCTGATACAGGTGAAGGCGGAAAAGCAGCGCTGTGCCCTCAGAGCGTGAGGAGCCCTGGCCAAGGGCAGGGTCTGGCTGCTCTGCTCAGGGACGCAGCACACAGAGACCCCACATCAGCCATTCCTCTGGCCAAGGGGGTGGCAAGTTTGCTTCAGCTGCCCCTGGGCTTTGAGGCTTTTCTGAGGTGAGGATTTTGGCAGAGTAGTGCCCTGTAAATGTGTCTTTAGGGTGGGTGGGCGGGCGCCAGGCTCTGAGGTGCTGGGCAGGCACAGCTGGCCCAGTGTGCCCTGTAAGGCACCATTTCAGTCCTGCCCGCCTGTCCCCGGCCCCACAGCATCCCTGATGCTTCCCCAGTGCTTTATTCCTTGTATTTCATATTGACTTATGTCTTCCTTGTCGACAGGTTTTCCCTCCATCATATCAGTATGCATAACACAGAGGCAATATATTCCAACAGGTATCCTCATTCAGTTGCTTTTAGGGTTTGTTTCCCATCCAGTATTTAGCAGTCAACCAGATGAGTTCTGCTGTTATGAGGAACCTGCTGTGCCGAGAAACCTCTTGCAAGTTCCTGCCCATGATAAGGATTGGCTTTGTGCTAGAGGTGATTTGGACGTTTCTGCTTGCAGTCTAGCTTTTTTTCCCTGCTGTTAGTCCCTGATTTCAGCTCTCCCAGAGCAGCTTTAAAAAATGTGTTCCCATGATGTTTCCATTAGGCCATATATTTTTATCAGATTTTGTGTTCGTTTTTACTTAACCACCACACTGTATTGCAGGATATGGACCTGGAGTCTGCACTGATGCAAAGATGGTGCCACTGATTATACGCCATTTAAGTTAGTCAGTCATTTTGCTGCCTTTCTCTTTGAAGAGTTTTTATGTAGTGACATTTTGTGGGTCTGGAGGACTTGATGATTTTTATTTTTGTTGCATTAGAAACAGGTCAGAGAAGCTTGTTGATTTGTGGAGGACTGACCACCTCAAGGCATTGGGTAGTACACCTGGGAGTAACTGTACAAAATAAACACCGGGGAGAAAAATACAAAGAAGAAAAAAGACCTGTACACAAGGCCAGCTCTCATGCAGTTCACAGCTATCCCTGTTTTTATACCCACTGAAGACCTGACCTGCAGCCTTCATGGTTGTACATCAGCACTGTGTGTGGCAGCAGGTGTTAACAGGTGGCACAAACACAGCAACTGATTTGGTTTGTGCTGCTTCAGTTCGAATGTTTGCAAGATCTTATGAACTGACATTGCTTTACCTTGTGTAGCATGAAGTAGGGCAGTGGAACGTGTGCTGATTGTATTTTAACTGCAGTAGTAAAAAACAGCTTTAAATTGCTGCATAAATTAATTATGATCCTCTTCAAAGTATTATCTTTTTTTTTTTTTTTTTTTTAGCTGTTGTTTAATACCAAATAGCCACAGGAACCCCATATATCTTTCAGTTTGGAAAAACATGCGAAACAAGGGCAGACTTTTAAAAGCTTGATTACAGTTTATTTTTGTTGCGTGTAATTTCCAATGAGACTGGTTTATTCTAACAGCTGTAATAAGCATGGCAGATCTGAAAGCTGTTTCATGATTGCTGGGTCTCCTTCTTTGTCTCTGATGATGGAGGTGTCTTAATTACTGTTTGTTTTTGTAAATTTTAAGGATTAGTCATCCTTTGATGCCAGATGACTCAGTTGTACCATACATTTTTGAATCTTTGTGTTTGAAGGCTTGATGGAGTTGGGTTCTGATGGGAGATTTTGAAACATACTGCTTGGACCCATAGCTAGTCTTTCAGCTAATGTGTTGTATATCATGGCTAACTCCTAATCTATTTATATGGAGATCTGGCAGTTTTGGAATGTACCTTTTAATGGGGATACTTTATTATTGCATCTGTCTCTGTAACTTTAGTTTGCTGGGTAGATAAAAATCATCTCCAGATCCTGTTGACGCAAGGGGCAGTGACTAGAACATGGATCTGAATTCCTTGTTCCATGAAGGAAAAGGCAGATCTCCCTTTGGCTTTAAGAGGGCCGGGATTTTGCTCTAGCTTCTGTCACTGTCATTCAGAGGTCCTTGATAGTTGTGTCCACAGAGCCAGAAGAGTGTTTCTGGAAGCTGGGATTGTGATGGGCTTTTCCAGCCACCACTCTCGTTTTGTGACACTGTTCCAATTCTGGAAGGGCAAGGGAATGATTTTCATCGTGTGAAGGTTGATTTGGAGCATTGAATCCCCATCAAACTCACAAGTAAACCATGACTGGGAGAGTCTAGTGTAATTATGGATGCTTTATTTGGTAGTAACAGGAACTTTTGGCTGGACCAGCCTTTATGGCTTTGTCATGTAACTTTTGTAGAGACAACCAGCCTCTCCTGTCCTTCCTCTCCCTCATCTCTTATTTATACCTCCATGCGATATGTAGTCTTCTTGTTTGCTGGGGCAGCCACATTGCAGTGCCCTTTTGTCAAAGGATGAACGGGACTGAGAAGCTGTGATTTCATTTCAGTGATTTTCATTTCAAGCAATTAACTATCACTTAATCTGCAGTGTTCAACACAATTGAAAATGACACATTGGACCCCTTACAAACTCTCTAGGACTCTCTTTGCCCACACAGTGCCACGTTCCCTTGCACGGCCACGACCGTCGCACCCATTACCCTTTAGCGCAAGTCAGTGCCCAGCATCCCACAGGCCATTTCAGCACTCCAGAACATGAGTGTTCCTGCCCTCTGTGCCATTCCTTCTCTCCTGGCCGCCGACCTGTTGGTCAGGATGTCCTCAGGTTCAGCATCCCCCCAAGCAGTGTCCTTACTGGTGCCCTTCAGATGAGAGACCTGCGTGTAGCCAGAGCTGCGCCAGCAGCATGCTCCTTCTTCCAACCTCACCTTGCCCTCCAGGCTGTTTTGTTGTAAGGATGCCTTAAATGGAGCAGTGCACTTGGAAGCAGTTGGAAGGACTGGAGAGGAATAGTGTACCTGCCAGCTCTCCACAGTAAGGGCAAAGGCTGTATCCAGTTTGCAAGTGGTAGTTCCCTTAGACCTAAAAACTATTCATGGGAGCTCCTGTAAACAAGTCCTAGGTTATTGCAGGAAGTGAGAAGGAATGGGATTGCTGCTTTCTGAGGTGATGCTCAGATCCTGGTTGTGTAGAGTTCAGCTCTTAATTACATTCAGAAGGCTCGGAGACACCAATTTGTAAATAATCAGATGAATTACAAACCAGTCTAATGCCTTCACTTGTCAGCCTTTAACAACATGTTCAGAAGATTGCGCTAAAAGTGGCAGTTTACAAGAACAACCATTGATTTGAATCCATATGGAAGTTTATTGTGATATGTGTGAAAACCTGAGTTGCTTAAAACTTCAAACCGAAATGAATGGGAAATTGTTTTATCTCTTGGGGGAAAAGAAAATGATTTCAAACTGCTGAACTTGAGTAAACAAATAGTCTGCACAATTAAGATAAAGGATGATTAGTATGCTAACGTTTTGTATGGGTTTGGCTACATTAAAAACAGAGGTATATAGTTATCTGTCTTCAGTTCTGAACTATAACCATGTTAATGTGTCTCAGTACGTACCTCATCGTATTTTATAGGTGGCAAAAGTGGAATATGTTAGAAAAAAGCCAAAATTAAAAGAAGTTCTGGTGAGATTAGAAGAGCATATGGAATGCACCTGTACATCATCAAATACTAATTCAGATTATAGAGAAGAAGAAACTGGTATGTTTTCCTTTTATTTTTGCATTAATGCTGATTTCATATGGACCTTTTTTTTATTAGTAAAGAATGCAAACCAAGTGATACTTCCAGTGAACTCAGTAGAGAAGCTCCCAGCTACTTCTCTGTGTGTTGAGGATGCAAAATTAGGGACAGTTTGTGCTATGTAAGGAGTTTGGTTTTCAAGTTTAAAGTGTATCAATTCTCATTAGGTTAGCCTTTAAATAACTGTAAATGCCCAGTAGTATTCAGATCTTGCATCACTAAGTTTAAGGTTGTCATGCTGCAGCTTATTGGTGAGCTCTGTTGCCCAGTTTCTTTAGACTTTGTGGAGACAGGGCTGAGGCTGAGATTCACTTGATCTTGGGGAAAATATTAATGAAATTATTGTAAATCATTTAGGAATAAATTGAGTATTCAAGGGTAAGGAGTTAGTTTTGTAACAACATTGCCCATTCCTTTTGATTTCTTACGTATGTGTGGTCAAGAATTTGTCATTTGTCACATTAAACATACATTTGCCTTATCGAGACAAATTTAAATTACAATGGGGAGAGATTTATGGGGAAAATACTTACTTTCAATCTGGCTTTCATAAAATCATTCTAAATTGATCTAAAATCATAATTCTAAAATCTTAGCTCTGATCTTCTTCCTAGGTTTCAATCAGTGCAGAGCTTGACAACACACGTATTAAGGAACCCCACTACAGTAGAAAGGACATCTCCCTTTCTTCTGATACTGGTGGAAGGCAAACTCAAAAGTTTGTTTTGCACCTCTTCAGGAAATTTAAGGGTGCAGTAGACCCAGCCCAAAATTAAGAGTCAGTGAAGAGCAGGTAAATATAGGAGGAAAGCTGCCCAAAGGTGATGGATTTTGTAGGTGGCTGAGTAAGGAAGAGCTTTCTGTAGTGTCTCCCTCCAGCATGGAGACGTAAACTTGGTCCAAGGAAATGTAAACTTCAGTTGCTATGAACAGAGCAGAAGAATTAGAATTTGTATAAAAGCAAAGTTAGACCTCTGCTGTGATTTTATTGGACATCAATTTATAATCTGAACTGAGTGTTTAGCTGAAACTATGTGGAGTTATGGGTAGATAAAACCACATTTAAAGTGGCTGTTCTTAATGTCTGTATGGTTTGATATATTTTCTGTGTCTTCTATTTGGAAAAAAAAAAGTTTCATTTGGTCAGTTTCACTTTTCCAAGTTGTCTTTAATTGCCAAAGACTAAGCAGTTAAGATTTTAAGATGAAAATTTTTCTTTCCTACATGTGTAAAAAATGGGGTAGAATTGTCGTGGAAAATACATAGATTTCTAGGGTTTAATTACTGATAGGAGCAAAACTTGCACCAGCAAGTGGATGGTGAGCTGAAAATAGCTTAACTCCAGAGCTGAAAGCAAATGTTGAGTACTGCATGGTAACAGTAATTATAGCTGGATCTTGGAAGTGACGTATGCAATGCCAACTTCGTTTATTATTTCTTTACTTTTGTATAATTACTTTGTAAATGGAATGTCAAATCAGACATTATGAAGTTACTACTTTAATGCAAAGTATAATGAGATTTCTTTGAAATGTAAACGGTTTTGAGTATTTATTACTTCAGTTTTCAACGAAATGCGTTACCTTAGGGCTTTTTACCAGCCCTGCCCTTATGTTAACAGGAAGGCCTAGGGAATCAGGTAAAAAACGGAAACGAAAAAAGTTAAAACCAACATAAAACCTACTGGAACTATTTGATATTCAGGTAGGACCTATATGCTGAACACCCTAATAGCACAAGTACTGGAAAACTTAATCAAATATCATCACTTCAACTTAATCACTGTTCAAAATCTTGACACTTGCTACCTCAAGGCTGCAAAGAGATTAGATTTGATTGGCTTTGATAATTCTACCTGCTGGTATTTTCCCTTTAAGCTCCACATCACCATCAGCATCTTACATTCTTTAGCTACTTCCTTTTCTTGCCTTTTTCGTTTCTTTTTTCATTGGAGGGTGCTAATACTCCAGCTTCTGAAATCTCAAGTTCCATTGCCTCTGCTTGTGTTTCATTATTGTTGATTTCTGAGGTCAAAGCATCCTATAATAATGCATGACTGAATTACCAGGTTACAAATTGTTGTGTTCCCAGTCCTTGGCTGTAAAACATTGAGCGTACATACAGCAAATACTGTTACATGTGTGACCATCAACCCCGTGTTCTGGCATGAACTGGGGTTGACTGTTCATGCATCTGATAATCTGCCTACCTGGCAAGGAAGATGCTTAGAGATACCACTTTCTGTGTTGCAGGGCCCTGTGTTACTTACACCAGAAAATTAAGATTTTTTTATTTTTTTTTTGGTCTGTTCAGCCTCAGTAGGATGATGACAGTCAGTCATCAAAATTCATGAGGTTTTCAGTGTAGTGAAAAACTAACACCCTCTCAGTGCAAAAATGACTGAAATCCTTTGGCCAACATATTAGCAGTGTATGATGATGGCGATACACATTCCAAATTAAATATGGAATTTCCATTTCTAAATGACTTTAAAGTATGTAAACTGCAGAACTTGCAACTGATTCTGTGTATTTGGAGTGGGAACGATCTGGATTTTGCAGTGTATGTGTCTAACGCCTGGACGATGGTGAATTTAATTTCAAGCCCCTTTTTTTGCACGTGAACTCCCAATGGCAGCTTTCATTTATACTGATGTACCGTTTCTAAAGAGTTCTAAACTTGATATCCTGTTTCAGATTAACAGGTATTTATTGGGAGTAGTATGATAGAAGCAAAGATTTTCTAAAATTCAACTTTAAAAGTGAGCATGTAAACTCAATCAAAACAGCATTTAGAACTTCTTGTCCCAGGTTAGTGACTCTTCATGCAGAACAGTTTTTCTTTTTTTTTAAGTCATCTACTTCGAGGACAGGACCTTTGATTCTAATCATAGAGTTATTGTATCTTTTTTCTCTCCTACAGATGTAAGGTGAAAATAAGCTAGAAAAAAAACTTCTCTCTGGGACATGGATGTACATGGTTTGTTACATTCCTGAACCTACTATGTATGGTGCTTATTGACTGTATACTTTATTTGTTCTCCTGTGTGAAAAAAAACTGGCTCAAAAGAACACTTAATGAGAACAAAGAGACAATGTACATTTGTTTAATGTGACATCAAAGCAAGTATTGTAGCACTCTGTGAAACAATAGGAAGCTTCCCTGTCCAAAAAAGAAAAAAAAAAAAAATGAAAGACAGCAAGAAAAACAGAAAAGAAAAAAAGACAGTTGAATGAATGGAGGATACCAAAAGTACTCAAAAACATGACAAAAATCTAAGTGAATAGTGGATTTCTGTCAGAGCAGTCAACGGTGCTTTACGTCAAGAAATGTGCCTGCGTTCTTGATGAAGATGGATGGACACTGGTGGACTTCAGGCACAAAAAAAGCAGGAATGTATGAAATGATCAAATGCCACGCAAACACTATAGAACAATACATCCTTGCTTGGTGGTGTTTTAAAAGTCTATACAAAAAAAAAACCTTCTGGGGAGCCTTAAGT
>VXAY01005276.1:1280680-1568467 GCA_013399855.1 Oxyruncus cristatus | reverse complement strand
TTTTTTTTTTTATTCCTTTAAGACTTATGCCAGTTGCCTACTAGTGATATTGTGTTAGCAATTGTCATTCTTATCGGTAAACAGATACTTTTATTTCACATGTTGGAGCTGTGTGAAATGTACAAATTCTTGTATCTGCATTGTATAATGTCATTGTGGCATGGGAACTACCTTGCTGCAAATATTTGAACAAAACCTAAAATTCTTTATTTTTGGTAAAATGTTATGCTTTATGTGTATTCAACAGAAATATGTGTTTTTTGTAAAGGTGAAGTTTGTATTTTTATCTAAAAATTAACAGTTTTATATACCTGAGAAAGCCTGCTATGTTTTCTTGAACCAAAAAAAAAAAAGAAAAAAAAAAGAAAAAAGAAAAAAAAAGCATTTTGTGGTCATATTTTTGTAGTAGAATAGCCCAAATAACATCAAAATCTATTTTAACTATAGCAGGGCAGAGAAAATACTCTGGCAGCAGCTCCTGTTTTTTCAAAGTGCCAAAGGATTAAATGTTCAGTTCCCCTCGGATTGCAGTGGGAACCACATGGCTAAATCCTTCTGTATTGCTTTGGAAATTTAGGGCTGTGCCAGATATGACATGGCTACTCATTTGGCCAAAATCACTGCCCCACCCCAGTAGTTTGGATTATGTACCCTTTGTTTTATTTGGATTATCACATTGGATATGTAAAATGAACTACTGGATTCTTTTATTGTGAGACATCTACAAAGAGATGAAAGAGTTTTCTTAGTTTGGAACAACAAAAAAGTTTGTCTTGAAGACAGTTTTTCCACTCAAAAATATCTTCAAATGTGAATGAACTGCAGAACCTTAAAACAACAAAAGAGAGCAAGATTTTTAACCTTTCCACTTCTCTAAATATAGTTCAAACATTCCCCTCCTGTTCCTGTAGCTATGTCGAATTTCAACCAAACAAAGCAATGTTAGCTAACAGGCATTATTGGCTTCAGATGCTAATGCAGAGATAGAGTTAGTCACCGTTCTATTTTGTGATCATTTTCCCAGTGTATTTGTTGAGCACCAAAACTGGAAATACATTTAACTAAGATTGTCTGTGCTTGTTTTCCACTAAGTGTACTGTTCACAATGTTATGCACATGAATGTATGTGTCTGCGTTTAAAAAAGTGTATAAAATGTAATTTATATATTTATGTTTCAGTGGGATGCCAATAATGTTGCTCCGTTCCTTTTTTGTCTAAAAGATATCTAAAAAAAAAAAACAAAAAGCAAAACCAAACATATATCCATTAAAATCATGTAAATGAAAAGCATTACGTGACCCACTCAGACACTGTGCAGGCGATGAAAGGATGTCAAAGTCACTTAGGTGGAATAATTTGCAAAACAACTCTTTGAGAGTCCTGTGGTTGCACTGGCATAAGAAGGCTGTGTTGGGATCCGTGGGCCAGCTCCCCTGGAGTGACTCCACAGAGCATCCTGGAGCTCTGCTGATTTACATCACGAGGGAGTCTGGCCTTAGACTAAAGTCTTGAAAACAAAGCCGACCGAGGGGCACGTGTTTTGTTGGTGCCAGCAAATAAACGTGTTATGCCAAATCCAGCAAACCAGGGGAGAATGAAGACTGAATGGAGTCCTTTCCAGTAGTCGTTTGTTTGAGACTTGTGGTCTCGAGTTAATTTTGTTACGGGGAGTGAAACGCACACGAGTCTTTGTTCTCAAGCACAGTGTTCACACGGCACGCAACAGAAAACACAGAAATCTCAGGGCTATGTTCTCAGCTACTATAAATTGGCAAACGTTTCTGACTTCAGCTGCCCCTAAGCTAATTTACATCAGATGAGGATCCAGTCCGTGGTTTTTAAATTATGAGGAGTAGTGTCACGACTTGAGCATCACTTCCTGTAGTCCAGCTGAGATCTTAACCCGCCACCCTATCCGACGTCGCAGGCTGTGGGGTTAGTCCTTCAGAGTGGCAGATACAACCAGAAGGAAGAGTGACATTTAAGGTTGTGACACGGGAGACGTTAATTCAAAGTTAAGTTGGACATTTCAGGGGCCATATCCTCAGCTGGTGTAAATCACCATCACTCCATTGCCTGCAATGGAGCTGTACCAGCTTACACCACTTGAGGGGCTGGTCCCTCATTCTTGCTCATCCCTTCCAGTCCTTGGTCCCACAGGGATCCCAGGTTGTCGTGTATGGTTGATGTAATCCTGTGTTCTCTAATACTTAAGCACAATAAGTGAATATAAGAATGAGTGTCAGACTTAACTTTGAATGTCCAAGCTCTGAAATGGTTTGTTTCACCATTGTGGCTGTAAATTAAACAGTTCTCTGTGCATTTGTGAATGCCGTGTCCTATCTTCTTCTGCTGTCTGCTGGAGGTGGACTCCCTCTGGACTTGTAATGTGCTGCATTTGGAGTGTTACAGGGAAGAGTGTGAGCAGTTGGAGCCACAAGGTTTCTGACTGACAGCTCTGTTATTTGGGGCTGGGGGGCTAGTAGGGGGCTTAATGGAGTTGAGGATGGTAGTTGTCATAAGTCATGCTTCCATGCAATGCTGTAACACCTTGTTGGTTTTGTCCTTCCACGTTGTAGGTAGTGATTTGAGGATAAAATGTTTTTCTGTTTCACATTCTGCAGCCACTTCCTCTGTCCAGGGATTCAGAACTTGTTGATCTGATTATATTATTTTTTGAGGTCTTGTCTGAACAGAAAATGCATAGAGAGAGGACCCCCCCAAACCAACCTCAGCTGTTAAAATACGGTGCATGATCACTGATTCTCTGGTCAACTCATTATGTTTAATTCTGTGCTTAATCTTTCCAGACCTTTCAGTTGCTTTTGTTGAGTGAAATCAAGGATCACGTGCCAGTTTGCTTTCCTTTTTTCCTCTCCTCTGCCCTCCTGGCATTTGCTTTGTTAGACAGTGCACAGTAACTACAGGCAGTTGCTCCTCTCCAACCCTGGAGGTGCCTAGGCAGCTCCACCACTTTGTCTTTGGGCTTAGGCTTTTTAATCTGCTTGGAACAGCATCTGTGGGTCTCCTCCCTCCAATGGGCTTCAGCATTCCAGCTATGAGGTTCTCTTGCCTGTCTTTCTCAGGTCCATGTTGCCTTTCTGTGGTCTCTTTTCCAGCTATTCTCTGCCTGACTTTCCTATCCCTCTGTTTCTGTCTCTCGGAAATTATTTTCCCTGCCTAAGACGTGTCTCATCTGTGTTTTCTCCTGCCTGACAGAACAGCCTTTGACCTGTTTGTCTCCAAATCAGCTGCTTTATCTGTGTGCCCTGAAATCCTGTATCCCAAACCTGCAGGCCCATAACTGACCCACTGCCCCCACATGAAAGACAAATGCTGTTGTATAGACACGTGTTTGTGGAGAGAAAAAGATTCAGCTTTGCATTTGGAAAAATACCTGTTACTGAAGACACTTTGCTAAAACTCTGTCCAATTCCAGCAACAGTGTGACTCTGGAATAATGGCAGTGGAGCTATTCCAGAGATCTGACAGTTTAATTAAGATCAGTGGCCCTGTTTATGATTTAATTTGAAAGTTTCAGATTTTATTTTGAAGTTTCAAAGCTACCTCAGATTTGCATGCTCATATTTTACTGTAAATTGAAGGAAATGATGTTTGTAGGCCCCTTCCATAGCTTTGAAAATCTTACTGTGAATAGTTATCTGACCCTGTCTTGGGCTGGAAATCATGGTTGCTTTAAAACAGGCACCATGTGAGGTTTTCAATCAAGTAATTTTCTTGGTGTTTCTGATACACAGCTTCTGGTACTAGCAGATCTCAGGTAAACTCACAAGAATCCCACTTAAATTTCCTTTAATACCAGGTGACAGAGAAAAGCTCATCAGTGCTGCATTCCTCAAAAATCACCCTGTTTTGTATTTATTAACTGAATTACTGTCTGTGTTCCCACATTTTAATAGCAAGGCATTATTCCATGTCTGAGCTTTTCTGTGCTGCTCTTTGCTGTAGCATCTCTGCGGCACAGCCTCGAACTGGTTTGTATTCATATCTCTGAAATAAAGAACTATTGTTATCCCATTTTAGGCGAGACCGAGGCATGGAGAAAAGACTGTGCAAGGTCATACAGCAAGGCTGTGGCAGAACCAGGGATAGGACTCAGATCTGAGTGCTCATCCAGTGCCCTAAATCACACGACCATCTTCCCTTTCCAAGAATGAATCCTTGCACCCTTAGAGCTAAATACTGAAAAGATGGAGGGTAAGTCATTTTGCCTAATTACTGTGCATCGGATACGTGATCAAAAGCCACTGCCATATCGTCAGAGAACGTAGTGACTGATGAAAATCCATCTTTCTGCCCATGCAATTAAGCAGCCTTTTATCCTATCATGAGCTAGTCATTTCCTTCTTCTCAAAGGAGTCAGCCTTTCGTGACTTACAGTGAAAGTTATGCACATAGAACAAGACTCAGATTTTATGGGAATTCACAAAAATTCAGTAGACAATTTTCATTCCTTCCTTTTATGGTGTGGGTAACATTTCCTACGGGAACTGTTTTTATCACGGGCCCAATCTTAAACTTTTTTTTCCCAGACCCTAACGTGGAAAAGCTCTTTAGGAGATGCCTCTGTTTGCTCTTCAAACTAAGCATGCTCCCAGCTTTGGACAAACATCCCGCTGACCTCAGGCAAATGGAGCAGAGTTGATGCTTTCCTATTTTTTTAAGTAGGGTGTGCCTTCCTGACACAGGATCCCAGTTGTGGGATGGGGGTCTTCATGCTCACAGAGGGTTGAAGTGTGTTGTAAGCAACCTTAAAGATGGAGTATCCAGGCTAGTGTATACATCTAGGAAGACAGCTGGGAGAGTTCCACTCTCTCCTGCTCCCATGGAAGCTGCCATTTTGAACTACCTTTTTGTTCTTTTTGGGGAAAATACTTTCTTGGCATGGGTGGATTCAGGACTGCAGTCACCAGTGCCAGTGAGCCCACTTAAGATTATCTGTTTGGGTACCTCAGAGGATATAATTTGAAAACTTGTGGTTGTACCTGAAAACAGACAAATCTGAGACGGGGGAAAAAATTAATGACAGCAAATTTCAGGTGAAATTTGGCAACTTTCAGTTTAGGGAAAAAAATTAGTGAGAAGGTAGGACAAACAAGATCAAAAGCTCAGTCATTGTTTTTGCAGTTGTGGCGTGTCACCTGTCCCTTTAGTCATCCTAAATATTTGCTGCATCAGGCTGTGTGTGCTGAAGTAGCTCAGAATCGCTACGACATGTAAAAAAGTTACTGCTGGTTCTTGTTGAACTGCTGCCTATTATCATGGCATATGACTGTGAGGTGGGGCCTGCAATCACAGTTGTAAATCAAAGAACAAGTCATAGGTTAGGTTCTGTTTTCCTTAGATACTGTCTCTAAGTTTGTTTTCTGTGTGTTAGTCTCGAGTGACATTTGGTGAGCTTTCCAAATAGGTGTAAAGTCACGAATACCTAGTTCCCAACCTGAAAGTAAGGAAGTGCTAACTCTTGGCCTTGTTCATAATCAATAGATGAAATTCTGGCAACGTCCTGGTGGTAGAATCTCTGTGACTAAAGGTTCCACTGTCGCATTTTACCAGTGTTAACTTCTTCCCTTAGAAGGGAATCCAATCACTATTATATTTGACTCATTAGCAGGCCATCAAATCTGACTTGGTTTCAGTTTTGAGTAACTCAGAATTTCCATTTGGACTGATACTTGTGCATGCTGGTTGTCTTCCAGGAACTTAGATAAAAATACGCAAAGAAAGGCTCACTTACGTGCTTCAAAAGAAAAGAAATTCACATATGAAGGCTGGAGTGGTCCCTCAGACCAGGAAATAAGGAGCCAAGTTTTATAACAAGTGTTACATACTCATCTTCAGATCAGACTTGGTGTTTTGGCCTCTATGTACTATCTTTGATCTTGTATAATGAAGGCAACTTGTTTTAATGTCCATCTTTGGAACTGAGGGTAGCTGATAAGATCAGGTGTGCAAAAACCAGAAGGACCCAGTGATGCAGCTGAGCTCTTGGTGCTTGAAATCCCCTGGGGATTTTGAAAACTTCCTGATTCTGGAAAGCAATCACAAATACATAGAAGAAAAGCATTTTAGACACTACTGAAAATCCCACCTTGGATTATTTGGCAGGTGAAAAAAGAATCCAAAAAAGAGACTACTTATAATGATCATTCGATGACAAAGTAGATATTCATGGAGAATGCTCATGCTTAAATCTCTCAGCAGTTAATTATCATCTTTACAGAGCATAATACTGGAATACTTCACTTATCATCAATACATCAGGGCTTGGATGAACTTTGGGACGCATGAAAATGAGACACTCCTTAGGCTCGTGGTAGCTAGCTCTGTGTTCTAGTAACTGATCAACCCATGACATAATTGGTCAGATCACTGACTTGCATAAATAGATATAACTCCATTGACTTCACTGGGGGTGACAGTTACCTGAGAATTGACCCGAAACTCCTGCCACAAAGCAGATAATAGTTTCATATTTTGCTGTTTGGTATTGTAAAAATAGACTCATTTCCTGGAGCAGTTAAAAGAAGAAAATAGGGAAAAGCAGTTTCCCACAGAGACTCATCCACCCTGGAATTCACCAAAGTCCCTGGATGTGAACATGTGCTGTCAGAAAACATAAAATGGCAACTTTGTTTAGGGAAGCCTCTGACCTGTCAAAAATGCAGAGCATTTCTTACCAGACTTTTCCTTGGCAATTAGCGGGTAGAATTACTCATAGAAATTGCTTTGTTTGCTCACAAGGGGAGAAGTAAGACATAAATTCAAGATAGCCCCCGTTTGACCACAAGAAAAAAGACTGTTCACAGAGGGCTTGTGGGTGAAGTGCTGAGTGGCCTCAGCTCCCTTTGGGGATGAACTCAAATTTTTAGACCTCAGTGAAGTATGAAGAGCCCCTCCAGACTTGCTGGGCATCCCTAGCTGTGATTTTTTTCAGCAGTTTAAAGGATTTGGCATGGGATTTTAATGCATTCATTCATTCATTTTTATGTGACTTTCAAGAAACCTTTGTTGCCTTCAGAATGTCTCTGTTCTGAAGATAGACTAATTTCAACCCAGTGATGTGCCCATGCCTTCCATCTCTAGGTAGCAGCACTCACACCCTAGGTTTGGTTTTTGTTGTTTGGTGTGTTTCCCAGCAGTGACTTTTAAGTGCCCCATTCACTGCTGGAACAGCCTGACAGTTCAGATGAGGGTTCCCTTCACTCCGTCACCTTTTCCTTAGCACTTTGGCTTTACGTGTGTTTTCTGTATAAAGGTGGTGGTGGTGGTTTAAGCTGAAGACCAGGGAAGTTTCGAGTGGCCAGATTTTGTGCTATGGGGCCTGTTCTGCTGCTGCTGAGTCTCTTGCCCAGCTGTGTCAGCTGTGTGAGGCCAGAGAAGGAGGGAGAGATGCTCCAGTGCTTCGAGGAAGTGGGCTGAGGTCTCTATGCTCACACACTTGAGAGTGAAGACATTTCTTGGTCCAAACACACCCACAGTAGAATAATCTGCTCAGAGGTCTCTTTGGAGTCAGGAAGCTACTCAAAAACTTGTTCAAGATCTGAATTCCCCTTGACTGCAATGGGTTTCCACAGCAAAAATGACAGAAGCAATTTATCCCAGATAGAGTTCTTTCTTCAACAGGCCGCATAGGAGTTGGGCAGGTCAATGCTCAGCTTGTGTACTGTACTGATTGCTCCAAATATGCTTTTGATTGCCCCAAAAATGCTTTTAAATCAAATTTGAACTGTTTTTTTCTGGGAGATGTTTCTCATAGATGTGCTTCAGAAGAGCCTGCCTAACAGCTCATATCCATTTGTTGGCCTGCTGGCCCATCCAAAGTGGTGGATGCATGCATCCATGCCTGCATGGCTGATAGGGATTTTGGGACCTTGCAGCTGGGGTTAGCAAGTGCAAATGTTTCCCATTAGCTCCCTGCATACCCTAAGCTGCGATTCATCAAGAGAGTGGAAAGCTGAACTCGAGGCATGAGATGTTTCTTTGAAGTTACTCGTGCTTAAAGTTAGGCATGATCTGAGCTGGCTTCTTAAGCTGAACCCCTGAAGAGCCCACTGTGCTAACACTGTGGTTTAGCCCTTTCCTCCTATGCACTGACCAGAGTGATGCTGTTTCAGAAGGGTCTGAAACCTTTCAGTAAACCATTCCATAGTAACAAGGGAACATTTTAACTAGTATTCCTACCAGCAAGCTCAGCTACACTGGAGAGCCCATAGCAATGCTTGCCTTCTCTGGGCCTCTTAAGGTATTTTCCTTCCTTATTTTCTTTAGCATGTTCCTTTTTAAAGTGAGAAAACTATCTTAAAATGGTACCTTAAAAAGGTGGGAAATGAAGTAGATCATATCATCTTGATTCCTTTATCTCACTTAATTAAGGAGAAGTTTGCCCATAGTGATCTGGTATTTCCTAAAACAAGCATACACGAAGAACACTTCGAGGAACTTCAAAAGAGTTTTCAGGCTAGATCAGGAAAAGATAAAACCAGAAGTGGAAACTTTTAATACACTTTATAGCTCATTACTTACAGGAAGTACATTGTTACATAGGATACTAATGAATTCTGCAGGATGAGGTTTCCAAAAGAAAAAATAAAATGGCACCTTCTCTATCTTAGAGGAAAGGTCTGAGGGCTTTTGCAATTATGACAGATATGCAGTGGATATGTATGGTCATATCACCTGGATAGAGTCTATCTCTGGGAAAAGGCTATTTAGAATTTCAAGTGTGTACACTACTGAATTTCTGCAGCAACTTCCTGGTCTAGCTGTTAAAAGTGATAAAGGGAATGGTAAAAGTCTATCTTTTTTTCAGTTGCTCTGTTCTACAGCCCAGAGGGCAGAAGTGCTGCCCTGTGTATGGCTGGCTGTGAGCAGGGTGGCAGGAACACAAGTTTGGGTGACTGAAGGTGAATGTGTAAAGTTGATGCTGATGTTCCCAGTCAGGTAGTGAGGCCAGCAAAGTGGAAACAGCAAAATGGACGCTCAGATTTTCCAGTGACACTTGTCTGGAAAATTATTATTTGGCAGAGTCTTAATTAGCTGAACAGGTGATTCTAAAATCCTGATTTTGGAATCCCAAGCCACTGGATTTACTGTTGGTGAGTTAATGCTGTCAGAGGTGGTGTGTTACAGGAGTATTTCACATTTGTAAAGCACACAGAAATCCTAAGGGATAACAGGTAACAGTTTTCTACTGTCTGAAGAGTTCCCTGGTATATGGAGGCCCCTTGATGGTGCCTCGAGAGCTGAGGGGTTGTGCCCCAGGCTCAGCTCATGGTTTCAAGCCCAGACGTGCTGTCCCCAAGTCAAGCAGCACCTGGAGCTGGGTGCACCTCTGTCACGTGCAGTTATTGCACACATGCTGGTTGCCTTGTGTTCTCCACCACGGGGGATATGTCCACCTGCCAGCTCCTGCATTTCACTCAGATTGTAAGGATAGCTCTGCTTCATGTATGAACATATTTTAGGTGGCAAAGCATTTCCATCAAGATTGAAGCACATGGGCAGTGAAGCTTGAACATTTCTTCCCTGGGTATACAGGCAAGATATTTAAATATGGGGTTAGTTGCTCTTTGTATCTTCAGGGGCCCAGATACTTCTAAACCTGTGGTCACTGGAAGGCTGTCTTGCTGAAAATCCAGAGGCCTTTGCCCTTGTGGAAGTTTCTGCTCTTGCTTGAAAAGTGAGATTTGGACTCCTGAGTCTCAAAGATGCTTTTGCAAGTGTTTTATCTGTCTTTCTGCTTTTCTGTAAATCAACTTGCTTGGCCTGAACTGAATGTTTAAATAATAAACAGCTGAAGGACAATCTGATCACTTCTTTCTGAGCGTTTCCCATGGGGAGCGCTTGGGGTCACATGGCATCTGCTCTGACCTTAAGGACCTGCTTTCTGGAGGCTTTTTTATGATGCTGACAAACCTCACATTTTAACTAGCTGTTAAATAAGCCAGTCAGTGGTGACTATTCAGGACAGGGATTAGAAGAGTATTCTTGCTAGGATACAAGATGTCTCTGTCCATGTGCTGGCCAGGGATGAAGGGCTGGAAAACTGTGTGGTGGAAGAGACTATTAATGTGATTTTCCACAACTTTCCTTGCAGCTGCATTTTTGAGAGGAGAGAGAGAGATGGCTAGGCTTGCAGTAACATGTTGTGCCGTCATAAATGCTACAGCCACCATCTGTTTCCAGCCCACGACTTGAAAGAAAACTGAGCAGTAATCTCATAATTCACATGAGTGTTTTACACTTCTGAACCCTTCCCAACCTTTGTCTAATAATGAGGGGAGTGCGTGGTGCTAAGTTTTGTATTTTTTCCTCCACTTATAAGTGTTTATTTGTATGTGTCTTTCTCTTTTGTTGTTTCTGTTGTTTTTTTTTTTTTTCCCATAAAATTTTACTGGGAGGAAAATCAGACCAGTTCCACGGACAAAAGAAACATAACAAAGGCAAAATTCCAATTCCAATGATCTTCCTGACAGAATTCTCCAGGAGGAGGTGCATTTAATATTCCTCACTGTGTCTGCCTTATTCACTTGTTGATTTAAAGAAAGACAGAAGAAAGTGAAGAGGCAGGTTGCTGGACTGCCCTTTCCCTGCAGAAACAGAGCTGCTGGAATAGCTGGACATGCGCATTTTAAACCCAAACCATCAGAGAGGATGGTAATGGTGGGTTGGATTTTAATAAAAACAAATTCTTCTGCTAATCTTCGCTTGGGGCTGGCCCTCCACAGGATTAAGGATACCACCTGCTGTGCCAAAGACATGCTCAGGTTCGAGGCTGCTGGTGGGTGGGAAGAACACAAACATCTGAGAGCGACTCTGGTGAGCGATCACAGTCTGTCCTGTTGTAGTGCCCTCAGGGAAGCCAAAGAGTTGAGATCATTTAGTTGATGGAAATACTGCTCCCCTCCGGCCTGCAAAGCAAGGATAGCATCATTAAGGATTTCTTTTTGGCTGTTCTGCAAAACCAAGGGCTGCTGTTTCTCTAGGCCTCCTCTCGTCCTTTGGACCCGGTTTGCACACCTCCTCCAACCACAGCCGGACCGGCTGAATGAACTCCTGCTCTCCTCTGGCCTTAGGAACAACGGCTTTCATCGTCCCCACCAGACTGCAGAGCACTTTAGGGATGAAAGGGCTTCTCATTTCATATATCCCACTGCTGCTAGAACTATAAATCATCAATGGACTGAATTTATAGCCAACTGCTACTGCAAGTGAGTGAAATTTATTTTGTGTTGTCATATGTATGGTCAAACTGTCCAAGAAGTTGCCAAACAAAGAACTGAGCTGCTGATGGGCAACCCACTCAATCTATTCTCATTTTATTTAAACATAATAAATAACTATCAATCAAAGGAACTTACTTTGACATGTGCTACCTGTTGGGCGATCCTCAGTAGGTCTGGGTTGTGTCCACAAATGGAAAAAAATTGCCAGCTGTTGCCAGGTCCAGCAGATATTACATGGATTTCCACCAAGAAAAGGTTTGTGGGCTCACTAGGGTTGGGGACAGATTAAGGGCCATCTTCTTTTTTAGCACTACTTGCTGTTCTGAGAGCGTTTGGTCAGGTAGCAAGTGTGCACAGAGGCCACATCCAGCCACGCTGACCTCTGCTTGAGTCAATGACGAGTCTGCCTTGACCTGTACACAGCAGTGATCCTTCTTCTGCCTCACAGTTTGATGACAGGTGGATTTCTGGTGGATCTCTGGGGTCTGGAAAGCTGGCCTGTGTCTGTTTTGGTGCCTTGTGATGGGGACGAGCCAAAAAGAAGAGGAGCTCTTCAAGCTACTGGGGTCTGAATTATATATTTCTGTATGATCTTCTTACAGAGCGAACAAGCCTGAAAGGTCATTTTTGTATTTCACCCAGGCCCATTAATTATAGCTGGGGGTGTTGGGAGCTGCCTTTCCCTGCTTGCTCCTGCTGTCCTGCCCGATTCAATCCCTGCAGCCTCTCCCGCCCCCTTGTCTGTGGTTTATGGCCACATCTGGAGTGTCTTCCTGCACATGTGCTGGTAGGAGCCTCCTCCCTGCCAGCACACACACTGTGGCTTTTTGGTGTCCGTGGAGTTCTAGGCATCTTTCCCAACACTTGTTTTTGCGTGAGAGGGAAAGAGAGAAGGGGCACGGGAAGGGCAGTGGCAGAGAAGGCCTCTGACATGGAATTCCCAGGAACAGGATTTGCACATTTTATGACCGTTCAGATGGAAATGCAATGGAGCTGAATTATTCCTCCTTAATCCTGCTTTCTCACTTTTCTCCCAGCAGCCTCTTCCCCTCCAGTTTAGGTAATACAGAAGCTTATAAACAAATCCCCCCGCGTGAAAAATAGCAAAGCCGGGGGAAAAAAAAGGACCTGGGTTAGGGCTGTGATGGATAGACAGGTGGAAGGCAGGCACCAGAAGGGAGGATGAATGGTAAAAGCCTTTGATGGAAACACTAAAGAGCTATTGAAAATCCAAGGGGTAGGGGGAGGGAGGAGAAAGAATAGCAGGAGGAGGGAAAGCAAGGGAGCCGTGCCCCCGTCCCCCCGCCCTCTTTCTCAGGATGTTGAAAGTATTTGTCCTTCGTTACAAAATGATTGAACTGCCGCCAGGCCAGGCCACCCTTCCAGCCATTGCACTGGGAAACTGGCACTTCTGAAAGCCTCGTCGCCTCTCAAATTTTATAGCTTTCCCTTTTTTGTGGGAGTTTTTGTGTTGTGCTATTTGCAGGATTGTTTTCAGATTTGCCGCGTATCAAAGAAACTATATTTTGTTGCTCTGACAAACATAGAATCCAGGTAATAAAAAGAAGAATTAAAAAATAAAGGCCCATTTTTATCAGAATACCCAGCTGTCTGCCTTTCATTGAGTCAGAATTTCATAGATTTGGTATTCACTGTGTGAATTTGGTTTACCTCTAGTGCTTTTTGAAGGAGGAATTTCATGCTGTAAATAAAGCTACTTTACTAATGTCTCTATTTGCACAAAAGTGGTGCCTATTCTTCGTAGTCAGAGTAGTGAGTATGATCTTCTATCATAATTAAAACAGTTTTTGCATCAGGTACACATAGACAACGGTGGAAAAAAATAATCATTTCCATTTTCAGAATGGTCCCTGAAGTTCTACAATGTCTTTATCCTGCAGGACCTACAGATGGGAATAACTATTGAAGATCTGTGTATGAGACTGTTCCTGCTGCCAGAGGCTGTATTTGTATCATGTATTTATATGTCTGTGTATTTATATAAGCCTGATGCTTGGAAAGGACTGAAGGCCATGTGTGTTCTCAAGAATTGGATTTGGGTGTCTGTAGATGCAGGTCCACCCAGGGGAGGACCCAGGGCCGTGGTGTCTCCCTGGTGACAGTCACGGGCCATCCTTGTCAGAGAGGTCGAGGAGCTTGTGGTGCCCAGGCCAGGTGGATGATGAGGGCTGTGTGGGGCAGGTGCATCGCCCCCAGCGCAGCCCCAAGGGTGCTTCTCCGAGTACACTGTGCAGACCGTCAGCTGTCTGTTGCCTCCAAGATTAGATCCTGGGATTAGGTCTCTGATGGGCTGGCCATGACATATAATTAAAATAGTCCTAGGAGAGCAGAGAGGCAATGTGCCACCCATAGACAGCTGGGTACTGGGGGGCTCTGCTTCCTCACAGACCCACCACAGCTGAAAACATCTCTCTCCACTAACATAATTTACAATAGGAATTTCCACCTGAACGTCTCCAGTGCCTCGTTATGTACCCAGACAGGTAACGCTGCCTTTATCCTCACTTCCAAAAGAGGAGAAAGGGTGAGTGATTTGCTCAAGGTTGGATGGGGAGTCACTGGAGATGGTGCTCCAGTTTCCTGCCTTCAGAGGAATTTGCTGCGGTGACCAAAGCAAACAGCCCCTGCGGTTACCGCGCTGGACTGTGGTGTGTCATTCACACTTTGTATCTGAGATGCTGTGTCTGGGTAGGTATCACTGTCCTTGTGAACTAACTTTTAGTTCTGGAGCGTGGGTGAACACTTGTCATCATGCCAGAATGACACAAAGTCTAGAAATTATGATGGCAATTCAGGTCATGGGATAATGGGGGAAAAATGCTGTCTCAGAAGTGTCCCCGTCTGGTGTCACTGCTGGCAATTACTTAAGCTGCAGGACATGGCTGTGCAAAGATCAGGTTGTAGCTGATATGAATCATGCCTTGAAATAACACTTTCCTTCTTACATTGTGAAAATTACAGCAGTATGGGAAGTGAGGGAAAATGGGATTTCCCTGGAGGTTAAAGATTTTCCTTTAATCAGCTTTCATAATGTTAATTAAACGTTTGGAACAATGGCTCAGTCCCGGGATCCGCCCGCTCTTGCATAACTATCTCACAATACCGTTTTCACTTTCATGTTTATTTGCCAGCATGATTCAAAGTGAGAGCTGAGCAAGATCGCCGCACCAAGGAGCTATTTGGGATTTGGGAAAACGCACCTCCCTCTCTTCCCTCACCTAGAGAGAGAAGACCCCAGCTCTCCCCTCCCAGGCAGGAGCAGCCCAGAGGGATCAGAGCACTTCGTCTGTCATCATCTCCCCATCTGCAAATGGGGCTAATAAAAACTTACTGGTATTTTGAGGCTGGTACATATAAATATATACCCACCCATATGGAGAAAAGGGTGTGTTTATAGAGATCAGTACATGGATAGATCTATTCCGGGTAGGTAAGATAGATTACAGTGCCACTTGTTCCCTGAATTTTTCACTTTCTCCGTAGCGTAGTTGCTACGTGCCCATGGGAGCCATCGTCCCTGGTCCTTTGAGCAGTGGGCTTAATATAACCCAGTCTCATATCACACACACGTGGAGCATTCTGGGGAAGGTAAAATTTGGGGGATGGTTCACAGGCAGGGGATGACGCTGATTACCCCAGGGACCACACACCATGGGAATGGGAGTTGCGCCGGGCACGTTTCCTGGGCCGCTTGGTGCCAGACTGGGACGTCTCTCCTGGTGGTCTGAGATGTGTCAGTGTGTCCCAGAGCTGGTCTAGCGACGTGCTCCCAGCACCCACCGGCCACACGCATGTGAGGGGTGCACATGCATCCAGAGCCACAGCCTGGCCACTTTGTTCTTCAAGTCAGAAAAGACTTTTTTTCAAAAATAAGGTATTAAGACGTACAAATGCCAGACACTATCAGAAAAGAAAAAACGAACCTTTTATATTTTAGGTCAAAGTGTTATCTAGCTCAAGATTTCTAAATATGTGCAAAATGCAGTTTGTGCAGAAGGACCATTAATCAGTCGCTGGAAGAACTGCCTTTTCTGCCTTTTCTTAAGCTGCAAAGATGAAAACAAAAAGCGGTGAGTGCTGGGGCAGCTCCATTTTCCCATTGTACGGGCGGCGGGTCTTGGAGCAGGAGGGCACCTTGATCCACGAGGGCTCCTGCTTCCCTAGCAACGTGTTAACATCTCTGCAAAAGCTGTTTAAATACACTGAGCCGCTTGCCATGCAAGCCCTGCATGGCAGTTTCCCTGTTGACACACGCTTTTGTCTGCTCAGAGGAGGTGCTCTGTAAACATCAGTGTTAGACGGTTTTTATGTTCCTTATTTCTGATTCATTGGTTCTAAATTAGTAGCTCAGAGGCACATACCTTTTGTACAGGCAGGGAAAGGGATTGCCTCTTCTCCCCACCTTTGGAAACTTTGACCTGCTAAGATCACAAACTGTAGGAAATCTCAGAGGCGAAGTCCCAGGTACCACCAGCAGTAAAAGCTCGGAGTAAACAGATTAGGTGTGTTTGAAAAACGCTTTGAGGGAGCTTGGGCTATCTGGCTCAGTCTCCATATACCACAAGCAAGATTAATTCCAAGACTGATTTTGATGGCATGAAGCCTCCTTCCTTAATACAGGAATTGGCTGTGCAATTTATATATCTATCTATCTATATATATATATATTTGTCTTTTTCCTGTTCGGCAGTGCGGGACACGAGGAATCGAAACTTCTTCTCCACACCCCTTTGATTAGCACAGGAGTGGCAGGAGGAATTTTTTTTTTCTTAGTCATTTTGGGCAACCTTTGAGCCCGGCTTTTCCACCCTGTTCCCATTAGGAAGCGGCAGAGGCCACGTGAGTGAGTTCCTGGACAGCTGGGAGCCGTCAGCTGCCTTCAAAGCCTTGGCCAGCCCTTCCACGATAAATCTATGGTGAGGTGTGTAATGTGCATGGTATCAGCCCCGTATCCCACACAGTTCCTGTCCCAACAGCGATGAAATTTTAAAAAAAAATTGGAGTGCAAAAGGGGTAAACCTGTTTGTTGAACTTTTAAGTCAGTTTATGGAGCAGTCAAGGCTATTAGGGTTGGGTCTTACTCGTCTTCAGCTGCTGGCTGTACGTTTTACCACCCTTTCACAGGAGTGGGGTGGCAAAACTCTGAAAGCTGAGCTGGTCCCTCCCGAATCCTCCCTTGCAGATGGCAAAAGACATTGTTAATCTACACAAAAAAAGAAATGCAGAATCCTGTCTGTATATTTTGGGCTGAGACAAATGTAAATTTTGTTGTCAGTCTGGCTTGGCATCACCTTTCCAATTCTCTTTTGTTTGGTCTCTCTGGGATTCATCTCTCCATTTCACTTATCTTTTGTTTGCTCCATAATTGCTGGCTTAACCTGGAGGCATGAGGCTTCCTTGTGGAAACATCACCAGGCTGTCAGTCAGCCACGGAGAGGTGGTACAGCTGGTACAGTCCATCCTCCCTCTCAGGAGTGAGTGAATCATCCCTTGAATATGCAATATCATCCAGGACAGGAGCCAGGATTCTCAACAGGCACATGAATTCCAGCATCGCTGGAAACATTATTTCCACATTTTGGGCAGAGTAAGAGACAGTAAGTAAATAAGCAAGCTGTGGCATTTGCAATCCCTGTAGTTTTATTTAAAGCGACTGCCTGTACTCTAAATGCTTGTGTGGGTATTAAAAATACAAAGAGAAAAGCGTGTATCCTTGATCTGATACTGCCCAAGGCAGCTTCACGGCATGGCCCATTTAATGCCATTGAGCAGTCCATTGAACAGTTAAGAACCCACCAGAAACAGTAACTGCCTGCTTTCCTCCCGAAAACTTACATGAACTGACACATCCCAAACTCTTGTCTGTTGCTGGCCTCTGGATTTCTCCTTTGGAACAGTGTCCTTGCTGGCTCTTGGTCCTGCATGGAGTTGTTTCCCATCTCCCTTGGACAGAAGCAGCGAAAGGCACACAGGCTCCTTCCCTCAGCCGGGATCTTGTTCAAAGGTGTCTCCTCTCCAAGGAAAAGGCCAGCTTCCCGTGATTGTTCCTGGGCTGTGTATTCCTGAATGTATCTGGAGAATCATGGAACATTCACTGCATCGTCAGGTAGCCCGTGACACAGCATTTTACAACATCAACTGGTTTTCCTGAGCTCTCGTGTGCTCTGCTCATCAATTCAATAAAGCTGCCCCAGAATGAATATACAATTAGATTTCATTGTTGAATGTGTGAGAGAGATACAATGGGAAAGGAACACTGCTCTGACTGAGCTGGAAAATACTGGTCAGAAGGGCTATGATACGGTTTTCTCTACTCTGTTAGTATTACCAATAGCTAAGACTTCTTCTGCTTTGCTTTTGTGACAAGGTTATAGTTACATGTTAACCTTCATCAGTCCTTCCGACGATAGCAGTGAAAGCAAAATACCATTAAAATTGTCTTCCTATATGTTTAAACCACTCTGGCACTTTTCCAGGCAGTATTTGTTCCCCTGTTTGTGCCGCAGACCCTGGTGACCCTGGAATACTTTTATTTACGACAGCATAAGCATCATTTCCATGGCAACATGCTTTTCAAGCTGCAGATTGAGGATTGCAATTTCCTGAGCAATAGAAGAAGCAATGGTGGATTTTTATTTTTTTTTTTCCCTAATCAGCTAGTAGCAACTTTCATGTGCAAAACGACCAGCCACGACAAATCATTTAAAAGCTACATTATCATCAAGGCAATTTGAAAGCTCAGCATGGTTAGCCTAAAAATAAAAGAGAGTTAGATCCAGTTGTTTAATGGAAATGAAGATCGTGCGATGATATCCTCACTGCTACTCCAGTAAATTGGCTGCAGCGTGCTCTGCAATGCTGCCTAATGAGGAGCAGAGCAGTTCCTTTCTCTGGAGTGACACATTATTTACAGGAAGACTGGGACACAGTTATAATCCTACATGGTTTCAGACAGTGCTTTCCCATGTTGGAGGAGATGACAAAGCCTGTTTGAAAACAGTCCAAGCTATCAACAAAGGAAGGTTATTAGCAGATGTGTTGGTGAGCGGCTCATGTGAAGCTGCACTTAGTGCTCTCTGCCTTCAGAGAGCACCGGGGTGGAGCTGGTCCTCGAGGTGGAACAGCAGCCTGTGCACACACAGATGCCACCACGGCCCTGCCCAGTGCTGTGAACAGAAACACAGAGCTGAGTCTATGGGGAAGCATCATTTAGCAGTGCCACAGCATTACTTCCCTCCCCAAAATAAGTTTTCAACAGTGGTTAAGTGTTGTCACTCCAAAAATAGGGATGCTAAGGGGCAGAAAGATGCAATGGTGTGCTGCGGGTTGCTCCAGCTGACACTCACGGGTATTCCCTGGAGTCCCAGAACACCATCCTGTCTACCAGGGGCCATGACCCATCTATCAGAGTATAGTGTTTGAAGGCTTGAGCTGTCCCCTGCTCAGCCAGCTTGATGCCCAGCACCACTGGGATCATCACTAATTGCTGGAGGACAGCACTTCTCACAGCTGCTCTTCTCACCATCTCTCACTGGCAGAAAATTGGCACTAAAAATACTACTTTAAGGGATTCAGAAGAAGGTGAGGATTTTCTTTCCTGTTAGATTGCCCTTGAGAGCAAAGAAATCTTGCTTCACATCCAGGCAGGATTTGTTGCCGACCAGGCTAAGCCCAGGAACTGCTGTGTAGCAGAATGGGTGGACTTAGCAGCACTGATTCACCCCTCTCTGTATTATCAGTCACTCATGTCTCTGAGTTCCAAGTTAGACTTAATGGTGAGGGTGTCACTTTAGAATTATCAGAGACAAATTTCTAAGTCATGGTAGAAATTATTTAAGAGAAAATAGGTGTTGCTGCTGGGTTTCTTTTCCCCAGAATTGTTTGGTGTGACAGGTAAAGAAACATCAAACTACATTCTGTTATGGTAGAGGTACACCCTGCTTGGTAAAAAACTGGTTTGCTTTGGGCGTCCAGTAGTTTTGTGGCAAAACTTTCACTGGTTTTGAAAGCATTAGGACAGCAGAGGTGGCCTCCAGGTTTAGGTTTAGGGGGCCCCCACATCTTAAAAGGTACAGCTGGTCATTAACTCTCCTGGTGGAAGCTGAGGAGATGATGCTTTTAAACATCAGGTTTTCCATGCCAGGGACAGGTGAAGTTAGTGTTCTGAGGTGTTAGATACTGGACCAAGCACACCACAGAGCTCAACATCAAAAGCTTTCAGGACATCAAGAACTGCAAGAAACCCTGGACTAGATGACCTTTAAAGGTCCCTTCCGACCCAAACCATTCTGTGATTCTGTGACTGAAGTCACTGCATGCTGATGTGCAATGCCAGCTGCAGCATCCCAGCATTCTCCTCCCTTTGAGGCTTGATTTGGAGCCCGGGCACCTGGGATAGGAACTCAGGGAACCACTAAGTGTGTTCTGCCCTAGGGAGAGCACTCACCCTCCCGCTGGCTGGCGATGGAAGAGGAGGAAGGTTTGTCAGACCGCTCTTATGGTTTAGACTTGAACTTGGAACTGTTTGTTTTTGCTACGCCACCCCTTCCGCCCTAGTTAATAGTCAACTTTGAAACCCAGCTTTGTGTCCCATGTGTTTGATTTACATTTCAAATGCAGGGCCAGGAGGGCAGGCTGTCTAAATCACTTGTCAGCACAAGGGAAGGAGGTGACACAGTGGGAGGAAAAAAGTGAGATGCAGCTATGGCCCAGTATAAACTCTCAGACAGCTGGACAATGCTGTTACTGGGAGAGTCCCCAGCAAGTGACAAATGCTCACCTAGCTCAAAGGTTGGGGTCTAACCCAGGCACCACACAGGGACCAGCTTGTCTCCTTTGATTTACGCTCCATTCCTCCAGCTCTACAACCCTGCATCCTGTTTTCCTTCTCCTCTGCAGCTGTACCTGGAGGTGAGGGCTCAGAAAGACCTAGCGAGAGGAGTTTCTTTTGAAACCAAAAATAGCCTGTCATGATTTTACTTTTTTTTTGTTTTGTTTTTGGTCAGCACGTCGCAGTCTTAAATTTATCACCGATCTGTGGCTGAATTGGCATACAGGAAGCCTCTCTAATCGCCAGTTGGAGGGCACAGGGCAGAGCGAGTTCACCGGCCACTCTTTAAAACAGTCAGGCTGGAAATATCATTTTCAGCTGCTCTTTGATGAGGTAACATCAAGGAGCAAAGCGACTGCACACACCACCCGGGCCACTGCCAAATGGTTTGCAGGGCCAGTCAATAGCACATTGAGGAAAGGGGAAACATTTGCAAAATCAGTCAAAAATGAATTAGATGTGTTTTAAAGCAATTACTTTCCAGACTGTTTACTCTGAATTACACAAATATGGTCGGCCTGTCCTCAGAGACCTTCTCAGGCTTGACCTGGTGGATGTGGTGATGCCTGATCCTGCCCTGCAGATGCTGCCTGGAGTCGCACTGTGCGTGTCTCAACAGCTCATCAGCAGAGTCTTGCTGGCTGCCACACAACTGCCCTGATGTGTTTTTACAACAGGACAACCTTTCCCTTTCATCCTTTTAAATTAAACACAAGGTCCTCGGGCTGCTGAAGGAACAGTCCCTTGTGGAGGTGGCAGGTGGAGAAGCCGGCGCAGAGCCACAGCCCAGCACCATCAGTGGTGTGAGCATCATGCCTCTCCAGCGAGCCCACATCTGCCCCAGCTTCCCAAGATCTTACTGGAAATAGCTACCTCTGATTCTTGCAAGCATGTTAAAAACTACCTGCTGGGTTCAGCCGATGTAAATCCCCATAAATTCATTCACCAGCCTTTTTCCCAGAGAACTGCTGCCTAACGCTCTGTTTCTTCATAGCTGCAATTTTTCTCAGTTTATTTTAACGTGGTGCCTTGCTCTTGGTTTCACCACACATGTCCTCTGTATTGCCAAAAAGGTACTGGTGAACGTGAGCCGTCTTACCAGAAATCACATTCCTTGGCTCATTTCTCCCTCATTTCCCTTTACCTTCCTATTTTAAGACTGCATGCATGACATACCTGTCAGCTAGATCCACTCAAATATTTATCCAGTAATTTAATCAGTGAATTTCATGGTACATTGCTAACTACATTGATGATTTTCTCCTCATTCACGTAGTGTGGGTTGCGGTGCGTTCGGGGGCTGGAAGGCTGCAGGTTCACGGGGATGTATGAACTCAATGAAGTTTATAAACCATAAAGAATTTCTCCTTTTTTTTTCTTGCAGCCCAGAGGTCTGTGAGGAGCCTTGGCTCTGTGCTGTGCTGAGGGGAAGGGGAAAGTGCCAGAGCTTGCTGAGACTTGGGCATCGACGTGACCCCTCATCAGCCTGAGCTGTGGGCCAACTGCCGGCACATGCCGAGGGAAAAGCAAACAGAAAAGGGGCAGAGTCCACTGAAACAGGCAGTGAGGGATTTTACCTTTAAATTTCAGAGGACACCCTTTTCCACCCCCCCTCCTAATCCTCAGTCATTCAGGAGAGAGAAACTAGTCTTTCCTAGGAAACTATTCCCCACAAAGAGAGCTCACTCTTAACCAAATCCCAGCTTCCAAGCTAGAACAACTTTAGGGGATACATCAAACCTCCAGACTCTACTCTTGAAGCCCAGCATGACCCCAGGTTGGAGCACTTCCAGCCTGCACGAGCTCCCCAGAGCCAGGGACTTAATCTAAGCACCCTAAAGCCACCCTGCTGTGTGCTCCAGAGCTGGTTAACCCTGGGCTCTGGTGGTTTGGCCAGTCAGCCCTCTCCTCACCTCAAAACAGGGCCTCAAAGAAAGGGAGGAGTGAGAAGTAGCACCCTTTTATAGTGTGAGTAACTGCTCTGCAATATGTTCCCCGGGGGCAAGGTATGCTCCACAGCCATGATTTCAAAAGATGTTTGGAAAAAAAAACAACAAAGAAGGAATGAGGAACTAACTCAACACACCCTGTAGGTAGGTTCTGGCTTCCCAGGGGAGAATTAGAGTACAAACTTCCAAACAGCGTGCTTAGAATGTTATAAACAGTTTTTCCTTTCTCTTTTTTCCCCCTCCCCAAGCCTGAACTCCTCTTTCTTCAGAGGATAATGCTCTGCCTTGATGGGATGAGAGGGATGATGTATATGTGTAGATATAGATACTTTATCATCCATTTCCATTAATAGCTTTTAAGAATAGGGATAGAAATTATAATCTCCCTCTGTTGCATCCTGTGCCCAGTCTCCAAGAATCCCGTTACTTAATGTTTGAAACATCCTTTGGAGGTAAATGAATAATCATCCCCCACTCATTCCTGGCTCTGGAAGCAGCAGCACACCCGGAGCTCACCACAAGCACTGGGTTTGGCCACGGTGGTTCAGGCATTTGCTGAAGGGCCTTGCTGGGCTGGTTACTTGATAGCTTGCAGGATAGGGTAGAAAGGCAGTGAGATTAAGGATTTTATCATGTTCCCAGGAAAGTTCAGTGCAGAGTTTCATTGATTTGTGTGGAAGAGAAGCCGACCCTAATAGTTGGCACAGCCAGGAAAGAGGCCTGGGAGGTCCCAGTGTCCCACCCTTTCCTCTAACCATTAGACTACACTTCTTGGAGAAATATGGGACATGGGGGGGATTTACATTCTCTTGCAACCATGAAGGCTGCTCCAAAAAGAAGCAATATTCTTGTATAACTAATAGAAATCTATAATAATTACATAATCATGTATAATTACATCAGTATAAGTACCAGGCTGGACACCATGTCTTTAAGAATACCTTGGCAGTTTTGCCAAAACAGCTGATAAGTGGAGATTGATACAAACTTGTAAGAAGTGTGGATTTTCCCCCTCCTGCAATACCTGCACTTAGCTGAAATTCCAGAAGTGATTGCATTTTACTCAAGTGTATCTCCTACAGAAGTGGCATGAGGTGTATTAGGAAATAAAACTTTTTGAAATTCAAAGCATTTTCAGTGTATCAGTAACCTCAAACAGTTCTGGTTAATGGCTGTGGTAACACTGCGTTCACCTCTCAAACAGTGTTAGCTGATTTTAGTCAAGATCAGAATATGAAAAAGTTCTAGGCTGGAACACCTCTTCTTAAGGCTCTTGTAGATGCAGTCAGACTAGGTAGCTCAGCATGCCCTGGTTTTCTCAAAACTCTTTGAAAAATTTATAATAATAAGTGCAGTATATTAGTTAGTCCTCAGGGATAGCTCCATTTTCCATGCATGTAACCTTTACTGCTTTGGGATGCAAGCTGTTTGTTTTGGCAGCCTGAAACAACCCATAACTTCACCATGATAACCATTTTTAGTTTGGCCTGTAGATGTATTTTTCCCCCCTTTTTCAAATCCATCTGTCCTGAGAAGTCAAATTCCTGATTTTATCTCCCACCACCCACCCTCTTCACTTACAAAGGAGACCTCAGAACAAACCCTCATCCTCTTCCCTTGCTCTCTCATTTTCCCTTGCCTCATTCTCAAAGAGATTCATATTTCTGTTTCACTATGTCTGGGTTAAATACTTCTGTCCCTGAAATTTCTGGACTCTGGGGTAGAGTTTTTGTGTTTATTACCTTGCAATAACATCTGAAGTACTTTTGTTTAATTTACAACAATGCTTAAGAACAATAAAAGCAACCCAAAAATACTTTTCCTGCCTTAACAAAGCTGTTGATGATGGGTGCATGCATGAGAAAAGAAGACAGCACTTCCCCCATCCTTTTCTATTTTTTTCAGACGAAGAAACAGCAAAAATATCTCTGCTAGAAAAATCATTCTGTCTCGCTGGCAGTGCTTTGCCATTCACCAGGTTCATTCAGGCTGTTTTTATGGGTGATTCTTTTTTCAGATGTCCAGCATCCAAATATAGCAGATGTGGATGTTTTCTGTCTTTGCAAACAGAAAAATAGTCATTTTGATGAAGACAGTGGGGCTGATGTGAAGTGCAGAGTGAGACCTGAGTGCCTGGTGAGAGCCCTCAGCTGATTCTGATCTTCACATCATCCTGGGGACAGCTGTGGGAAGTCTGTAACTAATTCACAGCAGAACATGGGGCCATTCCATGTTGCCACAGGATCAAGTTCAGGCCAGAATCTGCACAAGGAAGGAGCGACATAGGTCTATCTTTGCCCTGTTCCTTTTGCTCCTGTGTCCCCCAGGAGCTACGCAGCCTTTGGACCAAGTGCTCTCAGTGCCCTCATCAGCTGCCCAAGGGCAATTAGACCTGAGCCAGCTCAGTGATGGAGGGAAGAATTATGCTGAAGAATTGTCTCAGGAGTGCTGTGAAAATGGCAGTGATTTGAGAGACACCGGAAAAAAAATGTCTGTGGTAAAACATGTACTTCTTCACCAGTATTTTAGGCGTAGGAACAAAATGATGTTGAGTGTTTCTTGCTTCCCACGAAGTGCAAAGCTGTTCCTTTAGGTTCATCCCAAATCATCTGAGTGACTAATTCCCTCTCGGAGTTAGCGGGGAGAGACGTGTTGGTCTGTTACACGGAGTTAGCAGGGATTATTTGGTTTATCACCATCAGCCTTCCCACACCCCAGAGCTGCTCTTATTCCCGGCCAGATGTTCAGAGGTGGGCCCAGCATCTGGGCGGTGCTTCACCAGATCCTCTGAGTCCTCGCTGACAAATACCTGCAAAAATACTTTTTGTCTGTTTGACTTGTCACAAGTCCACATGAAACAGCCCCACAGGCTGGATTCTGTTACTTGGACTCCCACTTGGCCATCTGTGGTGGGTAGTCAGGGACTTTTTTGGGTTTTGAGCCTCTGTCTGTTTGGGGAACTCGTGTAATTGCCCATTTTGCTGACAATCTGAACTGCTCAACAAACTGCTTCTTGGGAACCAATGCCTAGATATTCTGCAGTAGTATTGATGAGTTTACCTCTGTGATTAGGAACAGATGCATCTTAAAATTATTAGTATTAATATAGTAGTATTAATATATGTAATATTTTAGTATATCAAGATACAAGTATTAATGAGTTAATGATAATTTCTAGCTAATTAGCATCAGGTTTCTTTGGTTATGGGCTTTGCTCAGTTGACAAGGGTACTGCTTCTGGAAGTTGGGTTTGATACAGACCTGCGGGATCAAAACTTTTTTTTTTTTTTTTTTTAAATTGGAATTACTATTGTTTTCAACATCCCAGTCTGAAGAGTATTGGGCTGATTTCTCCTAGCCATAGCTGGAAGGTGTCCTGTGTCATTCCAAGGAAGGTGAGTACAAACACGCCACATTTATTTAAATCTGTCATTTCCTTTCCCCATGGTTACTCCTAATTCAACACCGTAAAGGATTTGCCTCCTTGATGATGTCAGGGAAAAGTCTTTGTTTAAACCTGCTCTGCCAACCCAGTGACATCATCCAAGCTCTCAGATATCTGTTTCCTTGCACACAGGTGTCATTTCTCTGGGTCTTTCCAGTTCTACTGCTAAGCTGTATCCCATTTATTCTGGTTATCTAGAAATCCTCCCTTCCCCTCCAGCCCAGTCCCCCTTTCATCCCAACCATCTGGAAGACTGCTGTTAGGCAATGCTATCTTGGTCTAATTTGCAAGAAATAATTGATTTATTACTGCTACATACCTTTCCTGGTTTTCCTGGGCATGGCAGAAGTAACAGGCTGTTCTAGCCTTAAAGAACTTCATATAAATTGCATTCACACACAACATATCTCAGTGATAAGGGGACCTGAGCTCAAAGGAAGCCGCATCATATCTCAACTCTCTGGAGCTTTGAGAGGTTTATTTTAATAATATCCTGACTTTAGCATATACAATCCACGGTATTTGCCAAGCTTAAAACAACAGCCACAGGAGGATCCTGTCGTACGTTTTGCAACCGGTTCTCACATCAACAGAGTGCTGATCCTGCATGGAATTCATTCCACATTTTATTCATTATCTGAATGAGTTATCAAGACAGCTCTCTGCCTGGCTGGAGGTACCAACATAGTGCAGACAGATTTTTTCCCACAGAACTCTCCGAAGTGATACTGTCAGCATGGCTATATTTAATGGGCTCTACCCATGCAGTCAATCTCTCAGTGCAGAAGAAATAGTTTACAATCTCTGAAACCCTACACTCCCCTCTGCCATGGAGCAGGAAAAAGTAACATCTACCGTCATTCCTTTTGCATGTCGCTGGATCCAGGGGGAAGGGAAAGCTAATAAGACAATGAGGACATTGAAAACAATATTTTAAGAGGCAGAGCAAGGCAAAAAAAAAAAAAAAAACACCAACAGTAGTCAGCAGTCAGCATCTGCAAGCAATCTTTGACCACAGCTAAAGGCTGCCTTTAAATTCACATATGTCATGCCCTACTTACCTTTGCTTTAGGCTTAGTTTAGAAATAACCTGTGATCTTCTTTGTGTCATTGCTGTTACTGAGTGAAGAGTTAGGACAAAGACCATTGCCTGCAGAGCGGTTTCCCCCAAGTTAAATACCATTAGGCAGGAGATAACTGGCATTTTGGGAGGATAACACAGGGCAGCACTATGTGCCTCTGAGTTCTCCGTGCCGTAGCCCTGCAGCAGTGCCTGACAGAGCCGTGTGCCACGCGCAGTCAGGTAAAGGTCATTTGTCCAAAAGTGATTTCCATGAAATAAAGTTGCCTGTTTCCCAATTTTAAGAAAGGGTCTAGTTTGTGGATATGGCAGAGAAATGTTGTTACGTGCTGAGCAGGGGACTGGGGTAAGTGGCAGGGTAATGGTGTGACCTTCACTTCCCACCTGTGATAAAAACCTCTCTGGGTGTGGAAGAGGGGTCAGTGAGTGATGTCTGTGAAACCTGGGGCCGGGGTGTGGGAAGGCTCCACTCTATGCATGACATAAGCACCATGGTGGGGGGGAAAACGATCATTTTAGTGAGGTTTGGCGGGATTTATCATCAGGAGCATGACACTGATGAAAAACAAAATGACCGGATGAGACAACACAGCTGGATGGCAGTGACAAGAGGGATGGAGAGCACTTCGCCTGGGAATGGGAATTGGCACAGCCATGTCAGGCAGCTCATCGTGATTGAAAATGCAACACAGTTGTGGCAGGGAGAAGGCCAGGAGCTTATATAAGACATCTTCTATGTCCAAAACCCTATTTCCAGGGTCTTCTTTTTAGAAGTGTTACTGAACTGGGAAGTGTGGAGGTCTTGAAATGCAAACATTTGAAAGCCACCTTATAGCTCAAAGCCTTGGGATTGATATTTATCACTTCTTACCATGCTGTATGCAGTATGTGTGTAAATCCCTTTTTCCACATTAATTTTAATTGCCCAGCTCAAAGTTTGCCCTTCTGCAAGACACAGGTAGAAAGTTGACTTCTCTTATGACACAGTTTAATTCTCCAGTTAGACAGGAAAAGATCCAGAGTCTTTTTGCCCACTATGTCCTCCTCCTCCCCCCGTTATAAAAAAAAATACCAAATGTGCAGGTTATAAATAACACAAGTTATCTAACATTTCACCATATAAGGAATGAGCAGAACTGGAAATGCTGATTTCTTTTTTGCCTTTAGCATTCAAATTAAATGGACAATGTGGAAAACTGGATATTCCCAGCAAAAATGGTTTATGGGTAGTTCTGGTGTTCTTGTGTCCTGTTCCAGCTTTGTTGGCCCATTTGCTGATGTTTCAACAGCCAAGAACCAGAAGTTTGACATTATATTCCTGAAACATATTGGTCTCTGACCAGTTTGAAAGTGAGGGAAACAGGGTTCTCCCACTCTCGTGTTACATCCTGTGTAAGGGTAGGGAACACATAGGAAGGGACTCTGTAACAGCTAATGGGACGTGTATGTACTCGCCAAAGACTGTCATGAGCTCAGTAACATCAACTTCATTGCTGTCTTTAGCCAGAGAGCTGATATTTTGAGGGCAAGTACAGACAGTTAGGTCTGTTGTCATATAGATTAATCCAGAGGTAAGAACTGAAGCTAATCTAGGGCTAAAATTGGATCTGAAAACCGGTTGGGTTACACCATTTTTCCCCCTTATTAAATACTAGGTGTCCTTCCAGACCCCCCTTTTCCTATGAACAGGAGTTGATTTGGTTCTGGGAAGCAGTTCCCTTCCCCCTGTGTTTCTCCCCTGGAGCCTGCACTGGCCTCCACTTAATTCATATGGAATTAAAGAAGGGGATGAAGGTATGGAGCTGTTCTGAGCCTCTCTCTCTCTCATACAGGGAGATATCAGCTCCTGAAAAGCAGTTTTGTATCCCCTGGTAACACCAGGCTCAAGAAACATTTCACAAATGAAGAATCTGGCTACCTGGTTATTAACAGCCCAGTGCTCACTTCCAGTTATCTCCTACCCTACTTGCTCACAACCAGGTATGAAAACATTTCTGACAAAAAAACGAAAATAATGGGAAAATTCACTGATTTTGGAAACAAAGTGAATTAAAGCAATGAACCACAGTACATGTTTTTTTTATGCATGTACAGCAGCATAAGGAAACTGTGGGAAGCTAATTTGCAAGCCTGTTTACTGAATACCTGGAACAACTCCCATTTCCCATTTAAATTAGCTACAGGAAGCCAAGTGTCTAATTTGCTCCTCCAGTACCTGCTTGCTCCACTCATTTATGTCCTTACCCTCGTGCATTTTAGTAGACCATCTCTCCTGGCATTTCAGATGTTTATTGCTGCATCTATAGTCTGTAGTAGCCTCTCCTGGGAAAAATAAACACAGCCTGCTGCAGGCCGGGCTGCCTGGCTCCGTACCTGCCTTGCACTTCATGGGGCACAAACAGCTATTTGGAGTCAGGAGAACAGCAGGTCAGGGTTGCAACATCCAAAAAATCCCTGGGCCAAAACCAGTATGCAGCTCTTGCAAAGGCAGACTGAGGAGCAGGCTGCTCTTTGCAGTCAGCACTAAACCTGTTCCGTATCCAGAGAGCTCTGGCTACCCAGTGTTAGAGCAAACGGTACCCGAGCAGTGTAATAGTGGTATTTAAAGCAGTCCTTTCCACACACAACAGCATCTCAAAGCTGCTTTCCAACCTCATCTGCTCAGAGCTAACCCAAGCTGTGAAGAAAGCCTCTTGTGTCGCCGGTTTTGTTGTCCCCTTGGAAAAGGAGGGGGCACGGCTTTGGCTGTGAGAATTGCTCGTGGAAAACGTCCGGGGTTTAGTTCCCTGTGCTCTGGTCTCCAGGGTCTGTGAGCTTGAAAGCTCAGCTGTGCGTCTCTAACCAATTATGGGCTGTGTTAGCATTGCAGCTTGCTTTTTCCAGAGGCAGGCTTCTCACTGGAAAAATGTGAGAAGTGTCAATAAATACTGACAGTTTTGAGAGCACCAGGCCAAGGTTTTGTCTTGCCTGTGGATGTAGTTATGTAATGGTTCTTCATCATCTGTGGACTTTTCTTAACCAAAAATTGATCTGGAATATGGAGGTAACAGAGGCAGTGGAAGGCAAATGCCTCTTGTTTAGCAGTGGAATGCTTTTGTTTACTTGGAGTAAGATTGAACTAGGTGATCTTTGAGGTCCCTTCCAACCCAAAGCATTCAATGATTCTGTGATTTGTAATGGCATAAAGCATGTGGAGCAGCATTTCAAATGCCTTCTCCAACTGCTGGTCAGGTTCTTTCACCAGCCTGCCTCTGCGAGTAGAGGTTGACATTTCAATAGTCCAGTAAATGCCAGTTCACCCTCTTACAGTTTCCAGATTTGTTTGTTTGCTATTGACAAAGAAAGAAAATTCCTTTATTCTTTTCTCTCCTCTCCCTCCAGAGAGGTCAGGATTTATCCCTGAATGATTACATGATCTGTTTCATGCTAATTAAATAGAGAGCAAGTAAGAACTATCATTTCTGGAGTCCTTAAGCCCAGAGGTCTTATTTTACATTTCAGAAGGAAATTGAAAACATTATTCCTTAGAGGACCGAGATATAAAAACACTGGGAAATATTCATGTAAGCAGAGCACACAGAAATATCTTTCATTTATGTTGCCATTTGTTAAAACAAAACGGTACTTTTTTAAGCAAATGATGAAAACTGAATACTTTCTTCACAGTAGGAATATCACGGGTATCAGTCTTATAGCCAGAATGACCACCTCCCCCCTGGCCCTGGAAAACATCCTTTACAATACAGTGGAGTCAGAGTTTGTCCCAGTAGGTGACTTGTCTTGCTAAAGCTGTTGTAATTTGCACTGTGTTCGTCTTTAAAATATTCATTTAAAGAAGGGGTTGAAAAAAGAACTGTCAGTCTTTGAGTATCAATGTTTGATTCACTGTTTTGACTCCTTTAAACACTTATCATTGTGTCTTCCTCAAATGCCATACATAATTGAGTGAAATGCCTAACCTGTAGTTAAGAACAGCTTATTTTTAAATCAATAGTGAAGACTAGGTAGTTCAATGGAGTTCTAATAAAAAAAAAAAACAACTCAAACCCCCAACAGCTAACAACCTGCAACCTGCAGCTGCTTCTTTTACTTCCTCAGTGATTTAAGATTAATTTTACAGGCTTTATTACATTACATGATCTCACCCTTTTCTTTCTCCAGGTGGATGAAAACATGGTCATTGAAATGATATTCCCATGAAACCACTGAACTCCACTCGGTGGAGGAAGAATGGGGCATAGGTGGTAAATGTTTCTAGGACTGAATCACCTAAATTAAATTACAGTTCCTACGGAACCTGCCTGGAGAGAACAATTTTAAAGCAAGGGTTATGGTAAGACAGGTAATCAGTGGAAGGAAACATGGTTATCAATCAAAATAGTGCTGAAGAAGATGAATTATGGAGGGACTTTTGTCTTTAATTGGCTTTGGATACAGTTATGGGTAAAATCCCCCCCTTACCTAAGGTCTTCCTTGACTTATATGAACCAGGGATTCAGTGGAAGGTGGATGGGGAAGGGAGCAGCAACCCATAAATGGTACACAAAATAGCCAAAGCCATTTATCTTAGTGACAGTCATTAAGGAAGACTGGTAAGCTCCTTTCTGCAGTGGAAGGTCTCAGTGAGCTTTGGGATGTCAGTGCAGTCACCCGTATCGCGCCTGCAGAGCAAACCGAGGGTGTTTCCAGCGATAACACAGAGGCAGATGAAGCCATTACTGCAGTGTTTCACAGAGTTTGGAAAACTAGACTGCGTGAACGTCCTTCCTGCAAATGTGGGAAACACTAGCTCTGCCATACTATCCTCCATGGCACCTTCCTGAAGGATTGGGAATGTACCTATCAAAATCCCTCCAATTTCATGGTTTTTCACTGGCTACTGATACCAATGAAGTACTTCAGGAATCCTTCCATGCCCAAGGCAGCTGTTTTGCACCTGGTTTTATGGGAAACTGTGAAATGAGATTTTCTCAAGATTTTTGGGGGGTTGAGGGTGGGACCTAAAGAATTTAAAACAACTATATGACACTTTATTACTTAATGAAAATCATACATTCTGGAAGAATTCAGTGTTAGAAATCCAATGAACTGTTAGGACCTCACATTTGATGTTTTGATCTCATACCGATTTCTGATAAATATTTTCAATCGTGAAGGCTGGCTATGGTGACTAATCTTGGAATAGTATTTCATACCAAGAGAAAGCCACAAAAGATTTGGGTTTTGTACATAACCCACAGAGAATAAGCATGATACTACAAACTGATTTTCAGTTATACAAAATACTGTGCTAAGGCTGCTGGAAATTTTTCCGTCAAGATGGAAGCTGTATTGCTAGTTGAACATTTTTATTAGTATTTGCTTTAGTTACATGTCCATTTTCAAGCAGGAAACTGATATTTTTTTGGCTGAAAGTTCTTCCCTCCTCCAGTTCCCGGTGCAAAGATGTCCAACCATTTTGTACTAAACAGGTTTTTGGCTTTCAGGTTTCCAAGAAACAAGGCAAATATATCCACTGTATCCCTTGTCTAAGCCACTTGATTTTACTACAGCACTGGGGAGGTTCACAGCTCAGTAGAACAACAGTGTGCAGTGTGTGCCAGCAGATATGCAGGAAAATCATGTCTCTGCCCCCACAGCTTGCGGTGTTCAGGGAGGAGAGGGAGAGGAGAGAGAAAGAGGAAAGATTTGCCTGAGCAGAGATTTAGCTGTATTTTACAAGCCCAGTCATTCTTTCCTTCGTAAGAGTTCCAATGAGACCATATGCCTTGGGGTGAAATTTGGAAGAGGATGTTACGAGTGAGGTAGCAGGGAAGAATGATGGAAAAATAATAGTGGAAAGGAGAGAAGGAAATGTGTGAAGTGGGAGAAAAATGATACAGAGAGGGAAGAGATCAGAAAAGGGGGAAAAAAACCCACAATAGAGGAGAGTGGTGGTTGGTGGGGGACATGAACAGATAAGAAGGAGCAGGACAGAGGGGACCCACAGCCAGGGTCACTGCAGGGGAGGAGAGCAAAGCCTGGAGTCTCAGAGCTGAGGAGGTGGCAGGGGCCCAGAGAGATGCCCCTCCCCGTGGCTGCTGCCCTTCTGCATGTGGGTCACCAGTTCTGTGTCCTGGCCAGGTTCCTCTAGGAGGGGAAGGTAAGAACTAGGAGCCTGTGCAAGGGGTAATGGCTTCAAACTGTCAGAGGGCAGATTTAGATTAAACGTTAGGAAGAAATTCCTCCCTGTGAGGGTGGGGAGGCCCTGGCACAAGTTACCCAGAGAAGCTGTGGCTGCCCCATCCCTGGAAGTGCTCATGGCCAACTTGGACGGGGCTTGGAGCAACCTGGGATAGTGGGAGGTGTCCTTGCCCATGGCAGCGGGGTTAAAACTAGGTAATCTTTAAGGTCCCTTCCAACCCAAACCATTCTGTGGTTTTATGACTTCCCACCCTTCCCATCTGCTGCTGGAACAGTGTTGATCCCAGGGCCTTTGCCCCGTGGCAGATCAGTGATGGGGTGGCTGGGAGCTCTCAGTGGGGAGGAGAGCACAGTGTGATTAGAGTGGTGGCAGCAGAAAAAGTATTTACCACAGTGGAAAAGGATACACACAGATGCATTTTATTCTTCTACTCTTAAATCGGTAATAGGCAGCACGGCTGAGCGAGCCAGGCGATCCTATTACATTTCAAAAGGTAGCTCTAAGAATTCATCTTCCCCACACTCTGCACTCCCATATGTTGTGTGAAGGAGGTGGCTTTACTGGAGCTACTATCTCCTATTGGCACGATGGGTACAGCCCAGGAAAGCTATTAAGTGAAACATCTAAGTCTGGTGCCGCTGGTATTTTTCCTCCCCCCGAGCAAACTTTCTTTCTTATCTCTGGCTGTCTCATGTATTAGCACACATGAAAATTTCACTGATACGGATTATATAAATCCACTGGAGAGGCTGCAGAATGGGGAGGCTCTACTGTAAAACCACAAAAAGCACCTCATGGATGAGTGAATGTAACAGAACAACAGAAAATCATTAACAGTCCACAGGGCAGCTAAGTGTGCTGACCATAATTTATTCATATTTGCTTAGGTTTCTCTTCTGATTCTGACTAGACATAAATTAGAAAACCTGTTCAACCATATCATGATCTCAGGGACAAGTGCACCTTAAAAACTAATGGCAGAAGTGCCTTCTTTTCAGCAATCCTCACAGTCTTCAGGAGGGTAAAAAACATCTTTTGGTGAATTACATCCAAGTAGTGTAAGATGTCACCACCTCCCTGGTAGCAGAAGATAACACCCAAGGTCAAGTAGTCCCCAAGCCTCCAGGGGCCTCTTTCATCACCTTGCTCCTCCGTATATGACTTGGACATGGTGGAGCAGTGGAGTGAGGAAGAAAAGACAGCGAGGGGAAGACCCTCAAATTTCACAGAATATTCTGAGTTGGGTGGGACCCACAAGGATCATTAAGTGAATGGCCCATACAGGGACTGAATCCACAACCTTGGTGGTGGTCTGGAGATCAAGGTCAAGGCCCAAATCTTGTGCTGGTAGAGCACAGACAGCCTGAGAAGACCTGTCACAAGCAATGGCGGAGGAAAGCCTCATCCCAGGCAGGTGTTTGAGCAGGGTGCTCTGGTGCTCCCTGCATTCCCAGCCTGCAGGAGGGAACAGAAATGCCAGGAATGTTCCTCGGAGCAGTGACGAGCAAAGTGGTGGAAACACCTGGTTTTACGCCATCTCCCTGAAACAGTTTGTGGAGAAAGAAGCAGCCCTGGCTTTCTCCAGCACTACCTGGTGAGTTGTTGAATCTCTCCCCAGCTGTCCCTAAGTCATGTTCACTCAAACACCACTTAGAGACACCATCAAGATCTGTTCCTCAAGAAACATTTCCCTCTTTGGGAGGAGACAGAGCCCACCCAGATCTGGCCAGATGGTGAAAATTTGCTCTGTGTTTGGCCATCTGAGTCAGAGACAAGAAAAAAAATCAGTGTGCATGAAAGTCCTTTTTGTCTGGTGTGTGGGGGTGGGGGGACCCTGCCGGCATTCCGATGATCTCTTCTGTTTCCCTGCTGAAGTTCTCATCTCTGTGCCCTGCTCCACTGATAAGCTGGGGACACTTCCGAGAAGCCTCATATGGAGTCAGTCCCATTCACTTCCTGCAGCCTGGCAAGGCACAAGGGAAGTCTTTGCAGAAAGTGTCTTGCTCGCAAGGGATTTGAGATTTTGGTTCCCAGTCTGGCTAAAAACCACTAACACCCCTTCCACCTAAAGAGAGAGCGAAGGTGGCTCTGGCTCACAGAGCTCCACACAGGGGAAGAAGGTGCATTTCATGTTCGTGGTCATTCCCCATGGAGGAGGACAGCTGTGGCATTTGAGTGTTAAACGCGTTATTAGTTCTGGGTCACGAAAATCAAAATGCAAATCTACTTTCTCTGAATGAAGTGTGCCTTCCCAGGTTTTTTTTTTTTTTTTGTATTCACTGGACGCTCCAGTTGGTTGGGTAAGACTACTGAGGAGAACCTGGCTGGTATTTTAGGTGAAGATACTGCCATAAAGTCCTTTGAAATTAACAAGCCTATGGCATCTTCTAACTTTCTAACTGAGACTCCTTGATGCCAACTGAAAGAAACAAGGTGGGAAGGGCTGAAGTGAAATCTGAACTAAGTTACAGAAGGGTTTCATGGTCAGCTTCCCCTTGACTGGGGATACGGGTTCCTATAAATATATCTGTAGTTATGCAGGTGGCTGGGTCAGCCTCCTTCTCTATCAGCAGGCTGATAACAACAGAGGAACAGCCAACCCGAGATGTTTTCAGAGCCACCCTCCAGAATGGAAGGAGAGGGTTCCCCAGAGGGTGGAGGTCAACAGCTGCCTCTGCCATGGAGGCAGGATGAGACCAAGGCAAGGAAGTAAGAGATGCTGCTGAGGCAAAACTTGGACGATGAGGTTGCTTTGGTGACAACTGGCATGTGGGATCCTAATTGCTTTAGGTGACTGATGACATGATTTGGAGTGGCACAGGTAGTCATCAGCCTGGTTCTCATGGACTTTGAAATCAGAGCCACGGCACAAAGAGTAGGGCTGTTCTCAGCTGCTGATTGTCTTTTCAGCAAGGCAGCCCTGATTTCCAGCCCTCTTTTGAAAACAGGCCTTGACATCTGAGATTAACATTTCCCAAGATATCTAAATAACTTAGTGCCCTATTATCTGGTATTAACATTTTTAAGCAACAACAGTTGTAGCTCGGATGATAGATTATTTTTAATAATTAAGAAATTACCTAGGTAAGCCCTCCAAAAGGCTGTGCAGCTACTTCTGGTTTTCCAAGGGGTTCTGCTTCTGTATCTTCTGCATGGGATCTGTGCTTCTCCATCTCCAGGGAACAGGCAACCACCCATCTTTTCTTGATGGCTACATGGATAAGGTCTCAAATTTTTCTCTCTTGAAGTATGGGATTGTGGCACAGAAGAGGCTGAGAACCACTGATCTATATTTATAATTTCCTATTTCGTGCCAATCCTGTTATCGTTCTCCTGCTATACTGCACTTATAATCTTCCCAGGGGTCTAGTTCCTTTGAAATATATTCTTTTTTTTTTTTTTTTTATTCTTCACATTTTTGTCCTGAGATCATCTGATTGAAAGTAAACTTTTTTAGTTTGTTTTACATAGCACTGGCATTTTTTAAGAAAGATATTGATGCATTTCCTAGGACTTTTTTGTATTTAGGTCTAATTGCTCTTTATTTAAAATCCGTGACTAAACTCCTGTTGACCCAATAAAAGCAAGTTCTTTAAAGAAAAGATATATTTATAGGATTATGAGAAGAATGGATTATTGCATAAGCTTTTTGTGAAAGCAGTAATTAACCAATTGAAGTGTGTTTGCGTGGCCTATTTACTATCAGATATTGTCAATGTCTCTATACATTTCCTTTATTTATTTCTAACTCCCTGCTGAGCCAATAATATTTCCAAACACACTTAGGCAGAGGGTGAATTCATGTCCTCCTACTAAATGGTAGCGTGTCCATATTTTTGTGATCCAGTCACAGCAGGAAGGTTTGCAACATTTGGGAGAAAAAAAAAAAAAAAGGTGCTGCAACCTATGTAATTGTTCTCCTGCAATATCTGGGGCAGGGAGCGCAAATCACATGTTGCAGAAACCTCGTGGGAGAGGCGGGTGGAGGAGCAGGAATCCAAAGAGCAGCAATGCTGTGCTGTGCCGATAGCGACGATCGCTGCGAGGACCTCTGGCATCACCAGTCACTCCCGAGCACGTGGTTAATAAATATCCATGCTGGAATTATTGCTGAGTCACTGCAGGAATACGTCCCCTTTGGCCTCATCAGGGCAAACGGGGAGCCGACCTCTGCCATGCAGATGTTGGTCTAAACCAGTCTGCCGTTTAGCAGGTTGCCATAGATGAGTTCTCGGTGGAAGGGCACTCAGGGACAAGTTTTGGCTTCAGTGACTGTGTCAGACATTAACTGTGTGGCTGTAGGTGCAGCCAGCTGGTTTGCTACCTGGTAACCAGAGCGGGATTAGAGGTAGTTAAGAAAAACAAAACAAAACAAAACAAACCAAAAAACAACTTTGGAAAATGTCTAGAGGGGGAATAAGTATCAATTTTCCATTACAGAATAATTAGTTAGGACATTATGATAAATTCTGTCTCTCTCTCACTTTACTTTGTCGTTCAGGCTTGTTATTGGGGTGAAGAGCTGTCACCTCCAAGGCACGGTGGGTCCCTGCCTTTTGTACCTGATCTCTGCGAGCTGCCCTGACACAAGTAGTTAATAGTGGGAGCAGTGAGCAGACTTCAAATGGTTGCAGCCCAAAATACATCCCTTGCATCAGAGCCCCTGTGTTGCAGAGGGGATACCACGTTGCTCAATGTCCTCAGTGACTGTCAGCTTTTAGAAATCTGGAGCAATGATCTGTTTGGAGGCCTGGGCTCACAGCTGGGCTGAGCTCTGATTTACCCTTCCCATGTGTGGGGATAGGTCTGCCTGTGTCTTTTGTTCTAAATTTCCATTTTTCTCCGGTAGTGTCAGCTACATTTTGGTTGCCAGGACACAACATGATGGTGTAGCCCTAAGGACAGAGCTCCTTCTGGCCCAGGGCTGAGCATTTCTGCTTTTATTTTATTTTATCCAGGAATGATGCTGTAGGAAAGTAACATTAAGCAAAGTCACTGGTTCACTGCATTCTCAGTAAGTCCTGGGCTTTGCTGATTCCTCACGGAGGTGCTCACACACAGGTCCATAAAGTTTCGAGATGCCAACACTGAAACTTTTCCCAAGCATCTGTAGATAGTCCATCCTTTTGTTCCCCTCCCTTCTCCCACCCATCACCATTCCTTATGTCTCCAGAGAAATGATGCAGTGAAAGTTTGCATGGAAAACAAGGAAGGAGCTGTAGACACTGTTTTCACCTGCTGTGATATGCACAATAGCTGGATGTTGAAAAGACTCTCTTCATTCTTCTAGGAGGAGAGTCTCATGTGAGCTCTCAAAATAGGACTTTAGCAAGCCAGAGCTGAATTTCATCCAGTCCCATTCTCTGCTGGAGAAGGAAAAACTTGATATTATTAATGTAAGAGGTGAGGTTAGCTCAGGAGTCTGTGCCAGAAGAGGCTGAAATCCCTGCTGTACGTTTTGGAGAGCTGGAGTGTGATGGTTACAGCATGGGGTAGGTGCCCAGTTCTGTGGAGTTTCAGCTGGAACCGAATGGCCAATGTGCCCTTGAAAATCCCAGCCTGTAATTCCTCCCCACTGCTGTTACAACAGCACAAAGACAATGTGGTAATGTCTGCTGCGTTACAGAATCTCTTTATCTGGGGGAAAAAAAAGTCCTGTCAGACTAATCAGAGAATTAGCAGTATTACAAAAGTGCTCCTCACAAATGCTAAAATGCAGACATGACTCAGATTAATTTTCAGATCAGGAAACTTATCTTTCTAGTGTGCAGCACTAGCCTGTGTGAAAGGATTCTGGCTTTAATACGGATTTGTTTGGTGGCACTCGGCAGAGAAACAGAGTGCTTTTTTTTAAAAAAAAAAAATTATTATTATTTCAAAATCTACTGGAAAGGATTTAGCAGCCTTTTGGAAACATTGCATTTTCTCTATTTTGGGGAGATTTTTGACCTTTCCTAAAGACTTTAATTGTCCAGGATTGTCACATCTGATTTCTTTAAATACCCATAAGAGGAAAAACTCACAAAGCAAATGGAAGGTTAGTGAACTTTGCTTTATTTTGCTCACAATGCGAACTTTCAAACGATTGGAAAATAATTTCCTTCTATTTTGAATGATAGAAGTTAAAGATAGGAATGACCTATTAGATCACTGCGAGCATTTCCTTGACAATGCGGTTCTGTCTCATTAACTGGAAGAGAGGAACACAAATTTCGTCGGCTGAGCAGCTCAGGGGCCAATAGTGGTGTGTGGAGACCCTCATGGTGAGGAAGACCTGAGCCAACTCAGCAGGGACCGGATGCCTTCACCACCCAGCTTCTGTTTGGTGGCCTTATGAAATGAATGGGTTGCGTCTGCCCGATGTGGAGTGACCGGGGATGAATAGCACAAAAAGCACAACTATGACTGCTCCATTTATTGGCCGTCTTGGCAGCGTGGCTGAATAGCAAATGGATGTGGAAAACCGCTCAGAAACTCCCAAACAGGGACCCAGCTATGTGGAGGAACCTGCACTTCCTTCACCCTTTGACATTTTATTATTAACTGCTAATTTTGCAACCCATTGCCCCTTTGAAGGGCACAAAGAGAGGCAGCTTAGAACAACAATCATCCTGTTGGTTAAAAGCACCAGTCTGTGCTCCAGCGCTCACACGGCAAAATTTGTTTTCCACAATGTTTCCTGGGCACTGCTTAACCGCAGGGTAAGTTTTTAATAGCTTTCTTCTTTTTTTTTCCTTTCTTCCCTTAAACCAGTATTACACTGGTAGAATGTATTTCAGATGGCAGGAAAAGATTTGTTCTTGTCCGGTTTGGAAGTAATCATGGAAAAGTCTCTGAGTATATCTCAAATGGAACAAATTGTTTGGATCTCCTGCCCGCTGCCTCCTCAGTAGCTCCTTGGGACAATCTCATTCAGTTCGAGGATTTTCCATGGCCAGTCTGCCCTGGAGTTTAAAGGCCCTTGAGCAGTGTCAGAGGGTTTTGCTTTCTCTACATCTCCAGAGGGTGACAGACACAATTACTGCTGTTCCAGTTGAAATTTATCCTGAGCCTTCATGGCACTTTATTGACTTTGGCTGAGGCTGGCTCAGAGCTCCTGTGTAGCAGGATGATGGATAAGGCACACATTGCAGGCTGTCAGCCCAGTGCACTCCTGAAGCTACGCTGGCACCTCCAAGTGAGCTAAGAGCTGGGTATTCAAACACTATGAACCTTCATCTTCAGAAAGCTGATCTGTACCCCACCAGCAGAGAACTACCTCTTCTTCTCATGGATCCAGAATAAAATCCTCCTTCTTTTAGGAGATGGGAGAGGAGTAGGATACTGTCCCAAGTGTGCTAAGGGTAGGGAGAATTTAGTGGGAGCCAAACTGTAATAATGTCCTGGTTGCAGCCAAAGGCAAGAGTTGCAGAAGCAGCTGTTTCCTTATCAGGGAATTGAGTGTGATATGCAGAGTTTGGATAGGTAATAGAGCTGTAGAGGATCACATTTGGAATGGAGTCAGATCTAAAGAGACTGAGGTTGTTCGGTCATCATTTTGTCACTGGGAATGTCCTGTCAGGTTAAATCCAGACCTGTGGTCCACACTGCATCTGCAAGAACTGTGGAGTGAAATGGAAAAGAGGAGAAAGTCTGCCGAGGGATGGGCAAAGAGGAGGGTTGCTGTCCAACTGCAGGGCAGTGTCCTCATTCAAGTGGCCCAGCAGACAGGACACGGACACGCTGGCTCCACACGTCCCTCACATGGCCTCTGCCATGGGGCTTTCTCTTCTAAAAAGTGCTCTTTCCTTCGTGGCTCTCACTTTGGTCTTCTAAGTGGGGCAGTTCCCTGTAGAAGATGCAGCTGATGTAGAGCTTTTTCATGTCCCGGGTTCTCCTCCACAGAGGCCAAATCCAGGTCATAGTTGAAAGATGAAACAGATCCACATTTGCTGAGCCCTTTGAGAGCTACAAAGCTACAGGAATTGAGAAGCACAGCACTGGGAAGTCCAACCTCCTGCTGTCTCAGATATCAGACCGAACAGTCCCTCACTGATTTTAGAAATTAATTTATTTCTGTCCCCTCTCCCTCTGTCTCTCTGGAGGGTGGCACCAGAGAAAAGCACACAGATGCTGTTACAAGGCTGGGAGCTGAGCCCTTCTGAAGCTCTATGTCTTGTGAGGTGTCAGTCCAGATTTGTCCTGAGGCTGGGAAGAAAAGTCCACATGTCACCTGGTGCACCTGACAGTCTTGTTGCAGGGTAAATGCCACACAGATGAAGGTTTATTTCCATGTGTATAATGCCTCCTTAAAAGACTGAGGTGGAAGAAACAAACAGAATGGCAGAACAAACCCTGTTAATCTGTGTGTGCCCATTTATGTGCCTGAATAGAAGTGCCCAGCGACTTTTGAGATGCCTTTGAAAACTTTGGCCAAACTCTTTCCTTATAAAGGACTCAGTCTGATTTGGTTTTCCCAGCATGGTCTCAGCTGCAGAGCATTTAATTCTCTTGAAATAGGTAGACTTTGTTTAGTCCTTCTGTATTCGTGGAATTTTGCATGTCCCGAAGAAACCACTTTATTTCCTAGGTTTTGAGAATATTATTCTCTAATAGATTTCAACTACATTTATCTCATCATTGGTATTTTCTCCTTGTTATTCTTTGCCCTGACATAAATTGCTTTGTGGTGGATTGGCCCTTTGAGCTCTCCTGCTTTCCCTCTGTTTTCCAGTATTTCTTTTGAAATGATATGCAAGAACACACATTTCACCTTGGCATTTGGCAGCCCCTTCCCCTCTTATCTTGTATTCATGAGCTTTTAGAAATGTCCTGCAGTAGCCTTGCCTGACTGCTGGGTGTCTAAGGCTTTTAATAGTTCTGCTAAGTTTAATTGTACTTGATTTTGCTGCTTCGTTTTTATACGCGTGCCAGACAGCTCATCCCCTCAAGAATGTCCTGAAGGCATCCTCTGCCATAATAAATAACAGAAGTCATATTTAAAGTACACATATATAAATAAAGTTTGCTCTGGTGTGTGAGTTTGCCCAGCAAATATGAAAATGTGACCGAGGGCCTGCACCTCTGCATTCAAATCCTCGCTGTACAGTGAAATGAACTGGAATGTGCTCCAGTGATTTTCTTTGATAATGTCTGGTTTATAATTTACTTTTGGCTGAAGCAATCAGTGAGGGAAATCCATTTGAATAGCTTTGTAAGAACGCTTTCTTTTTCTGGTGCTGCGGGCTGCAACTTTCACACTCTGAGACTAAATCCCTTTCGCGTCGTCCAGGTCCTGGGGAGAGACATTTATTTAAAAGTAGCTGAAATGAAGCACAGAAACAAACTGTAAGTGATTTTTGGCATTACAAGTGCAGTGACTGTAAAGCAGTGGCTCAGCTCCATACTTTAATAGGCTTTAAGGTATCAATTATAGTGCTGAGTAGTAATTAGGGCAACACAGCAAAATGCAGAGTGACCTCTAAACTGTTCCAAAGTTGTGGGAACTGGTGGGAAGGGGGATTTGGGAGCAGACTGAATTCTGGTAATCGTACCACAGGGTACAAAAGAGAAAATGTGACTATTAATAGTAGAATGTGGTTTCAGCAACGCAGGCAAGCCTTGTGGGGAAGAAGGTGAATCTTCCCAAAGCATGGAGGTAAGTAAATGGGCTGAGCAGTGGATAACACTTCTGGGACCACAAGCAACAGCGTGCTGGTCCTGCCAGCCTGCCCACTCCGTTACATGAAATGTGTCTAAGGGCCCTGCACCACTCGACTGAGCTCAGCTGCTCGGGAGCCTCTCGGGAGGAGGGTGAAAGCTGAGAGCTGGGGAATTCTGCTTCTCGTTTCAGCATGGCCTAACGACACCCCCAAAAATTCCACGGTACAAAGGGGTGCCGGGCCTCCAGATGCCACCCTGCACTCAGCTGGTGGAAATGCACTGATCCTGGCTTAGGAAGGGTACTCCAAAGATTTTGGAGGACAGAGGCACTGCACCCTCTTCATGGTAATAATAATAATGTTAAGAGGGATACAAACCACAAAATTACGAGTTTTCTTCTCTTAATGATTGTTTTCTGCTCAAATTGCCCTGGAGACAGAGTGAAATGTCCGGTGGCACTGTGTATGTTTAGTTGTAGGGATGGCAACCTATATCCATGTGTCCCCTGAAAGAGCCAAGACCCAAACTCTTGTTTTCGGGGTGGAGTCAAAGCCCTGCAACACTTCTCCAATGTTTGTAGCCAGTGATCAGTTCTAAGCTAAAGAAATATTTATTTTAAAGCGTAAACTGAGCAGTGTGATTTTTTTTTTTTTTTTTTTTTATGCCCAGGATATTCCTCTTGATGTTACTATTTTGATATGCCTAAGTTCATTGGTATAAATAGGGTGCAGTTGTCATCACATTTAACTATAAAAAGCCCTCCTCAGCTGACAGCATAGGTATCATAAAGTCACATCACCCCCTACTAAGCAATTTTCACTAGAGCCATATGCAAGCCTCTGAATGACAATCCTGCCTTTCTGGCCTTGGCTGGCATATAATTTAGGAGCAAGGGAAGAAGCAAAGATTTGTAGGCTTGACATAGAGCACCAATGAATCATATACTTGAAAACTTTATCCACCATAGCTGAAAACAAAAATCACACACAAGCCAAAAATGCAAAGTGGGCCCCCTGGATGTGACATGGCTTGGCTCACCTCCAGGAGGCTTCAGCAATCTCCTAGCATGGTTGGAAACGTGCCAACAAGTGTCCTTCACGAGGGTGGAGGGAATGAAACGTTCACAAGAACTAATTTCTTCATGTGAGATCTCACAGGGAGAAAAGGCTGTGCAATCCTCAAGAAGAGCGAGATGGAAGTTTATCCCATTTTAGGACTCGGCCTTGTCTACCCAGCAAAGTACTTATATGGGCCCCACACTGTCCTGCCTGAGCGAGTCGTGGTCTTTAACACATTTATTTTTGTGGGTAGGGAGGGCTGATATTTGTGCTTCAGCTGGTGAAGGCATGAATGGGAATGCAGCGTTACACCCCACACTGAGAGAATGGAAATCAGCACTGCTTGTCTCAGCAGCAGAGCAAGTCAGGAGGAGCTTTGCTTGAGTGCATCTGAGCATAAAAAAAGTAAAGGAGAGGAGAGTCAGTCTGTGCGAAGGGAGGGAGAACTGCCAAGACTCAACTGGATAAGTAACACATAGTAAATGCTTAGAGTCACCTTGCCAGACAAATATTTGCCTTTCACTTTGAATGAAGACCAAATCATGTTCTAACTAGTAGGACCAAGAAATTCCACACATTTTAGTAAGTTGAGTGTCCTGCAGAAACTCCCGTGGTAAGCTGTGCGAGGGCAGACTTTGGGGCTTTGCTGGACAGACAGGGGGGGGAAAAATAACTCAGGAAGATATTTCAGTGTAGGAAAAAGATCAGAGGGAACACTGGAAGCTGGGAACAGAGTGGAAAAAAGCTTTGTAAATGAGTGTGGCTAAATACACCAGTGTACTGGGTGGATAGACTTCATATTTAGCAATGGTCAGAGGGGTAGAATCCAGGAGCTGAAGAGGTCAAAATCTCTGGAGAAACACTGGAGACAAACTGTGTCTCCTCCCTAAATCAGATTATCTCTGATAAGTATATTATGGGAAGAATTAAAATCTAGAGTAAAGACCACAGTCCCTGGACATTTCCAGTAATTTCTAACAACCACGTAGACTTCCTTCCCTTGTTCAGTGAACCAAATGCAGAAGATGATGGCAGACAACGGACAGCAGTAGAATTGTTCTTTTTGTGACAGATGTGACCTTGGTGTCATTATTTAAGGACTACACTTAGAGGCAATACTCATTGTTCTCAGGCCATTTGCTCTGTCCGCTGTAATAGCCTTTTATGACCAATTTTTGGAAATAACTGATTTTATCAACTGTTACTAGGTTGTTACTAGGTGAGTAGCTCTGATTGGACTTAAATGCATCTAACTCAGTTTTAATGAAAATACAAAAAATAAGGGAGAAAGGCTGAGATGGACCAGCTACTTGATCGTTGGGCTATGCAAGAGCAGAATTCAGACACTGGTGTGATCCCTGTTAGTGCAGACTACTCTTCTAGTGGTTTTTTTTTTTTTACTTTAAAATGAGCCAGAAATGACACCTTCATGATTTCCCTAGGGAAACCTGGGATTCAGAGCTCTTTGCGTTCAGTAGGAATCTTTCCATTGACTTTGATGTCCTTTGGACTAGACCTTATATTTCCATGGTATTTCTGGGATGTGTGTCTGAAATTCACTTGCTTTCCTCAAGGTTTCTCATGCATCGTTCTGGCCAACACATTTACTGCCATAAATACAGCCTGGTGCACAGTTAAGAGTTCTCCAGTTTTTTCCTTTCCAGCTTCATCCCATTACAGCTCCCTATATATCCCCTTGGGCCGCCGTGACTCCTCTCCATTCTAGCACCTGTGCAGTCACGTTTTGTGACCTTGTATCGTGTATGTAAACATGAAAAAACTTAATTAAAACGAACAAATACATCAAATTGTTTCACAACATACGATATAAGTACTCATGTACCCTTCAAAGGCATATCTGAACCACCAGAATAATGCACTGTTTAGCAACTATTAATTAAACGATGTTTATACAATGCTTTGAACATGTAAAGTGATGAGAGTTTCCAAGCATATCAGGAACATCGTTATCACTGTTATACAAAAATCAGGAATGTGCTCAACTTCCGTGAATCCCTCCCAGTCACCAAAGATTTTGTGAGTTGAAGAGAATCAGCCACAGCAAACTAACAGATAGTCTTTCTTCCAGCTGGGCTGTCCTTTTGTCTCCAGAAAATGGTGAAAAGTGTAACTTCTTTTACCCATCTTGTTTATTTAAGCCCATTTGTCAAAGCCTACCGCAGAATGGTTATTGTAGCTTGCAGAAATCCTTCCGGGTCAGAAAGTCCTTTGGAAATCTCAGATCCAACTGCTCCCCCTTCCCATTCCCCCCTTTTAAGTCCTGAAAGTCTGTCAAAGTCTGGGCTGAATTCCTGAAAGCAGCTGGAGTGTAGCTCTTCTTTTGTTCCCCGCTGCCAACTGCGGAGAGCTGCGTTCACCGGGTTTTGTAGTCACCAGCTTTAAAACCCCTAAGTCCCATTGCTTCCTTTGAATGCCCAGATGCAAAGCAACACTTTAAACCTAGGAATGACTTTACAGAGCTTTTCACTGGCGATGTTGGATGGACTGCTGTGCTGTCTCTGATTTCAGGGAAGAATGCCTTAAGCAGCCTGTCTGTTTCTTAAGACTACCAGAGGTAAGGCTAAAACTTGCAAAATAACATCTGGAAAGCCCAGATCATTCTCTAATATAGAAATACTGCAATCATCCTTGAGGTCTGAAGGCTATAAATGTAGTTCTATCAGTGGAATTAACTCAGCTTAAAGGGATGTCTTCCATTTTTAGGTTATATACATTTAAACATGGTTTAAATGGAGAACTGCTTCAAGTGCTGTAGGGCTACTGAGTTTTACTGCACTTGAAGGCACTCGATGTTTGGTTAATTTTTGTCCTCTTACTATTCACCAGTGAATTAAATTACTGTTCTGCTTACAGATAGAAGTACAACCCAATTCATTAATCATATTGAGATTTTTAAACCTGCACTAGTCTGTTACGACTTGTTCTTCATAAGGCTGAAAAATATTTCTTTCATCAGAATGGCTTAATGCCTATAAACATGTTGTAATTATATTTTCTTGGAATTAATCAAGTTCATTATGTTACGTTTGGGATCTACATCTGAAGCAAATCTGAATTGTGAGTGTCTGCCACATTCCCTTCAGACATCAGTGATAAAAATATTGGTGTGGGATTTTCTAAAGTACTTGCTTTTGGCCTAATCCTTTTCCTCTCAAAGTCAATTGGAGTTTTACCCTTCCTTCTGCAGTGTGGATTTTGGTAAAATACGAGCTCTTCTCAAAACCTTATAGTTTTGTGAATTTGTCAAACAACCTAAGACAAAAAGTCTACACAAGCTGTCATTTAGAATGAACTGTAGTTATCCCTGCTTGGATGGTGTTTTGTTTTTTTCCCCTAAAATAGAGGCTTAGTGAACATTTGGGATGAAAAGTGATTAAGCTTCAGTGTAGTCTGCTATCAGAGATTTGGGTTTTTTAGATGAGAAAAATCTGTCAGATATCTAGAGAATCCCTTCCAGACTCAACAAGCCAATGGGCTCACAGAAAAAAGCCCCACTTGTACAGAAACTAAGAAAATCTTTTTGATTAAAAGCCCTCTGAGAGGGAGATCTTTATCTCATTAGTTCAATCACAGTTGTTTCTGTTACAGCTTATTCACAAGGACCAATTCTTGAGGTCCTTAACTCAGAGTTTGGTCAGGTCAAAGAAAGCTTTTTCCTGAATAAGGGTGCCAGGATATGGCCAATCACAGATCCTGATCTTCCTACTGAAGGTAAATGAAATCGTACTTCAGAACTGTTCATATTAAGGATTGTCCAAAAGGAAAGGGCTGAAAAGGAAGGAAGAAACTCTTGGCCCACCAACTCATCATCACTGTTGTCAAATTCCATATTTTAGCAAGCCCAAATTTATGACATGGTCAGGCAGTGTCCAGAAACACACCACCTACCAACTCAAATGTTTCTTACCCTTGGTTCAAGTGCTATGTTGTCAGTAGTGGAAGTGAGGCAAGGGAGTGCAATTCTGAGAAGACAAGGAGCCAAAAAAATTAATTTCCCACAGACAGTTTTGCCTATCAACATTTATGCATCTTGCTAATTGCATTCCAGCAGCTCTGAAGGCCCCTCGTGAGATCGGTGCCTGCCACTGTAGCAGGTACATGGGATGGGTTTCCTCTCCCTTTGCTGTCTCGGAATTGGCTGTCTGGCTGCAGGTAGGTGTCTAGACTCCCACTGTAACCTGTGGAGTTATGCCTGCTTCCAGAAGCCAACTCACTGTATCCGACCCATAACTGAGGTGTGGTGAATCACCCTCTGGCTGTTCTTACCTCTCTCGATTGATGACAGGGAAAGCCCAGATGGGTAGGCAACTCTGTGTTAAGAAAGAAGCTGAAACTGGATGAGATGGATCCCACCCAGGTTGCTCACACATCTCTAATTGCAGTGTCAAAAGATCTTGCATATACCTAAAAATATGTGTATTTAAAATAGGCAGCTCAGGCACAGGGTGGGCAATGGGACGTGGGAGGCAGGTTTTGGGACTCGGCCTGAATTGAGCAGTTGTTGTTGTAGACCACACTGGGAACGTCCAGCTGACCTTTCTCAAAGTCAACGTGACCACATCACCGTGAGCTGTGCAGCTTGTGGAGCTGTGGGGGCTCCACGGGGGAGCAGGACAGCAAAGGGTGAGGGAAGGAGCAAAAAACTCAGGTACGTGGAGGTGACAGTGGCAGCAGTTCCAAATCCCTCAGCTGTAACCACCAGAAAAGTCTTTGGCTTTGCCTGAGTGCCAAGACATTTGCAACCACACCCAAGAACTCCCAGGACGAAAACTCGTGTCTTGATCTTCCCAACACCAGCTTCTAAGTGGTTCGGCTGCGAACAGGTTCTACAGTTGATGCATAATTAAAAAGCCACTTCCATTCATTTCACAGGCAGTGCCCAGAATCTCCCAAATGTCCATTTGTTACAGGCTGTCACTGATAGACCATTAAACTTGGCCCTGGGCTGTACTTCTGTGCCTGCCTTTTGGTTAAGCACATGTGTTTCGCCTGTCAATAACTACAAGGAATTGAGTCTTGGCTCGTTTATTCTGGGAACTGCCCTGCTGCTGGAAAAAATCTAACAGAACCGTACTAGTGCAGAGTGTTCAACATTGTGACACTATTTGGCATGAGAGATAGCTCCTTCTGACAAGTTAAATGCTAATTTTTATTGAAGGTAGCAGTAAAATGGGAAATTGGTCTCTGCACTTCATTTAGGCAAGAAATCAGGAAGAGAGCTGCCAGCAATTGCTATTTCAACATTATAAACTTCACTTTACAACATGCTGCTTAACCAGAGGAAGCCCTTTGATTATTAGAAATCCATGTGGATTGCTGATCACTGGGGAAAATACGTTATTTTTTCCCTCCACGGGGAGACAAATACACGTTTCATTGCAGGGAGCTGAAGCAGTAATTATGTCAGCCATTGCAATGCAGCAGTGCAGGAAGCCTGGGCCAGCAATCCCATATTTTAATCAATCAATGGAAGTATCTTCTACAGAAGGAGTGAAGTTTAAAGGAACAGAAGACACCATGGAGCTTGCTGGCTGTACCTGACCCCAGGTCCTTTGAAATCAGTGACCATGGTGTGTTGCTCTGTGTGGCTGTGTGTTGCTGTGTGTGGCTGCTCAGTGCAGCTCCAGCACCCGGGTTTTTGCTTGGGTGCCCAACAAAACCCAGGAATACTTATCCAAATTCTGCCAGTCTAATGCCTAAACATTTATTTTACCTTTCATTTTGATATTTTACTATGAATATTCATATCTCATCGGGCAGGTGTCCGAATACATGAGATGGGCTTAGAAAATGGAGAGAATAAATACAGGGTGCAAAATATGGGACTTCTTTCATTCAGCTTCTGGCTTGTTAAAAACATTGTTCACGTTTTCCTTCATAGGCACTAGGAGTTAAAAACTTAAAATTTCTTCTATTTTAAGGAAAAGCTCTGAACCTCATGCAGACACTTGTCTCCAGGGAGACCATTTAAGAAAAACAAAATACCAGGAGATGAGGGACAATTCAAAAGAGTTAGAAGCAATGTAGTAGTGTTAGAAATATTGATTGGGTTTTTTTGGAATTTAATTTTCTGCTCAGCACTCCAAAGGCCTTAGGTATTGAAAGGTGCTCTATTACTCATTTTATCTTTAAAGCTCTCCCCCTTACCACATCCTGTAAAAGCACTCAGGGTGTTGTATGGTAATTAAAAGGTGATATTAATATTTCCTGACATGCACCATAGAACATCTTCAATCAGCTTCCTGTAACTATCATACACAGAAGAAAAGGCATGTAGTATAAATAGATAAAGAAAATGATTGTGAAGGTGGTTCTGTATCAGACTTTGCAAAGATTCCTCTGACTTTCTGCCTGAGTGTCCTTTTTTTTCCCCACAAAAAAATAGTAAATCATCTTGGTCTCCCTGTCTGCTCTGCCTCTTGGACCAAGACAGCTCAAATCCCCAGATACTGATGTGTTTTAGGCGTGTTTCCCATTTGGAGCCTCGTGGGCAAATTACTCTGTCATACAAAGATTTTCCGTAAGAAAATAGAGGAATTTATTCCCCAGAGTTCAGATTTCTCCAGCCCCAAGCAGGGGCACCAGAGACGCCTGATTTGAAGTGCGGTGGTAATTTTTTTGTGCTTCTGTTGTGACGTTTTGTAATGTGGGCTGTAGGCAAGGTCACCTGCCAGATGTTTGCATCACTTGTCCTTCCTACAAGGGACAGAGAGAGAGATGTCTTTCAGAGAAGTGCTTTGTATGGAGAACGTGGTTGTAAAGTAAGGTCCCAAACTCAAACTGCTGAAACATCCCTTCTTGCAGAAAGGTCCTAATGCTGTGTAGTGCAATTGAAAGTGATTTTTTTGCTATGGGATTTGAATTTCTGCATTTATTTTGGGTTTTCTGCTTGCCTTGTTGCCCCTTCAAAATTTTTCTCCCTACGCGGAGTGTGGTATCTGCAGCCTCCCTTCCCCAAACTTCTTCCATGTGACCTGCATGACATCTGTCTGTCAGCAATTTGTAGGCAGAATGATGCCAAGATTAGAAAAATAACTGCTAGGAAAGACATCTCAGCTTAACAGACTCAGGACAGGTTTGGGCACAGAGAGAGATGTATGGAAACCTGAACCACACATAAAAATACAGACCCACCCTGAGCTGATGTTTTTGCCCTGTACTTCAGGACATAGTTAAGATCTCACTTTCATCAGCATGAAGAGGAACAGGGTATTTAGAAAGTGTGGGATATAATTCAGAGTGGTTTATAGACATGGATGTTGTCTTGCTGGGCTAACTTTATAACATCAAACCAACCTTTTCTAATGCAGTGCAACCAACACCCATTTATTGCAGGAGAAGTTTGAGTTTTAAATTTAAATTTAGGGGATTTATTTAAGTGCTGAAACTGTTACAGGATTTTCTACATACTAAAGTTCAAAAGAACAGCCATAGGGATGGACACACACACCAGCTCAGTGGGAATACAACAGTGGTTGGTACAAAAAGCTTCAGAGTGATGTGAGGGATACAAACAGAGGCTGCTGTGAGGTTACCTGCACTCCCTCATTATTTCCCTGTGGGTTGCATCTTGATTTCTAGCCATTAGAAACTGGCTCAAGCCCTAAAGAAGGATGCTGAGTAATCTCACCGTGATTTTCCCTCTTGGTATTACTTTTGTCACTCCCTGGATATCCTCAGAAATATTCAGCCTCTTTTTCGATACTGTTAAGCCCTCTGTGACTTCCTGTGGGGGTGATGTCCATGAATTCATTGCACCCGGATTTAAGCTATGTTCCCTTTTATTGGTTTTGGATTAGTTGCTTTCCATTGCATTGAATGTCAGCTCGTTCTTCTGTGGCGGCAGCACAGAGGTCAGAGCACCTGCTCTAAACTCTGGGAATTTCACAGGTATCAGAGATATCAATTCAGGGCCGTTTCTAATCCTTCCAATCTCTTTTATTCACCTGGGAGCTTCAGCTACCCCTTGAACATTGTCTTCCCTCCCTCCACCCTTCCCCAAATCCCTTTTTCTTCCAAGCTCAATGCTGTGAATTAGTTTCTGCTCTGCCATGCTTCCTTGTGTCAAGCCCAACTCCACACTCAGCAGTTCAGCAAAGCACTTTAGGCCCATGGTAATCTTTAAACTCAGAACATGCTGAAGTGCTCCACTTAACAGAGATCAGATCATTCATGTGCTTAAAGATAAGCATTTGCTTAAGTACTTTGCTGAATTCAGGCCTAAACACACACATTAGATTCATCAGCTAGGATCCTTGACAAATTTTACCACAAAGGTGCCTATCTCTCTCCATTGACTATAAAGGGAGTCTAGGTGACTAGTTTAAACTAGATAACTAATCTTTAGACAGCTGAAATTAGGTGAGAGGAATCCCACCCTCTGTATCTATCAATGGTGTCAGGTACTGATCACTGTTGGGGGTCCTCCGTACTCCTGTGAGGCAATTAATGAGAACCAAAAATCGTGATGGCTCAAAAGATGGTGAGGAGGGAATTTCTGGCTCCCTCCCTCCAGCAGAACAGCATCCAGGTGCAGTAGGTCAGAAAGTTAATGGTTTATTTCATTCGCAGCCCTGAATTCTGCCCTGCAACAACACTGGGCAGTTTTTAAATGATCCCTTGGCAAAGATGAGATTTTGAAGTCCGCGTGCTTTGAAGTGAGCTACGTGGCTGTCCCGCTGAAAAATTCCTCAGAAAACCTTCAGCCTTGACCTAGTGGTTCAAAGTTACAGAGATTGAGCTGAAACGTGACTTTAATGTTATCTAAGCTTTTTGTTTCAGTTTTGATCATTAAACTCGGGGTTGCCACATAGTCAGGAGTGATATTGGGTTTCTGCCAGACCTGCCAGTGGCACGAACACATGAGCCATTACGTACACAGTAACTCAAGAGTGTTGTAAATGCTGATGTGTCTGCAGGGTTGCCTTGTCAATAATGTAAAGTGTAAGTGAGAGCTGTCAGCTGCATACTAAAACAGTGCCTGTGTGGAACAGCAGGGTTTTGCAATGACCAAGATTTGCACCTCAAAACCCAGACTGAGGGTCCAGAGTAGATGACGGAAGGGATGCACCCAGGTTTGCCCTCCCTGGCCATAGGATGATACACTGCAAAGTGTAGTAACCAAGACATGGTATACAACTCCCTACCTGGCTTCTTCATTTTGGCTGATTATCAATTGCCTTGGGAGATTTATTGCAGCCCAAACCTTGATTAACAAGTCCTGACTTTGCCTAGCATGGTCTGCTTGACCACGAACAGAAGAGATTAATTCCAGTGTAAAGAAAAGGAAATTTCTGAAGATATTCCTCTTTTTCCTGAGTTACTCCATTAGGAGTGTCATATCTCATTAAGCTTCCAACGCTGTGTCACAGCTTTAGGTCAGTTCCTTCATCCGGGACTGCTCACCAGCTCGCTTCTGGGCAGGACCATGAACCTGTGGTTATGGCTGGGCACACAATCAAAACCAGGGCTTTGCAGCCTTGTGCAGAGGGCCAAAGCCAAACACAAACCCACCTGACCTGGGGACGTGCCTGCAAGGTGCAGAGGAGCCTGCCCTTGCTGCATGGCAGCTTCAGTCCTCGCTGTGTCCTGTGTGGAAAGGCTCTGTCATTGGGAGTTCACCAAACTTTGTTTTCTCTTCCTTTTTCTCCCTTCCCTTCACTCATTCCCTCCCTTCTGTATGCCTCTGTTGCTTTGTATTCACCTCCCACACCATTCCTCCAAACAGGAGCCTTTCTTCTGTGAGCAACGTCGGCATCATGAATCTAGAGATGATGCTCTTCACCCTGCTCCTCCTGGGCAGAAGGATCTCCCTACAATCTTCTCCCACTGGTTACCCACAGCAGAGCAGAACAGCACAATCAGCCTGGATCTGAGGCAGCATTTTGACTTCCAATAAATGTTGCTCTTCTTACGTGATACTTGGTGTTCCCTAACTAAATGTCACTAATAATAATGGCAATCCTCGGAATGGAAAGACTTGGGGTTTCCACCGTGAGATGGTTCATTTAAAAATAATAATAAAAAAAATGAATCAGAAACTCACACTTCTTGAAGCCAAGAACATTATGTTGGCATTGACGCATCAGAAGGGAATTAGGAAAGTCTCTCCTGGGCTGCAGTGCTTCCTGGCTGATCTGCAGGATTCCTGTGTGTTCCCCACTGGGACCTGCCCCAGACACAGGCAGGGTAATTCGACAGTGGAGGATGGGATCACTCAGTCTGTGCCCTAGGAAAGAAAAGCTTGTGTCCTGACAATGTGTTTGAGCAGCACAGTCTGGGCAATACATCGAGGCATTAAGCCGTGCAAGAAATGGAATGTCATAATTACTCAGATTTGAGGGGGGAAAAAAAAATCAGCATGGGAAGAGTTTATCCTCCTCCCCCAAAGCATGTCATTTCTTAACTGTGCCTCTGAAGTGTTAGTTTGCTTTTGGCATTTTTCCCCTTTATCTAAACCTCTCAAATAAGCCCTAATGACAGCATGAGTTGCATGTTATTTCATGTACTGCCTTGCAAAGTGCTGGAATTCTTTAGGTGTCTTAAATTATGGGCTCCTTTATGACAAATGACTTTTATTCTGCCTGATATTTACTAATATACTGCGAACAGCACATATATTGGATAGAGTTCAGATCACAATTACATAGCCATTCATTAGTCTACTCACAGTTAAAGCCTCGTGTTTTATTGAAAATGGACTTAACAGTCTAATGAACATGGGACAAATACAATGAGAATATTGGTAGATCTGTATGCCACAACCAGAAGAACTAACTATATAAACCTTTATCAAAGCTTTACTCCTAATTTAGGCTCCTTCATTCACCTGAATGAAAGAATTTTTGATAGTAAGTTCTTATTATAATTTCGTTTGATTTTTCTACTTGGATCCTTTTTTCTTATTTCATGGAAAAGTCTGACAAACCTTTTTCCAGCATATTTTCATTGGGTTGGGACCAGAATTCATTAGAAATAATACCAAAAAAAAAAAAAAAAAAAAAAAAAAAAAAAAAAAAAAAAAAAAAAGCTAATCTCAGGGAATTTTTCTTCCTGGGAAAAAGCAAAAAGATCTGAGGAGTTTCAGTTAAACAACGCCTATTCTGGGGCCATTTCTCCCCTGGCCTATAATAGGTTTTGTCATTTAAACTTTCGGAAACTGGGAAAGCAGGAATATTTCTCTACTGCAGTAGAAATTTATATCTACTTTGCACATGTCTAAATGAGCACAGGAGGGATGCAGTGGTGGGAATCTGGACTGTGGATCTGCACAGTCTGGACCACTAAGCTTTTTCACTGATTCCCAGAGTGAGGAATGATTGCTCTGACATTTTTTCCCTCCTTTCAGTACTGAAATTCTTATGAGAAATCCAAAGCTGCTATTTTTGGCAGGCATGAACAGTATGATTTTTGGTACCTTACTTAAAAATGTAATTTTTTTTTTTTAAATTGCCACAACAGCTTTATGGTCCTCAACACTTCTAAAATGTTTCAAGCATTAAAAAATAAGCCTGTAAACTAATAAAGAGGGCCCTTAGTGCAACATCCTGCCCTCCACAAAAGCAGAGTCGCACAGAATATTAAGCCCTGAGAGATCATACACTTAACACTTTCACTGATACAAAGCCAAATTCTGCTCTCACTTGAACTACATAAAATTTAGGCCAGTGGTCATGAAAAATACCCAAAACCTGTAATTTTCATGCAAATGAAAATAAGTCATAATACATGAGAAATCTTTTCAAGTGCGGGCACTAATTCTTGACCTCTTCTTTTTGAGTTTATTCCTAATTCAGTAACATTGAACATGACTTTAACTATATGGAGCTGCCAGCTCTAAGAACTTAGGTCAGGAAAAGTGCTATATTTTGATTTGTGGGTGTTTTTCTTTTTGTTTGGTTGGGTTTTTTTCCCCCTGGGTCTACATATTTGTTCCAAATAAACCAAATGGACTTAAGCACATTATTTGAATGGAAGCAATTCCTTGTGCACTGTGCTGTGCTGATTTGGGCTAAATGGGAATCTCAGAAACTTGTCAGTTGTGGATATTGACATTTTCTGAGGTATTTGTAGGTGAGCTTTTATTAACAGCCCTGTCCTTCAGTAGAGGTTAATAAATCACCGTTGAATTTGCAGGCACTCTCAGAATAGATAGGAAGCCAATTGGGCTCTGAAAGATTACTCCTCTATTTGTTCAGCCACTGGCTCTTTGCTTGTGACCGAAAGGTTTAAGAGCTGGGAACGCTGCCTTTCCCTCTGTGCTTTAGCTGACTTGTTAAAGATAGTTGTTTGTGTTTGATAAACGAGAGGATGATGAGGCACTGGCTAAATGTGAGGGTGATTTTTTTTTTTTTTTATCTGCAAAGGTTAGGGATGGGAATTCCTCAAGTAGGCAAAGCCACTGGCTTCTGGCAATGAGTAACTGTTTTGTCTTGGATGCAACCTGAGCTCATTAGTGCTCTCCCTTCCCTTCACACACGCACACACACCCTCTTGGGTCAGCTCCAGACCCGCGTGGTGGCTTAGGGGGAGCCAAACTGCTGCTTCTCTTCACTTGGCTTAGGAGTCTCCAAGAGTGTAAAATGCATGTGTGTATCAGTGAACCCCCCAGCTGCCTGAGAACACACCTGACTGCACTGGAAAATGGGCAAAATGTGCAAATGGAAACGTGCTAAATGTGCAAAAAAAGTGGAAAATGTGGGGGAAGGGGGAGAGCATATCTGAGGGAGAAGTGTCAAAATGGACCAGGTAAATTTAAGGGCCATATTTGTGCTCACGTGGGGTAAACACAGGAGCAATTACATGCAGTTTGCTGCAGCACTAAACAGAGAATAGGCGCTGGACACAAATAGTTGTGTGCACTTGGCTCCTATGTCCTGACTGCCTGTATGGAGGTTCCTGTGTGGATACCCAACAAAATATGTTGTATGGACAAATTATTACAAGGAGAAGATACCCCTGTTTTTTTCTGAAAGTCTGTATCCAAGTGCACACGCAGGGAAACATTTCAGTTTTAAAATCCTATTGCAAATGCTGACGTTGTAAGCAACATCCCTCTGCTCTCTTCCTGCAGATTTATATTTAGGGTGTCCCTCAGCCAAGGTGACCATGGGCATTCAAGTTGGTCTGGGTGGTACTCAGGGGTGTCATCCAACTTCAACTATTCTCTGATTCTACAGCCCTGCCCTTGGACATTGCTGTAGGGTGACACGGTTTGAATTTGCAAGTTGTCCTCAGTTTGGCTCTTCTGCCTTACACAGAGGTTATTTTTGATAAGTGCATAATCTAAAAATAATGATTTGAATGTAGTGATTAGGAGTGGGTCGAAGAGGCTGGGATGTGAATTGTACCACGGGAGTGTTTGGAGCTTGCACATTAGCTGGTAGCTCCCCAAAGGCCCTTTGAATAAACAGGCAGTAACTGCAAAAAGATTGATGGTTTGGCAATCAAAGTGGCCAGTGATCAAAAGTTGCCCCCTTATTGGTGGAAAGGAACGGGCTGAGTGATGCTGGGCCGCCTGAATTGTAAATTATCTTAATGAGGAGTAAACGCGTAGTGTGAAAAAATGAAATAAAACAGCTTTTTTTCCCCTTAGGCTTATGAAAAAAAAAAAAGATTATTTCCCTGGTGAAAGCAGATGTTTAATTGCCCAAGACCAGAAGCAGAATAACACATGGCTGGTCTACCTGTTATGTTACAGCTGCGTGTGCTGCATGCTAAACCTGCTGGGTTACAGCTGCAAACAGCGTCTGTTCACAAGGTAGCTGTGAACTGTGTCATATTGTCTAAAAATCAGACCCACCTGGTACAGTGGGGGAACAGGGAAACAAATGTAATTCTTGCCATCATTATGAATGCCTGTATAGAAAGAGTGGGAGTAAGCCCAGTACAATGCCAAAGGGTCCTTCTGTTGCTGAGCACAATGCAGTAGCCCCAGAGAAGTTTTTTGAAACCTCTTTCCGATCCTGCCACTGCTCCACGAGCCTTTGGTTGGTCTGCCTGGAGGCTGGGACTCCACACCCAGCCTGGGCTGAATTTCAGCTCCCTGGAGCTCTTGGGCCATCAGGAACCTCCCATGGGATTGTAGGACTGTGGAGCAGCGCTGTTGAAGTCACCAGGTGTGTTGGAGCAGTGGAAGCAGAAGGCACTTCTTTAAGACAAGTAGCATGGTCAGAGCTCAGAAAATCATGCATTGGTTAAAATTCATATTAGCAGTTTGTTGTTGGGTTGATCTGACAGCTGAGTTGCGATCCCTCCTGTTACTGTTTGCAATGGGCAATGGGAGATAGAGCCAGTGTAGCACTTCCCAAGGCAGGACTTCCACAACAAATGTATTCCACCTTTATTTCTTCTGTGTCTCTCGGGGCAGGGAAGGGGGGAAAAATCACTCTTGGTGCAGCTGGCAATGATGTTACGAGAAGCACAGGGGTATCTTGGCACTCTTGCAGGGACCAAACCAGTAAAGATTAACACTTGTTTCTAACAACCACGTTCTTAACCAGCAACTTCCTTCCACAAAGCTAACTTTATTTTTTTCCTCTGTCTTTTTGTTTTGTTTTCTAGCAGCACACAGTTTTGTTGGCAGCAGAGGCTTGTGGTGTCCCATGTGCCCTGATAAGTCTCTCAAATGAGCAAACAGACACACTTCCCCTTGGAAACTCTTCCAAGGTGAAAGACCTAGGACACCTGGGATGTCATCATGACACGTGGTTTGTGAAATGGAAAATCTGAACTTCAGGTCCAACATACACAGAACTCCCCCAAGCCTCCAATTTAGGAAAGAAAAATACCTTTGAATGTGTTTGATGAATAAGCTGGCTATTTTTATTTGAAAACTGTGTCCAGCTTGCCGGGTCTGAACCCCTGGGAGAGCCCCAGGAGAAAGGCAGTAGGAAGAGGGAAACAAAAAAAACAACAAGGGCTTGTGAAAGTCACAGATGAAGGAAAATATAAAATATTCACTTGTTTCTGGTTGCAGAGCTTATTTCTGTTGATACAGTCCCAACAATAGCTGGTTGCCACGATACAGGACAGTTGCCAGAGAAGGTGCAGAGTAAGGAGGTGAATAGGATTCAGAGTACTCCAGGGAAGTATAAGCTTTTTATGGTTTTTCGACATCTGACCTCCTAAAATCTTTCTCTTTGTGTTGCCTTTGAGGCATGGAATCACAACTCCCTGCAGAAGTGAGATGTCACTGGCATTGCTTTGGCACTCAGCTTGGTAACTGCCCTCCCATCTCCCCTGGGATCAATAGTGACAATTAATACTGGGATGAATACAAGTAACACCAAGCCTGCTGGAGAGCAGTGGGTGTTATAAAGAGTGTCTACTTCTGCAGGAACTTGGCAGGGTGGTGATGGAAAGGACGTGGTGATGGGAAGGGAGAAACACCTTCGGGAGCTAATTGAAGCATTGCCCTGCCATGCTTTCATGACAGGCACATTGTTTCTGAAACAATAGGGTGCTTTGGCTGGCATCCTACTAGACTTATTCCTATGGTTTTCAGTCCTCAGGTGGCATTAATAGCAAGGAAGGCAGGTCCTTCTGGCTTACCATTAAAATGGGCTGTTTCTCTTTAGGTGAGTATCTGACAGTGGGCTTGGAAAATTCATCAAAGCTACCCTGTGCACTGATAACTACCTGGATCTGGGATTGAAGGCAGTGTCTAAGGAGGAAATGTCAGAAATAACTGAGGTCGACACCTCACGTCCTCACGGCCCTTGGCAGCTCTGTCTCCACGCGCTTTGCCCACAGTCAGAAGACTCTCAGGCCTTGCCTTCCCCCTACCAGTGCAATACTGCTCTCAGTGAAATCAGGACACAGCAATCCTCCTCTGAACGTGACCTTTCCTGTCAGCCTCTCCCTGGTGAGCACAACTTGCAAATGGCTCAATTTCCTGCTGGCTCGGTGTAAATTTTTCAGCGCGGGGACTTCTGTCTGGTGTTGCTTTGCAGCATGAGGCTGACAGGGGTTTATGGCTCAGGAGGGACAGAAACTCTGCCAGGTTAAACTTTTGATGCATGATCCCACCACGTGTCAATCAAAATAGCTCTGAGACTGATTTCTTCTCCTCTTCCCCTGTGACAATGATAGTTGGGGCCCATCAAATAAGCACGGAGAAACCCCAAATGTTCCAGCCCTGTGGGTACAGAAAGAACAAATATTTCTGTTATCAGCGGAGCAGGGGAAGGGTAGTGCAAGGATATTTGGCTGACAAACTCTCAACTCACTGTGCAATCAACTGGCATAGCCTGACACCTTGTATTCATTTGCATACCTTTAAATCAATTAGGCAAGTCCTAATGCCAAAGCTGTCACCCAGACATTTGTATTTATACAAACACAACACACTCACCTTTGCTAAAAAGGTCATAACTTTCAGCATGGACTTTGTCTCTCTTTCACTTCATTACACCCTCATATAGAGAGTTTTAAATTATTTATAGAAGATGCCTCGATCCTTATAATATTTCTAAACGAAGCATAAAATCAAGCATTGTCTCACGTATTTTAAAACGCACAAGCTCCATTACTGTTTTATAATTGCTAATTAACGGATAAATGTTTCATACTCCCACATTTTTTATCCTCCAGATACAGCAAAGCAAACAGATTAACAGAGGAAACCTGAGGACTGCAATATCTGTTTTATGATAAGAGCATTTAGTAACTTAATCCCTACTACGCTCAGCTCTCGAAGACAATGTACTGGTGGTTATGTGATACAGAATAATGAACTGATACAGGGGCACATTTGTGGTGTTCTCTGGTTAGAGTGGGTGCTGAGACTTAGATTGTTGTGGTGGTTTTGTTTGTTTTTTTTTTATCCTGGGCTTGCTACTAGTTTAAATGACTTGTCTAAGGCTCTAGAATAATTTCAACCATTTTATAAGTATTGTGCTATAAAATGGAGAAAAGACATAAGCACCTCTCAGGTGTGCACCCTTGTGTATCATTGCGTGGGGGCGTCATTGTTATTAGACTAACATAATAACCTGATGCCAATGTCTAGTATAAAAAGTAATGATAATTAGCAGTAACACAGGATGGCAAATAATCATCTTCAGGTGACAAATGCAAGGAAACCTGAGAAGTACCGAGAGGGGAGTGGGACTTCTTCAGTTGCTTATTAGGACTAATTACCTAATAAACCCAGGATGTGATTGTATGATACTGAGTCATAGATTCAACGTGAGACGCTGTGCTATATTAGAAGATGAAGTAAAAAGGTATTTTGAGTCTCTCTGGCCAGAAGTAAATCTCTTATCTAAAAACCCCACATACATTATGGTTTCAGATAGCTGCATTTTTCTAGCCTAATTCTTGATTATTGCAGAGGAGGTATTTGTTTAGCATGGGAACTATTCCCAAAGCACCACCATTTAAATTCTCCAGCTTGCAGCAACACACTTTCTATTTTGGCAAGATGAATCTTCTGGTATCTGCATACCTCTCCTGTTCCTTCCTTCCTGTAATTAGGGGTAAATCTGCTCCAGGACCTGTTCTTCTGTAGAAGCACCATTTTTAGAGCAATACATCACTGGCAAGTCATGACACTAACAGATCCTTTGAGAGGGCTGCCTCTCTAAAGAGATATAGTATCACCTTGATCACTGCTAGACACCACTCAGTAAGGAGCTCCATCAGTTGGTGAAGAAGCAGGAATAAACTCATTTTAGTTATAAGGATGCAGGTGGAACCTGCTTATCAATGAGATAGCCTCAACAATTTATGTCTATTTTACCTTTTCCTATTTCCCCTCAACAGTCCCAGTAAACTTACTTTGATTTTAGGGATTCAAGTTGAGCTACATGGATAAATAATGTTGGGGGTTTTGCCCCCAGAGATATTTATTTGCATCTGAAAATTAATCACTTCTATTTTTGCAATTCCTTTGCCTTTGCTTTCCATGGACATTGGGCCAATATTTTTATACTGACTCCAGTGTTTGCAGAATGCAAACATCAGAAGGAGTTGGGTCTGTGCCTCCTTTCATGGGACTGAGGAATCACTTGTGTTTACATGCCATGGCTCTTTTTCTCAGTCTAAGCACTTGCCCATAAAGGAGTTTGGGAGTTGGTTACTGATCTCAGCCCTGCAAAGCTGCAGATCAGAAGCCAATGGTTTCAGAAACTGCTGTTCCACAGAGCAGTCTGGTCCCCAAATCTTGTCTTTCTTTATTCAAGATGAAGATCAGCTGATCAAGGTGTTGAAAATAAACCACATGACAAAATTGACCCATTCACCAGCACAGTGTGGAATATTGCCTAAGAACCAGAAGGCATTAAAAATATTCAAAATAGAACTGAAGAAACTAACATAAATAAATGTGAAAAGAGTCACAGGTATGTTCATCATGTAACAGCATTTTTGGGGTGCTTTTCTGTGTTGTTGTGGGGGCGATTCAGAATAGCTGAATGAACATCCTCAAAGGTGGTTCCTTAAGGAGCTCAAGCCCAGTGACAAAATTAGATGTCCAAAGATGGAGACTCTGAATGCTGCAACCTCTTGGCAAACTTGGCCTTATCTTTAGTTACCCAGTACCCTCTTGAGGATGTAGATGCTGGAAAGTGAAACCACTCTCCCTGTCATGATGATATTTCCCCTTCTTACTAATACCCGGAAGGAAACCTGATGGATTAACACACTGGTTGTACTGTCAGGATGATTCACAGGACGATGTCCCCTCTGGCCCTACTGTGTGCCTTGCTGCTCCATCAGCTGCATTGCCTTGCTGCCTGTCCATCCATCCATCCATCCATCCATCCATCCATCCATCCATCCATCCATCCATCCATCCATCCATCCATCCATCCATCCACCCATCCACCCAGGAGTGTGAGCTGAGCCAGCCCTGGTGTGTTTTATTGTTCTCAGCTGAGCTCAGAGCACGTTCGGAAGCAACACCCAGAGCCGGGATTTCCTCCGTGTCAGCACATTGAGGGGCTCTCCGCTGACTCATGGACTGGTCCCAAAAATAGCAGGTTCAGAATAGAAACCTTCGTGCCCTTTCTGCCCTGGAGAACAATGCCTCACACTTTTTTTCTCCCTAAGTATGAAATAAATCCCCTTTTTGCTTCCAACTTGGCAGTGTTAAGCTGGAGAGGCTTGGTCCAGTGCTCAGAGCACCTGACTGTGTGCTCTCGAGGAGAGGAGTCAATCACTGGAACTTGCATTCTCTCATTCTCAGCAGGGATGTTATTTAGTTCATTCTGATCAGGGCTTTCTGTTTTTTGTTTGGGGACACGGAAACTTAAAACGGAAAGAGATTCAGGCAAAGACTTCTCTTCACAGCCTGGTTTTTTTTATATTTTTGCAGGGCAGTTATAAGGACGCAGACAGAACCACCAATGGATACAACAAGAAGGAAAAAGAATATTCATGAAGTGTGGGATCCTTCACACGACTGAAGTGCCCGTGGGTTTTTTGGAGTGTTTGCTTATTTTCTGTTGTTGTTTATAAAATGTCTAAACATCTGTCAAGCCCATCTGAGAAAGAGCAAGACCCTTCTATGTTGTAAAGCACTGTGTTGTCAGTGCTTTACAAATCCAGTAGCCAAATCTCTGTGGGTTGGCAGCTGCTGGTGTTCCCTGTACCAACCCAATTCCTGTTGGGCTGCAAGGGAGTCCTCAGGGAACAACATCGGCAGTGGGACCCCAACCTGTCAGCCCTTCTGTTGCTGGCACCCTTCACTTGTGCAGCCTGGCTCCTCTACAAGCTGGCAGCATTCTGATTTTGGGAACTGATCTGCTGGATTTTAGCCACTTGCTGTCTGTAAGGGCCTTATCCAAACTGCATCTCTTCAGCTGAAGACAAGGCTGGGTTGCTGGGCTAAGCCATATACTCTCTAAGCACTGGGTAGGCAGTCTAACAATACCAGAGATGATTTTCACAGCTGCAGATAGTTTTCAGAGCTTTATTTCTTCAGTTATTCTGAAAATCCTGGTCTTGCAATCCCATGTGAGAATGCTTTCAGGGAGCCAGGTTGTTTCCTCAACGGAGATGGTGACTGTCACACAGAGAACTGAGAAACAGAGTAAACCATGCCCCAATAAAAAGTAATCACAAACACTGGAGAAAAGCATTTTAATATATCACTCCCTGAGAAGTAGGAGATGTGAGATTCAATTGGTCTGCTTTTTAGAGAGAAAATCCCACATCTTCTCTAAAGTATGTGTTGAACTTTTGAAAGTTTTCCACTTCCCCCTCCTCCTTGCCCATCTCTACAATAAGTACAATTTTTAGACAAGGCAGGTCTTTGTGCTCCAAGTTTAATACGTAGTTTTTGACCCATGGAGTGATAAGCTGGAAAATAATTGGCTGGATTTTCCCCAGTGTTGAAGAACGCCTTTCAGATTGACTTGGGAACTTGCCTATTCTCGTCTGCCCACCTGGCTTTCACTTTGATATCCCTAACATTATCATAACTTTTATTGTGTTTTCATGTCAGTCAAGCCTTCTTCACTAAATTACTTTCATTTCTACATCCTCTCCTGCTATTTGGTCTCATCATCATCTAAGATTTAAGGTGAAAAAGTTTCTTCTTTTTGACAGGGTGGGAGGTGGAAATTACTATGTGAGCAGTAAACTACAGGTTACATAAATAATATGTCATTGTATATCGCCCAGTGGAGCCTTAAATCAATTAATTAGTTTGTGTAAAGCTTTTGTCTGCTTTTTAACTGCATTCTATCCAAGTTGATTGCACATTTGCTCTAAGTTCATTGTTTTGTTTCTTGCTTTGTGTCATCAACTTTCAGGATTCTTATATAGCTACGCTGAGTGTGTTTCTAAAGATTGTTTTTCTTTCTTTAGAGGCTTGGTTTCTGTTTTTCCCTCCATTTCTCTACACATCCATAGCCTGAGGCAAAAGTGTGCATTTTGTTCAAGAAAGGTAGACCCAGGGATATTCTTCCCTGTGCATGGAGTGAAAGGCAAGCTGAGATATGCTGGATGAATGAAAAAGGTACTGAAAAGCAGCTGGTTGATTCAGAGTGAGCCATTCACTTGCTTTCATGCTGGTTCATAGCAAGGAAAAAAATAATCTATGGACTGAAGTGTACTGTACAGATAATTTACCCTAATGCTGAGAAGCCTGCTGCCCTTTTCACAGGCTAAGTTTTCTTTTACAGGTGTGACAGGAAAGATGGATTTTTGGTTGAAATTAAGAAGATTATGCTAAACCAGGTGAAACTTGGTTTGGAAGAGGGCAGAGTTGGTGGAATAATGTATTTTTTTACAGTCTTTAGTGGCAAACTTAAGAAGTAACTAGTGTGGGAAAACAAGAAAGACATTTTATTACATTGTCAGTAACTGCCCATGCTGAAATACTGGTCTAGCCTGACTGCAAAGCAAAAACAGACATTGCTTTGATATGGTGATCGATTTTATTATTCCAGCTGAGATTTTCCTCTTTAATTTTTCTGCAGATCTCCTCTGCTCAGTGAATCAGGGACTGTACAAAAGTCCTTTACAATGCAGACTTGATGTTCAAAAATATTAAGCAAGAAAATATTCAAACAGCCATGAAACAGTCATCAAAAGTGCTGCTTCTTGTTTCAATCCCTGCAAGAAATCAAAACCTTTCAAGCAGAGCCAGATTTTAACGAAGGGTGGCTGTTTAAAGCAGAGTTGCCAAAAGTCTTGGCTGTGCCTGGACTTTTATTTTAAGTATTTGTACAATTAAATATTAATATAGGTCAAATAACTGATCCCCCTGAGCAGATGAAATCCGCACAATGAAAACAAACACACTGTAAAACATGAGCCAATGTTACCCACAATGTTGCTGCATAAATATGCAAATATAGACCCTGATTTCCCTGAACAAGTTTTCTTATTGACGTTATGGGAGAATGAGAAGGAAAGTATAAAAATTAAATAATAGTCACAGCACTGAAACTTTTAAGAGCTGATGCAAGGCTCACTGGCTCAAGGGAGCTTTGCCTCTACTACCTTAAAGAGCTGCAGCCCTGCAGAACCTGAATCACACCCAGGGAAATCACAACGTGGTGACACACAGACAAGGCAATGTCACATTTGACAGCAGATGTGTCCATAAGGACATATTGCTGTAGGAATTAAAAAGAAAAATGTGGAGTGGATCTGCTTGTTTTTTACTGGCATCTCCTGCATAATTTTACTGCAGGCTCCCACTTTTTGCAGCAGGCCTGTCTGCAGTTTGGCCCAGCCAGGCAGACTCTGTATGTCGCCTTTGGAGCCAGGAATTGGGGGTTTGCACCTTGGACAGCTGGTGATGATGAGAAATAAGGGAGATCCTACAAGAATGTGTGAGATATCTTCGGTCAGGGGCCTTGCTGAGGTCCGGGCAAGACATCCGCTCTTCATCCCGCTCATACTCAACATTTTGAGGAATATTGATGAAGAGTATGCAATAAAATTGCAATAAAATTGAAAAGGAGGAGAAGTACAAACCAAAGATGGAAACTGAGAGTTCACTGAATTGATCAGTTGGTATACAGCCCCAAATACTGCTCTGGAGGGGCAGCCATGGGAAGCCTTTGCCCTTGACGCTCTGATCTGCATTTGTCCCAGTCTTCACAGCTGGCAGAAGCTGCAGTTGGTTTTGTGCATTCAGCAGCAACCTGTGTGCTTGAGGCCTGGCTGCTCTGGGAGGTGTGAGCACTTGGAAGTGCTTTGAGTTTGAACTGGAAACGGTAGAAACTTAAAGAAACTGTGAAAATACCCTGGGCCAACTTCTGATCCCTGTTATTTCTCAGCAAATTAGGAATAACTACTAAAATTATGGCACTGGCATTGCAAAGTTGTACATTAAAAATAATGAGTGAAGTTACAAGAGCACTTAAAATAATAATTTAAATTATGCTTAGTAATAATTTTTGCTTAATTCAATGTTTTAAGGTTTCCTTTAAAAAAAATAAAGTATGAATCCTATCTAATCCTGTGCTTCCAGCAGCTGAAGGGTTAAGAATAATCCTGATACGGGGAAACTCAGGGAAATATGGATTCCCGTAGCCAGAGTACTCTGACAACCCCCACAACAGTGGATGTAAAAGTCCAATTTCAAATTTTGAAAATGAACAGTTCCATGACCTAAGCTGCTTTTTACCATTGTTTCACTCCCATCGTGTTTGGGAGCAAATGATACAGGAGGACATATGTTTACTGCAAAGAGGTAGAAACTAGATTTTCAGCTTCCTACAATGCAGTTTTGAGTTGCTCCCACCCAGTAAATAAAATCAGATCCATAGGAATATTTCCTTCAGGAAGAGAAGTTTAGGTTTCTCTAAATATTTAAAATATTAAGTAGAAATATTTCAAATATTAGGTAAAAGCATTTGCATTAAAAAGCAATTACTTTACTTTGAAAATAAGTTCTAAAAAAAAAAATCTAAATATTCAAGTAAAGTCTGTATGATAGGAACTTTCTGTTTAATTTAATTTCTCATATAATCTTTCCACCCTGTTGAAATCTGTATTTGAGGGAATTGCCTCATTTCCTGCATCTTGAGTAAAAAATTTGATCAGGTTTTCCTACGATGTGCATCATTATGGAGGCTGCTTCTTAAAATGTAACCCAAGCAGTCCGAAATATTCGCATCAGTGTGCTGATGCGAACGAGACAAAGCAAGCCTGGCTTAAACCCAAGTGCTCAGCCCTTCCAAAGCACACTGATTGGAGTCATAACCACCCGGCTAAGTGGAAGCTGGTAATTAAAATATGCAGAATGGTTTGGAAATCGTGTGGATCTCTCTGAATGTGGATTTTGAATATGGGTGTCTCTCACATGGGTAAAGTGGATAATTGCCTGCCTATCCTGCTCCTATTCATTGCGAATAATTGAGTTGTTGTCAAACACTTCCAACGCTGCCTATCACAATAAATATGAGAAGACAGAGGGGCTCTTTGAATAATCTCATTTTTGCGGCTGAGGAAGCTGTTTCTTTTGTGCTTGCCTGGGGAATGGCATGGCAACAGGAGATGAGAGCAGCAGAAAGAGTGGAGTAAACACTGCAGACTTCGCTTCATTTCTTTATTTCATATCTCTACACTGCTTCAAAGACTCCAGTCCCACACCTGTGTTTCTCCAGGGACTTCTTTTGTGCAAGAGCCCATGGCTAATGCATGTTATGGGAGCGGTAGGACGAGCCTGGTGCGTGGGGACAGTAGGGTGGGGACCAGGGATGCCAGACATACGTGGGGAGCTCCGTACGGGTCCCCAGCTGAGGCGCCTGTAAGTCATGGGGTGCTTGCCAGAAAAGCGGAACATCTTTGGGTAATGACTGAACAAACACCTACACAGCACTATCAGGCTGCAAAATGTCACCAGTGTGACTGAAAGGCCGTCGGGGCGCACAGAAAACCTGCTTGTAAGTGACAACCAGCCTGACTACGTGGAGGGAGTGTTGCTGTCTCCAAGAAAGCTCATGCTCTGCTCTGGGCTTTGCTGTGGTCCTTGGGTGCTGCAGAGGGACTCAGGTGACACTTTTCATTGCTGTGGCTCCCTTCTCTTACAGACCAGCATGGCTTTGCTTCTCAACAGCCTGTCCCGAAACACCTCCCTCTGCACATCCTTCCACCGCAGTGCTACTTCAGCAGCATTTCCCAAGCCCCATTTCCCACACTGTCACAGCTCTCCATATGCTACTGCAATTCCCTTTTCCCCCATCTTTTAATCTTTTTCTTCCTACAACAGGCCTGTCCCCTGCTGGTTTCAACAAGCCCCTTGCACTTTCCATCATGGTGCTGCTTTGGGGGGATGGTTATTGTGTTTTGCACGCTTGGTCTTCTGCACAGAGGGCGTGGGTTGGGTGGCTGGAGCATTGAAAATGTGTCAGTGGTACTCCCAGAGATTTGAAGACAGGTGGATTTTTCCACCTCCATTTGAATCTCACGGTGCACACAGCGTGGGTGCACAACCCCGTGTCTCAAAACAGCTTCCTGTCTGCTCCCCAAAGAAACACTGACCCCAGCTCTTTCTTACCTCACGTTTGAATTTCAGTTTTGCTCTGAGGTGTCTCCTCTCCAGCCTCTCTCAGTCTCTTTCATACAGTTTCTGAACTGATAGTGCAGGCTGAGCCAGAGGAACAGCCATAGAAAGAATCACTTTGGCATCTCCATCCGCAAGATTTTCCTGAGGATCAGGATCCTGCCTGGAGTATTTCTGGACATACAGTTTCTCAGAAATTCCCTTTCACCTTTAGGGCCCTGACGTTTCTGCTCCCACCTTTAATGTAATGCAGAGCATAACCCAGAGATGCTGAGGGAGAAAACTGTTGTGTGTTGCAGCAACCAGAGCAAACCTTTGCTACCTGGAGGCTGATTCAGCTGTGCCTGTCAAATGGCTCTCACCAGCAGACAAGCTTTTGCCACAGTAATAATGCAGAAGTCTGAGGGCCCAGAGATGGTTTTGTCTGTTGCAGCATCGCTTTTGTAGAGGATAAGATGCACTTGGGACCCATTACGGTCCCTGGCAATTAGACAGAGTGCAGCATCTCCAAAATGCCATTGTCCATGCAAATTAATTAATCCTGTACCCCTGAGACAAGGATTGTCAGCAATGGCAGTGCTGGAGGCAGCTGACCCAGCTGAGTGTGTTGGCAGCCTGGGGCTGCTGGGGAGAGGAAGAGGATGCTGAGGCCACCTTTCACCTGGGCAATTCCATGCCTGGAGGCCAAGTGACTTCCAGAGGCCACACATCAAGTGCTGGGCACTGTCATCCCTGGAGCTCAACCAATGCCTGGCTGAAGGCAGCAGGCCACAATATTCCTTTCCATACTGTAATTGTTGGTGTGTTTTAATAAATTCCTCCAGGGACACGTGCCATATAAAACGTGCAAGTCAAGCAAACCGGAAAGCAGATCAGCTTTGCACTGTCATTTATATTGGAAGAGTAGGCATGTTAAATCCCCTTTTCCACAAATCCCTTTCAATAAATCGGTTTTGGAGCAATGCAGCTGTTTGTCAGGTGCTTTACTGGTGCTGTGCTCTCAATGACTCTCTGTGCTAAGGGATGTTCTTGAAAGTTATGCTAACACAGACCAAGCAGGTTTGGAAAAGAGATGAGTGTGTCCAAATAGCTAGAGTGAATGAGTTCATTCTATGTATCAGGAAAATGCACAGCAGGCAAAGAGTGGCCAAAATTACAGGCCAGGTACTTTCAGAATGTTCTTGGCTGGCTCCACAAGCAGGTGTAAATCTGCTGGATGGATTAGAAGCCAGTGCAATTCAGATGCAAAGTGAGAGCCTTTGAGCAGTCCTGGAAGAGACAGCCTGGAATAGAGGAAAGCCTGGCTCCTGCTCATTAAAATAGTGGTGCCTGGGAGCTTGTTGGCTACACCTGCTCTGTAGGAATACTGGCAGTGCTTCTTGCAGGGCACCGGTTGGGCACTGTCTTCTGAAGGCAGGTAAAGTGCTCAGAGGCACCACCCCAAATATGCACAAGATACCCTGGCCACTGGCAGTGAATAATGTCATGGAGCAAAAGGCCTATGAGGAAAGCATAAAATGGAGGTGATTGGAAAACTGGGTGGCTGATTGTTGGCAAAATATCTTTCACTGGCTCTGTTCTAACAAATAACCTGTTGTGGATGCTGAGCTGGAAGGCCCCATCCCTTCCCACTGCCTTCACTCACCTTAGTTTGCAGGACATATCTTCTCAGATGGGAGAGCAGAGTCCCAGGATTTTATCTTGGCTACAAATGATATGGGATTATTAGCCCCTGATAGGGCAATAATGCCCTAATAATCTTTAGGGTAAAATGCTTTTGTTCCTGATTCATTTCCACTGCCTCCAACTTGGCTTAAAAGTGTTCGAGCAAGGGGAAGAAGGAGCCAAAGTACCCTGGATAAGTCTTGTGGCATTTTGGTAAAATCTAGTTTTCTTTACCCATTTTTGAACCTTAAAGATCTGCATTGCATTCAGTCGTGCAACTACACAAATTAAAAACTCGACTTGGCAAAAATCACCCCAGAGTCCTTTGTTGGCGCCTTTCCTGGAATGCCAGCTGTTCCAGTGAAGCAGAGGCCAGGCTCTGCTGATTTCCCTAGCCTTGCAGATACCTGCTCCAGATTTCGTTTTTTTTAAGAAATAATTTACAATACAGGTGGTTTTGCGGTTGAAAGTCACTGGGTTTTTTTGTAGATTGACAAAACTGATGTGACATCAGGTTCAGATCCAACTGCTATCATCAGGGAATTGAATTCCAGTTTTAGCAAAGGGTGCAGTTTGAAGTCCATCTCTGAATTCAGTGGCAGGTATTTTGGGACAGGAATAAATGCAAGAACTGTTTTGTTCTGAACTGCAATTCAAATGAACTAAGTTCTGTATCCTGAATGGTGATTAGGATACTGATTTTATTATGACAAAAAAAAAGCCTAAAAAACAGTGATAGGAAGTGCCAACGTGAAAGCCTGTGAACATTTTCTCTGTTTGCATGTTGGAAGTTATATATATATATTTTTAAATGTTAGACATTTAAAGGTTTTGCAGATTCCTGATGTAGAGCAGAACACAGTGAATTGCTTTGGATTCCTGGGTCCACACTCCCACATAATGCCACTATACATTAATTGGCTGCATAGCCAATACCTCTGCCTGAAAGTTGTATTTTTGCTTCCCTGTAATGCACTTAGAACTAGTGGGACATGTTGAGTGATTCCCTTTACTGAAAGCTTCTATCACGTAACATATATGCAAGAAAACCAGCCCTAAGTGAGAGAGAGGTTAATGGGGGAGCATGAGAGATAACGGTGATAAATTGAGAGAAGGAAGTTTCCAACTAACAAAAGAGTTGAAAAAAGATAATAATTCACCATGAGAGACCTGTCCACATCGGAAGAAGTTTCCCACAGAGGCTGCATGTGGAGTGTTGGGATAGACAAAGCCTTGGGCAAGCTGGGCTGAATTCAGTTGTTCCTGCTCTGAGTAGGAGACTGCACCAGAAATCTGCTGATGTCCCTTCCAATCTGAACTGCTCTAGCCTTCTGTGAGAAGGCTGTGAGGCTGCTGAGCCATGAAGTAGCCACTCAAATCTTCTCCCTAATTTTTTTCTCTTCTCTGCCCAACTTATTACTCTAAATTAAAAGTGCTGATGGGCTGCATTTGACAGAATAATAGGCAAGCAACACAGGTTGCGATCTAAATATTTGATTCTGCCATCATTTTATTGCTGTTGAATGAAGATGTGGGTGAATTCCAGCAGGGAATTTACAATCTACCTCTGTGTTAGTAATTACTGATTTGATTTCCAGGTGTCCTACAGCTGAGTACTGTGGTTTCACATTGATACAAGGTTTCCATCTTTCCTTGAGAGTTAATTGTGTAACATGCAAACAAGAAATCAGCCACGAAAACATGGAAATTCCCAGGTCTTCATTTCCTCTCTATTGTTCAAAATTGTGTTGAAAAGGTGGGGTTGGGTGGACACAGCTGGGACAGGATCAAGGGCTTGTGAAGTCAACATACAAATTAAAAAAAGGTCAGCTAGCAAGACCTTGATTCTGAGTGTCACAGTACAAAGTGCTGGGGGAAGGAGGATGCATGAATTTCAGTCTCTCTGTTCTCTGTATTCATGCAAAAGCCCTGTGCCACACACCAGCAGAACTGGTGAGGGTGAGGGCGTTTCATGCCAGTGAGCAAAGATGGCTGTGCTGAAGGGAGAGCCATTGCCCTCATCCACTTAATCAGAAAGGCTTTGATATGACAGCTTTTAAAAAGAGGAAAATTTCTACCGATCCAGACCACGTAAATGCTTTGCAGTGCTTGCTGTCTATGCCTCACAGGTAAGAATCCTTCCTTCAATATGCAGCACTGTCAACACAACCAAAATGGCAAGCAGATACCATGAGAAGTGCACAGCAAAATGGTATGAAATACTTTTTTCATTCCTCAGGGTGCTTCTTCCCACTGAATCTACCTACCACTTTTAAAGTGACATTATGATTTCAATGAATATTTGCTTGCCTTTGGGGCTATTCTGGTTAGAAGGGCAGGTAAGGTTTAAAGAGGAGGTCCCAGATGTGGACAAAAATGATGGCTTTCAAATCTGAAATCCACTCAAGCATCCTGGTGCAGCCAAAGGGATTCACCAGGTCTTCCTCCTAACCCCATGTCAAGGCAAGCACAGAGCTCAGAACGGTGACCCACCCCAGAGGCACTTTAGGCAGACTGCTGCAAACAGAGACTAGCTTGGACACACAGCAGTGACACACAGCCAAAAAGTAGCTGGTCCCTGCAGTGCCCTAGTGCTGTCCCAGATAAAAACCTGGGCCAGGTTTCTCCCTGAGCGACTGCTCTGCTCCGCTGCCACCCCCCATGGCTCCAGCAGAAGTGCTGCTCTCTGAGGCCAGCTTTGTGTTGTGCTTGGCACGCAACAAGGCCCTGAAAATAATCTCTTGTATTAGCTGAAACCCTCTCATGCCAACTTCGTGATCCCTCTGACATATTTGCTGCCAGCTTTTGGTGTCAGAGTGTTGGCCCGTGTCTCAAAGCAGTTACATTTCTAATGCTGCACAATGAGTACCTTCTCTCCGTGCATCCCTCTCCTATCGATGAGGAGGGCTTGGGGAATTTGGCTGGATCATCTTTTTCCCCACTAAAGACTGGGGACTGATGGAGAAAATGATCTGTGGTCCCCCATAGCGTGTACCAAAATGGCATGTGCTAAGTCTCATTCTGATTTCTAAAATGCTGGATAATAGCCAGCACCCCTGCTCCTCCAGCCCCATACAAAGTCTTTGGGACTGTCAGTTCTCCAAGGCCTTATTTGAACAATTCACTGAAGAACTGGAAGGGATAAGGTGATCTAAAAACACAGTGAATTTCTCCAAAAAAACCCAGGAAGGTTACTCTTGGTTTTTACCATATTAAGAAATAACTCCAGTCCACAGAAAAATAGTATCAAAGCATTGAAGAGAATTGAACAGCCATCCTTATAAAAAAATAACCCTAATCACAATCAGCTGAGCACACCTGGAAGTAAAACCTGAGCAGACATAGGAAAGCAAACATTTTAATGTCCTCCTGTAACCTTCTCCTCTCGGGGCCAATTTTCACTTCACCTTTAGAGCAGCCAGGCATTTTGCCTAGCTGGGTTTTGCTGGGCATTAACAGAAGCCCAGGCAGAAATCCAATGTGGACCAGCAAAAAAAGGCCCTTTGGTTGTTGGAAAGTAGAAGCTGGTTCCAGTCCTGTGATGGAGAAAGATTGCAAGGCAGTTGGTGAAATCAGTCTTGCTTTGTCTTGCAGAGCTTTAGTGACCACCGTGCTGTGCCAGGCAGTCTGGGACCTGAGGTGTAGAGACAATTGCTGAAAGAACAACTTTTATAATAACAAGACCAAAACTCAAAGCAACAAAGGGATGAAACATCACATTGGGGGAAAATAGAAGGTGGCCACAGCTATGGCACAAAGCCACGAGGAGCATCAGTGACCACACAGCACTGGACAGGCACCTGCAGAGCAACCCAAGACATTCACTGAATGGAAAATGAAACGGCACCTGTGTTTTTCTTTAGCTCAGGCTTTTATTCGAGTCTATCACTGAGTATTTTGCTGCAATGGATTAAATATCTCAGGTGGCATTTCACTGATACAAAAAAAACACTGAAAGGTGTCCAGTGCTGGAAAAATTCTTCTGACTCAGCGTCTCAGTGGTCCTTCACAGAACTGGTATTTTTCTATCAAATACCACTCGGTCTCCTAAATTAAGAGATCAATCTCAATTTGGTTCACAGACGGGGAAACTTTGGTATTTCCATTTTGCCTACGCGCGCAAAATAAAAGCAAGTGGTGATTTATTTTTTTGCCGACCAAATGAGTTTGGGTTCTTTCGCTTTCCTTCTGGCATTCCTTCCTGTTGACAGCATGATTTGCACAAAATTACATTCCGTTGATAAAAACGTGCTGAAATGTCTTTCGGTTTCACTGACTGAATGATTTGCAGTGAAGAGGTTTGACAAAACGCGCGCTGCCGACAGAATGAAACGGGGCTGGTGGAGGAAAGAATGAGCTTCAGACCCGCGGAGAGAGCGGTTACACACTCGCCTGGTTGGTCAAAAACTCTACTTGGGGTCTATTAACAGAATCATCTGGGATTCAGATAAGACAATAGTTACTTCGGAAAATCCCGTTTGCACAGATACATCTGGCAGCGGGGAAAGTTGACAGGCGCAGAATTTTGGCCAGAGAGCATTGCAAGTGCTGTTCTACCTCTTTAGATGTCCTTCTGTCCAAATAAATTTCCTCCATCAAATTTACAGATTTCCTCGTGCAGCTTTTAAGGGAATACTTGTACTGGAAATGAATGAGACAGGGAAAAGAAGTATGTTAAAATTTATGAAAACAGCTGTTGGAAGTTCTGAGAACGATGCTTTTGTTTTAATCATCTAAGCAAGACTGATGGACTTTATCAGAGCTGAGTACCAAAGAGTCCCAAATGGGCTCTTTATCCCAAAGGCAAAGCACTTAAGCATATGCCTAATTTTGAGCATGTGAATAATGGCCTCGTTGACTCCAGTGGAAAACTCAAGTGCTACAAGATGAGTATGTTGGATTCTAAGATGCTTTGGATTGGTGTTAAAATCATGAGCAAATTGTACCAAAAAATAATCTTGAGCGTAACCTTACAGAATTACTATAGTTAGGACAAAGTGGTTTTGGTAAAATAAGTCACATTAGGTATTTGCATCATATTTTGATATGGTCTGACACATTAGGATAGAAAGAGGGTTACTGATAAAACAAGATAAATATTCATTTATTCAAGGAGATTGACTCTAAAAGCCTTAAGTGCAGTAACACAGAGACCATAGACCTGGTGGTAAGCAAAAATCTTGTTTGCAGGAATATTGCTTCATTTTATCCAAACTTGTTCATTACACAATGTATTCACTGCTTTAAGTCAATTCTGCAAAGAACTTTAGCACCTTCTTTTTTTTTTTCTTAGCTGTTTTCTCGCAGCAGCATCCTTTTGTTGAGCACCAAGTCTGGCTGTCAGTCAGAGAGGAGGAGGAAGAGCAAGAGTCAGATCTGTGCTTTCTTTCACAAGTGGTTCTGTAGGTGTGGTAATGAGCTGTGGCTTCTTCTGGGAAATTTGGGTTGTGAATTAAGTTGTAGATGGTGTTAAGTTTCCATCACAATGTCCAGCTCAATTTTCTGTGAAGGTTGCTATGGGTATCTGAATATGGTGCCAAAATACCTTAAGCCACTATTCCAATTATTCTTATTTCGTCATGTAAATGCCTTGATTCCACCCCCATGCTAAAAATCCCACTGGCAGAAGCTGGATCAGGGGGAATAAACAATCGTTTTTCATGTGCACATAACTCAGTTCATTTCACTCTGCTGTCAAAATCGATTGCATTTTTCTGTTCAAACAACAAATGTACCAAACCAAAGGAAAAACCTGTGAAAAATGCTGCTTGCACGGGGACAAGCTCCCTGTGGTTGGATGAACTGAGGCACTGCAGGAGCTGAGGAGCAAAGTGCGCTGTAGTTGATAGAACGGAGGAAGAGCGAGTCCAGCATTCACCTCAAATTAGAGTAGACTTTGGGTTACTCTGATATTTGTGGTCCTAAAAGAGCTGGTTTTCAGGAGCTGCAGTCTGACATAATGCTGGAAGCTGGGGGAATGAGCTGAGGCAGGACCAGTCATGCAAGGCAAGAGCATCTTCCTGGCACCTATCAGCTCTTGTGTTCTGATGAGGAGGCCAGTGCTCATGGTCCTTTCAGACAAACATTAGCCAGGAGACCAGATCTATCCTGCTTGACTCATTCCAAACACTTGCACATGGTGGCTATTGATTCCTCATTTTGGAAAATCTTAATATATATTGCACATGGCCCTTTGGAATGGAAATGCTGTTTAATGGCATTCAACAGTAAAAGAATCACTGCTGGAAACCAAAATGTTTTACAGAAATTTTGGAAATTGCTTTTATTTTTGGTCATGAAAAAGCTTCTTCTATTTTGCTTGAAGGATTTCATCATTCTTTTAGTTCTTAAGCAGTAATTGTCATCCAACTAATCAAGACCTGGAAGTGCAAACTTGTCTTCAAACCTGGCAGGGGATGTTGGTTTACGTTACGAAAATTTCACTGAAAATTTGCATGTGTTTGGGGCTGTCCCTACATATTGGGCAAAATGTGGGTCCCTCTCTGAGGAAAACAAGAGTGCAGGTAGATTTCTGTCCATGAACTCGAGAGGAAGTCAGCTGGAGGGAAGATAACACAGATAATATCATCAAATACATTATCTAGAAAGAAGTTTGCATGGGGGGGAAAAAAAAGATACACAAAAAAAGCTGGATTTTTCAAAGCCATGGAAAGAAATGGTGACAGTAGAACTGAAGTGAAATGGAGAACTTTGGTCAAGTTGCTTTAGAGAATATAAGTTATAAGCTGCCAAAAAGAGTCCATCAAAGCAAAATTTACACTTGAATTTAAAACCAGGCAGATCTTTCTGGAAGAGGGAGAACGCTGGAGAAGAGTAACCAAGCAGAGAGCTGGGACTTACCTAACCATAGGAAAGGGTAGAGTCTGTTCAGACCATTTTCTAATTCTGTTTCTATTATCTGGGAGTAGAGCAGATGACAAATCTGTTAGTTCAGAGTGTTGACACAATACACTTTTATCACTTTTTGTCAACAGAACATAATTGTGTTCAGATTACTCCGTCGCAGGGGAATAGCCATAAGATCATGCTGTCCATAAAAATAAATGTCATGTTCTATTTCTGGGAAAACAAGAGGGAAATAGGAAAAGTAGTGCAAGAAGAGAAAAACCTTGAGCAAATTCTGTTCTTTGGACAGCGTTTTAGTTACACAGACACTGTGACAGGGCAGTGGTTCACCCAAACCTGACACCCTCATCCCGCTGTGTTAGACGCCAAGCTCCCGTGCTTCTAATTTGTTTCCCCCTCTGCCGCCCCATCCCACTGAGCCCAAACACTTCTGTGCTCTCTTCTAGAAGTCTTCTGTAAGCGATGCCAGCTACAGATCATGAGCAGCGTGTCACCAGCAGGGATCACAGAACCCCACCGAGGAGGGAGAGCAATGCTCTGCAGGGCTTGGAGGTAGTCAGGGAGCGGAGCAGTGAGGCTGAGATGACAGAGAGGCCTCCAGTTTGAGTTACCAGCCTGACTGCCTTTGTTGTTGGACTTCCTGGGTCACGTTCCCAAGAACCTGAAGTAGAACCCCTCTGGGGAGATGGCAGTTGTGGGCTATCAGCTTCTCTCTCCCAAGCTGGATGCTCTCTGCCTCTGAGAGGGGAGACATTAAATTTCTTCTTGCTCAATTCCCCCAGAAGATCACTCCACCTCAGGCATTCATTTCCCAGACAAAATGCAAGCTCAGCTGCAGGAACATGTCACATTTTTCAAGATTAAGAGAAGCAAGAACTAGTCTTTTTAATAAAGTGGTTGGAAATATTCAGTTGGCTTCATTCTAACAGAAATAAAGTTCTGCTCATCCATCATCTTTCCTTGTGACACTCTGGAGACAGCTGTAAATGGAAATCTGGGGTCTGAAGGAGTTTTGGGCAGGTACCAGTGTTTGTGCACAGCAGACAAAGGGGATTAGTCAGTGTGGGGGGGAACCAGCGTCACTTTGGGCTCCCTCATGGTCCAACACAGGTGCAGTCCCTCCCAATTTCCTGTGGTAATTACAGTATGAATCACAGCAATGAATTCAGGTTTTAAAATAGAAACGTATTCTTAAGGGGAAGAAACAAACAGAAAAACAAAGTTCGTTGTCAAAATCCAAATTCCATCTCCCTTGTCCCAAATTTTATTTTCTCGTGAAGTCATGTCACGTCTCACACCTTCCCATTAGTTTTTGACATGCTGCTTTACCAACTGAGAGACCCAGAGGGGATGGGGGATGTAGGAGTCCTAAAAAAGAAATAATTAATCTCCACTGAGAGTAACGTGCTGCCACATATCACTCAGCATTGCAGCAATAGCCTGATGGAGTCAGGAGAGGTGACTGAGAAGGAAACAGGAACTAGCTCTTGATGTTTGACGATGAAAACTGAGATATTTAAAATCTCCAGTGCCCATTTGCTATGCAGTCTGCTCAGACACATTCGGTGTGATTACAGCACCCAGACAGAAGAGTGTCATCTTCAGTGCTCTTGGTGCCACTTTTATGGCAATTTAGAAAATGATCACATAGAGATGGAAACACTGATTAGTTAACACAGAGAGCCTTCATGTATTCTGCTCGTGCAAAGCTTTGAAGTTCTGGAAGCTGTCGTACTGAAGAAATGTCTCTCCTGTAGGTAGCTATGATTATGTTGCTGTCATTATCTACTGACGTTGTGTGTAAGCTTTGTGCATGAGACAGAGTGTCACCAGTCTAGAGAGGCAGCTACATCTTAAATGCAGAGAAAATAAATGCTCATTAAAGCAAGAGGCTGTTGGGAGAAAGCATCAGCCATCATCCTCTTGTTGCTGTCACCTTTGGAAAAGAGGGGCTCGTACCGTATCTAAGCCTGAAACCCTACAAGATTGCAGTTTTGGTTTGAGTTTTCACTTTGCAGCCTAAAAAAAAGCCTTTTAGGCTGAGATGCAGGGTGAGAACTAACCCTGGTAGCTTCCTACAGGCTAATTGTGAGCAGGTACACAGACTGTCCTTTCTACATTACTCAGCCTAACTCTCCTCCCTGACCCTGCCCATGTCTCTTTTTCAGTAGCATCACATGGTGGTGGAACCTGGTCTTCTGTGCCAGTTTTCAACTCACCCAGGTACACTGAAGACCTTTAGAAAGGGAATTATTTTTTTACTTGCACGACCGGAACAAGGTAGGAGGAGTACAAAACCCATCCAAAAGCTCCAAAACTGGAATAATGAGCAAATGTTAGAGATATGAAACAGGATGCATTGCTCTAAATGGTTTGCAGGAGGCACACAGCCACAGAAGGGAGCACAGCAGGCTGCAACCCACTGCTTCTAGTATGTTCTCTAACTGGCTAGTCCCTTGTCCAGTCCTAATATCTCAGCACACTCCAATTCAGTGGGACACCCAACCTTGGAGTTTCTCTCTGTGATTTGCAGCCAGAGTAATTTTTTGTTTGTTTGTTTGTTTCTTCCCAGTTTTCATTGGCTGCAAAGCAAATGGTCTGATTTCCCCTTGGTTTGGGTTCTGAGATATTTGTATGAAAGGATCAGAAAATGGCCATATGCATAGCTAGATACCCCGAAGGTCCACCAGTGGTGGGGATTCAGTCAGCAAGTAGCTGGGAATTAAACTGATGTTTCAAAGAGAGAAGGGGATAAAGTGTCATCTGGTCACAGCTGTTCAGCTGCTCAGATGAAATGCAGAGGGTTTCTCAGGTGGAGCAGGCAGGAGGGAGACACCAAAACAAGTTTTCATCTTTGCTTCTGGAGAGTCTAAATGAGATCACAGTGGAGTAGCAGCAACAGATGTTCACTCCAACCTGCTATGTCAACATCCAAAAAATCAGTGTGACAGGGAGGCATCACCCCCTGAAGTATCATGTTTGAGGAAGTGGCCCTGGAGCAGGTGGGGAGCTTCAGACAATTGTTTTTGTTCCATGACGGGTGAGCAGTGCCCAGCTCTCAGGAGATGCATTCAGGGCTGGCTGCCGTCTGATCCTGACGAATTGTGGCTGAGTCTTAGATGTAGCTCTCAAACGGACACGGGACAGGACTGTTGTTAGGCAGCTTGTGGCAGTTCAACTGAGAGGCACAGAAAGCACATCAAGTTTTGTGAGTACAACAGCATAACTGGTATATACAGGGGGAAAAAAAGTAGCATTCCCTGTCTCTGGCTTTGCTACTTAAAGGGGGAAAATTTCCTTTTAATTTGTGAAACAAACATCCCTGACTTGCCATCAACTTTGGCTTACTGGAAATTTTTAAAGAAAATTCTAACTCAAAGTTGCTGAGCCCAAAGTCTTATTTTTGCCTAATCACTGGTGCCAAGTGCTAAAATACAGCACTTAAAAAAAATTACGGGCTTTGAAAATAACACATAAACATCTCTCCAATTTCACAGTCACCGTTGTCCTTCTCACCTAATTTCTCTCTTTATTAAAATAGACTGATTAGTGGTGCCTATTTGGTATGAAGCACAACTTCTCTTTGAAGGCACCAGTACAAAAAAAAAAGGTAAATGGGGAGAGAGAAGGAACTAATAAATGATTCTGCTGGACACCTTGACCAGTGATACAAATGTCAACACAGCCAGAATTCAGTGAGACACTTACTTGTGTGCTTACATTTAAGCATGTGTTTAAGCCTGTTCTGGTTCAGCTTCCTGCCAAGGACACACTTCACTTGTGGAACACATATGATTTAAAAATCAGCCCTGCTGATCCTCAGGTGCTGCACTGATTGAAGGACACTGAGGGATAGAAGGAGTCTCTGATAATGTGCCTCTGCATTTATGTGCCTAGACTTCTCTTTGTGAGCCCTGGCAAACTTGCTTTGATATCTAAGAAGAAGATCAGCAAATCTGCCAGTTTGTGAGTTATGGATGGCAATGGAGTGTTCTGCCAGTGCTGGCCAAGAGCGCTGTGGTGGGGCAGAGAGAAACACGAGCTAGACCTGTCAAACAAAGGTGTGGACATCTTCAGATGGGGTCTGGTATTTCATAACCATCTTTCCAATGAAGATGTCAAGGATCACCTTGGGTTTTCCAGGTGTTTATGACTTTGATGCTTTGATACTTGGAAGAGAACGTAAGACCTGCCTTTGATGCAGCAAAGTGAGCTGATGTTCTGGTGCCGTTCCTGCGAATTCAAGGGGAAACTTGGAAAATTATGGAGCTGACTGGAATCTTACAGTTTTGTGAATGACATTTCTTTCTTTGTGGAAGTCATCTCAAGCTGTGCTTTTCACATCTTTTTTCCTTTACAGTGACAGGACAGGACAGTGAGAGGAGTAGACTCAGCACTAAAGGTGCAGAGGGCCTTGCTGGGCAGCTGCCAGTGGTCCCACTCCTTGTTAAACACAGCAGTGGAGTGAGTGTGTGGATGCCCAGTAAATGAGTGCAGTTCATCACAGCCTTTAGAAAGTTAATTGGCTACTAAGCTATTGAAGGGTCAAATACATTAGTGTCTAGCCCCACTCAGCTCTTTGAACAGTAAGTGTTCAGGAGCAAGTCTGATTAGCAGAGTTCTTCACCGTCTTCCACTCCTGATGTACACTTATGAGTGACCTTTTGCTGTGGTGGGTGTGTGAAATGGATAGAGAAAGACACAATCCCTAGAAATAGCTTGCAGGCAGAGTTAAAGGCTGTGCTCAGTACAAAGTGCACGATGCTTTTAAAGTAAGTAATTAGGGCTAGCTTTGTGGGTCTGCATTTCACTTAGAGTTTGAAGCAGATGAAAAGCACCAGATTTGATTTTCAGCCCTTCTTTCAGACATAGAGAAACTTCAATACAGGTGCATTTATATCCAGCCTTGTTCAGTCTGTCGATGGCTGAAAATCCATCAGGATTATTTTTTCAGGATTTATTTGTTACAGATCAATCCTGAAGTTTCATAAATGTCCCCTAACTTAACAGGACAGACTCCAATAGCAACACTAGGTGAAATTATTTACTTGCGTATTTTATGAAGAGATGGCAAAACATCAGAATTGGTTCCAGGAATTCTGGTTATTGTTTTGATTTTGAAAACAATTTCTTGTGGCCTGGCTGCAAATGTATGAACTTCTGTCTTGAACATTCCCCAGAACTCAGATAGTTATTTATTATTTAAATACAAGGTAAGAGTGGGAAACTCTTTAAAATCCCCAATGATCTCCTCTAAAAATAAAAATCCATTAGTTCAACCGTGATAAATAATTCTTAATTGTTCCCTCAGGTGAAACTGGAATGCTAACTTCTATCTCCTTGAGTTTCCTTCTTGGCTTTCTTTGACTGTGGGTGCAGAATTTTTGTCTTGTTCTTCCAGTGACATTCAAGTGTTAAAGCCACACTTTGGGAAGCCATGTGAGAGGCAATGCTGGTTGTGATGTAATTCATAGAGTAGCCTGGAATGACCCCCATCCACTCATGGTGACTCCTGTTTGTTTTGGCCACTGCCTAGAGCTCCATTTTCCCCCCTCTATCTGGAAGATAGCTTGCATATCCTCCCTGTTTATGATCATACTCGCCTCTGATGTTTCCCTTTTAGCATTGTTATCCATCTTCTGGATTAGACATAAACCCAAGGTCCTGAATGCTCTGAGTCACTGTAGATCCGATGGCACTTTTCACAAAAGGAGATGACTAACCTCCAGGTCCTGGCCACTAGCCAACTTGGCTAATTATGCTCTGCCTACCAGAAATGCCTCCTGCCCTTTCAATAACCACATTGTTTTTCACTTTCTGTCCCAAACAGCTATTGAATACAGGCTATTTTTCACTCCATGCTACAGTTCAGCAGTGAAAGGCACTTCAAGCTGGTAGCAACTCTTTCTGCTTGTAAAATGCTTTGGGTTTTGGAGGAATGATGAGGTGCTACAGTCCAGTTTTCAGAGGCGGTCCCCAGTTTTTTCACACCTTGCTCTGGAAGGATTCTTGTCCCCATTTTCTCCTTACTAGCTATTATTATCTCTAACTATTCTCATCTTGATAACATTTTATGGAATGATTCCAACATTTTTTCTGTTTCCCATCTTTCTTTTCTTGATGCCTTTAGAAAGAAGTGCTGGGGAAGGTGCTCAGCTGCTGTGAAACAGCCCATGGTCCAAGACCTCAGAGTTGTGTGCACTTCCAGCTGCTGGGACACCCAGCCAAGGACTTTTTCCATATATGGGAAACTTCTAATTTAAATGAGTACTATTATCTTTGGTTGTCTTCTGATTGGTTTTCAGTTTAAAATTAACTGAACATATGACTGAATTTTTCTCAGGGTGGGTTCCAGAAGAATCCAGGGGGTAGGAGACTGTGGTGAGACTTGGCAGGTAGGAGGGCTGCTCCTGTGAAGCCTGCTCACTCCAGCTACAGAGTGCTCTCACCCTGTTGCCAATTACCATCTTAGAGATATTTCACTCCATCAAAAAAGATGTGGTGCAAAACAAAAGACACCAGGTCATGCCAAGAAATATGTGGGAAGGGTAGAGAGAATGTGTGAAGCACCAAGAATTATGTGCCCTGGGATAATCAGATTTGCACCATTTTTCTATTCTTTTCTATTCTATTTGATCATGGTTTGCCAAAATCAACACCAGTGATTTTAATACAGGTGCCTTTGTTCTCAGAAATGGCCTGGATGAAACCTGGGATTCTGAATTGTTTCCCACGTCATGCTGAACCATGGGAAGCTTTCCATGCAGTGGGTAATCCTTTTATTACTTATTTTTTCTTGTCCTGTTTACTGTTATTAACTTCCTCTACCCAACTCTGACACTGCTGTTGCAGTACTTCGCTCTCCCACACCATGGTGTGGCAGTGGGGCACTACCTGTTACAGATGGAGCTTTTAAATGTGGCTCTGGCTGCTAATCTGCCTTGGAAGGTCCAATCCAAATAATATCTGAGATTTTAGTGTTGCAAATGCTCTGTGGAGGGGCTTAGTAGAGTAAGAATTTGGGATCAAGGCTGAAACACAAAAAGGCCTTGGAAGTCTGCAAGCTGCTTTCCACACAAGCCCTTCAGGCACATTCAAGTGTAACATATGAGAACTAAGTGTGAAAATCAAAATAATGAAAAAAATTGCCTCAATTTCACTGTTCCTTTAAGACTTGAATCTCAGTCCAAGATCACAAATAGGTCCTCTCAGGTTTATAGACTTATTAAGAGACCCTGGCCACTGTTTTGAGTAAACCTGGACCAGCTGAGGGCTTAGTGCTAAAAAAAAAATATGTGAAATCTGTGGTTCTGCAGAGTTCCAGTATGAAAGCTGATGAAACTTGTTGAAAGGGAAAGGTGGTTCCTGGCTGAGCACATACCTGAGGCACAAGCAATGAGGGTCCCTTTTAGAGAGGTTTTTTGGGACAAGTCATGTCACATCTTCCTGTATCAGGTTTATCATCAGTAATGACAGGATGAGAAGATTTATCTGCCCTACCTGCCTGCCTTATTTGCAAAATATCTTGAAAATCCCTGTAGATGGTGTAATAAGTGTTAAAATTGCTTCATTGAAAGCCATTTAAAGTTTCTGTCTTTGGAGGGGTAGTAAATCTTACCTTTTATACAGTGAAAAGGCAGCAGCTGACCTATTAGTTTGCATCCTATATATAGTGATCCATCAACACCAGGATCAATTTCCTGAAGGTCACTGGGTCTTTTAAATCCTGCCATCCTCTTTGAATTCAGACAGTGGGGATTTGGCTTCTCTCTTCCTCACCTGCATTTTCCCTCCTTTCCCTTCTGATAAACATAGGCATTGCAGCTTTAAGGTTTTAAGACCTTTCCCAGATGGAAAAGGTCATTTGTCTTTCACTACTCAACACTTCCTTCATGAGTTCATTTAAGCATTGCCAGGCATCAGAAGAACAGAACTCAGCTGTAGGGTTATCTGTGTCTTATTCCCCTTTTGTGTAGGTGGCAAAGCTGATCTAGAACAAAACTGTTTGGTTCCCATAGCAATTTACAACATGTAACAACCATAATACTGTACTCTTCCCACTCCTTATCTACACCTGTTATTTCTTTCTTTGCCACCCAGCTAAGAGCTGTAACACTGGCACTATTTTGAATGGCATCAAGCAGGCCGTTTCCTAAGTTTCTTGCAGTTTCCCCCTGTTTTTGGTAAGGACAGGATGCGTTTTTAATCTAAGTAGCAGAAAGCAAACATTTTATTAACCACTTCCAATTGGATTCTCAATGAAAAGTTAATTAAGGGAGTGGAATGAAGAGATGTTACAGTGCATCTACTAATCTTGGTACATTATTTATGTGAAATCAGTCATCAAAATTAGTCATGTGCACTATCTTGCTGTGTGTGGTCTGGTTTGAAATGGTGTGTTTGTTTCGGTTCAGCTCCACTGGATACAGTCAGGATACACATTTGGTGTGTTACGCAGTTAGATCATATTTTGAAAGTATATTATGCTCTCTATCTCTCTGTATCTGCAGGCTCAGCGTCAAGGGACCGTTAAAAGCTTTCAGCTAAACTTTGCAGTGTGCCTGAGATGAGACAAGTGACAGAAGTCGTCCTTTCCTGTAAGTTAACAGGCACAGCTGCCGAAACCTCTGCTGGCGTGGTGCTGGCTGCTGGCACGGCCCGTCCCAGACTGCTGCCGTGTTTCAAGTGTGCTGGGTGCTGAAGGTGCATCTGGCTGCTGGGACAAGTGGAGCAGTGGCCCACAGAGCCCTGGGATGACAGGGCCCTGCTGTCCTCCCTGGCAGTGGCAGCAGAGCAGCACCCCTTGCCCCCAGACCCTCACCAGAGTGCTCCCACTCCCCCTGGCTCTGCTGTTAGATACCAGTGAGCTCTTACCCAGCGCAAGTACCACACTGCCTTCTTTTTTTCCTCACTTTTCTGCTTAGGGTGTGCACCAAGAGGAATCAGGGCGAACAAAGTTATTTCAAGTTCTTCCTTCTTTCTGGGTGGCCAGTGGACTGCTCCTTCCCTCCCCACCTCGTCTCATCCTCTCCTGCAGGGAAAGCAGATAGAGTTACGAATTTCAGGCGAGGAGAATAGTTTAATGATCCCTCCTTAAGGTCACTGTCAATGCTGTTACATGAATTGACCTACTAGGGGCTTCTGTAAGAGCAGTGCTGTTAACTGGACACGGGGGAGTGTAGCGTTACAAAGCAGCGCATGGAAGTTGCCCACTCAAATCACTGAAGCATTTTAATTGACATTCAGTAACTCTCTCCTTTTCTGACAGCTGCCTTTAATAGAGAGAGCACAGCTAATGCCAGTCATGGGGTCGTTCTGTGCTCCCTGCTACAGCTCCTGGCTTGAGCTGCAGGGACAGAGCAGCCCCTGAGAAATGTGCCTGAAAATTTCACCTATTCACTGCAAAGGGGCAAATATAAGAACACAGGAACTTTCTCAACACGACTCGTGGCTGTGAGCAAGAGCAGCTTCGATGGGAAGAGCCAGGTTATGAAATAAGTGTCCGTGGTGGCTGTGGACTGTCCAGCTCAGGGGAGACTTGGGGCTCTCTGTGAGTTTTTCCCAGAAGATGTGGGAGAGTTTGCCTCCTTGTTTTGGGGAGCAGGGAAAGCAATGCAGGGAGGTGGGAAAGTATTCCAGCTGATTCGTTTTCCCTTCAGTCCTTCCTCATTGATGTCCTTCAAATGTGTTGCATTTTTAAACTGGTGAAAGGCTTCTCGAGTTTCACATCAGCATCTCCTTGTTGGAAGACAATGTGCTTTTGCAGACTTTATAATGTGGCAATAATTTCATGAACTCCAGCTTTACCCTGCAACAGCAAATAGGCAAATACTCTTTCACCATCACACTGCTTTGCTTACTTGTGGCCAAGTTAAGATTTGATATAGGGTCATGATACAAAATTCATCTTGCAGTCTCAGACCAGACATAAAATCTGATGTAAAATATATAAACACATAAAATTCACAGATCCTAGAGAATGGGGATTTGTGCTCTTGAGCATCTTCTATTATGTACCTAGCTGAAGTGCACTGTGCTCACAAGGGAGATCAACGTGGCTTAAGAAACCTCACAACTGTGGTGAGCTCAATACAGCCACTCCTGCTTCAGCAGGGCCTCGGTCTGGAAGCAGTCTAATGTTTTCCCAACATTTACCTCTCTGAGCTGTTTCTCCTAGTGGGTGAAAACTGTGATCCTTTTTGCTCTGCTTCTGATAAATGGGGCAGCTGGGGTAAAGCTCTTGGGCACAGTGTGCATGAATGGGAGGATGCCAGGTAGGAAAAATCTGCTGGAAATTTCAGTGCAGCTTCTAGCAAAGCTAGGAAGCAAGCCACAGGCTAGATTATTTTCTGTATTTTACAACCGTTTCTCATTATTTTTCTGGTTACAATGACTATATCAATATCTTCAGGTTCTCACAGAGACAAGATTCATTCTCTGTTCCGGAATGAACTACAGCAGTAAGCATAAAATGGATATCTCTTGATCAAGGATACATCTCCTCTGACTTTACTCATAAGATATTAATAAGAGAGAGGCATTATCAGTTTCCATTTAACAGGTGTGTGGAAGAAGGGGAAATCTCATAATCATTTAATACCTTCTGCAGGAACATCCTTCATCAGCTTTTGCTAATTATGAAGCTGAAGACATTTTCTATTCTGTTTTCCATTTAAAGCTGAAGACAAACTTCAGGAGACAGCAACAGCAATTTATTTGCTAGGTTTTGGAAGGTAACCTTGCAGGGTTTCATTTAAAAACAAGAGTTCAGAGGAAAAAATACCATGGCTTTAGCCCACTGTCTCTGTTAGTTTATTAAAATATTAGTCTTGTAGGTGTGCTAGATTGATCTGCCTTGCAAGGTGTTTAAAAATAGCTGTGAGAATAATGGGTTTCATAAAAAATCATTAACTGGGACGTTACTTTCATTTTTTAACCACAGAACAAAGTGTCACAGCCAGATTAAACAAGCCAGAAAGCATTTGGAGCGCACACGAACAGCCAGCAATTTTTAAATATACCCTAACTGTGGAAAATCCTGGAAGATATTAGCCAGCTTCCACTGCAGATTGGTCAGAATCCCCAAGAAAGGTCAGATTGTTCGAAGTGGCTGGTATTTGTACCAGCTGACACGAAAAGGTTCAGTTATTTATAGTGATTTTGCCTGCATCCCCACAATGCCAAGGGACTGAATGAGATGGCAGAGATGAAAAGGACGTTTCAGTCTAACAACTGCAAATAGCTGTAGCTCAGCAAACTCCTAAATTATGGCATTACCAAGCCGGAGAGCTGCCCAGCTCAAGCACTGGTCTTAATCCCTACGGGGTAACAGGATCCCACAGAAAACACTTTTTTTGAAGGGTGCCTTTTATTTGGATAAAGTTTAGTTCCCTGCGTAGTGCAATCAAACTTTAGGGCTTCCCTTCCAAGTTTCCCTTATGAGCTGTGTCGTCTTTATCTGGTTGTGTCAGCCAGCCACTGTGATGGAGTTGTTTTTTTTAGCTATAGGACTTGGGCTGCGAAAGAAGAAACTGGGGTCATATGAGGAGAGTGTTGGGACTGGGAAGAAATGTGGATCCAAGTTCATCAGGGTGAATGCTCACCCCTTTTGCTGAATATTTGGTAGGAGAGTGACCCACTAGAGATCAAGAGGGAGTAAAAGACATTTCTGATGAAAAGAAAAACATTGCTAACACTTATGGGAAAAGATAAGGGCAGTGATCATGGCCAGTAAGAGTGAAAGCTCCTGTAAACTGGCCCAAAATTCCAGGAGATGTCTCTCGAAGAAACCACCCACAACTTCCAGTTTTATTGGGCTAGTCAGGACTATGGGAAAAAGGTGCTTTCTGCTCACTGGCAGGTCCCAAATCAGCAGGGAATTAAAAGACACTGGAGGTTGGCCCAAACAGCCAAATGGAAGAAAAAGGCCCTTTCAGTCAGTTCAGCTTCATGGGAAAACTCCCATTTTGCACCATGAGCAGCAGGCACAGAACAGCTGAGCTGTTGTTTCTTTAAATCAGCACTGGGTTTGATGTGGGATGCCCTTTGGAGCATGGCTGATCAGGCCAAGTATGAACAGGGTGTTATCTCCAAACAGCTCATGAGCAGATAGCCTGAAAACAGCCCTGATGACTGGCCCTAATCCTAAAGCCTTCCCTCACGCAGATAAACCCCCTACAGAGAGAGGGACAGAGGAAATTACTGATATTCACTCATCTATTTATATTCAGACAAAAGATTAAACAACTTGGAACTGTAATGATATGTCCATGGCGTGGCTCCTGCAAACATGTAAGCACTTGCAATACTTCTCTGCACGGGCTTAACTGGAAATGGACTGGAGATTGTGGACATCTTCCAACAAAGTGTACTTATTCAGTGAAGGAAAGCTATGTTTGGACAGGAAACAAATTGTTTTTTTCAGGAGGAAGTTACCGAGAACCACTGTTTCGATTAAAACAAAATATTGCGTTTTCACTCAAGAATTCCCGTTGAATTTGTGTTTTTCTAAAGCTCCAAACAATTCCACAGACGTGAAGCATTGTGAGGACTGCAGGCATGTTGAAACAAATCTAGGCAAATGGGACGTTCTGATGCTATCAGGGCAAAATCACTCAGGATTTCCATTTCCATAGGAAATTTCAACCTTTCTTGTTCTTTTTCTGGTTAAGTATGAAAAAAAAAAAATAAAATCAGAAGACTGCAATATCTCTGGCTTCAAAGGGAAATTTCCAGCTTTGCTAAACATCCCTCAAGTCTTGACTGGCACTGGGCCAGTGCCAAGGGAGGCACCTGAGGAATTTTATGGAACTGCCATGTTACGGCATGATCCTTTCTCCCACCTTTCTCTGAGTAGACATTTCCTTGCAAAGAACACCCATTTTGTCAGATGACAGAAAAGCACGTGAGAAGCAGCACCTCTTCTGCTGCTGCGTCCTTCCCTGTGACACAGCCATGGCACAAACAACTATGGACTGGTCACTGGAAATGCTTTGCTTTTCACCCTCATGTTGTTTTTGTCGAGCTAGCCATGCAGAGCAGCACCTTCTGGTTTGACTGTGTTTATGTGGTTTTGAGGGATATCTCCAAGAAGCAGTTTCTGACCACTGCTGACTGCTCTAAAGAGACTTTTTAAAGCGTTTTGGTGTTACAGAAGACATCAGCAATTGTTTCTCAGGTGGTGTTTCGTGCCACCTTACTGGAGACTCACACAGACTGCCTTCCTTTTGTTTGTGTTGTTATGGTCTCAGTGCCTCGCTTTTCCCTCACCTTCCCCCTGAGTCCAAACCCTAGACCAATATCCTGTGCTTGGAATACTCACATGGAAATCAAGAGTGACAACTCCCACACCATGGGACACCTTCTCTACCAAAGCTGCCTCTGCGGGACAACAGTTTTCTTTGGGGTGGTCTAAAGGGATGGCATGAACCTCTGCAGGAGTGCAGTGTCATCACAGAATGTGTAGGAGTGGAAGGGACCACTGGGGGTCATCTGCTCCAGCTCCCTGCTCAAGAAAGAGTCCCTAGGCCACAGCACCCAGGACTGTGTCCAGGCAGCTTTTGCATACCTCGGGAAAAGGAGACTCCATGACCTCTCTGGGCAGTCTGTTCCAGTGCTCAGTCACTTGCACAGTAAAGAAGTTCCAAATGCCTGGACTTCTAAAATATAAATATAAAACTCGCTCTGATCCAGCAATTCAGAAATCCAATCTTATTATTCCAGTTTGCCCCTGGCCTCGCCAAACACAAGGCCACAAGCAGAGCTTTCTTCCCCAAGAGGAGATGAGGGAAGAGACTGGTGACAGACGCTAATTAGGGTAAAAATCACCTCTGGAAAGAGCTCAGACATGTTGGGGAGCCTCCCAGGATAAATTTCTTTCCTTGAAACTTACTTGTGAGTCCTACAATTAGTGTGGAACCTGGCTATGCAGTGCACGGTGCACAGGAGGTGGCATCAAGGAGGGCCTGTTTTCTCAGGCTTGTTATTTTCCTCCTCGCTTTCTGCAGTATGTATTTATGTTAATTGTAGCAATACATCTGTCCTCAGAGTTTATCAGATTCGAGGAGATAAGATATTGCCATCAAAGCCTATTTTGAGCTATGAGCTCCTCAGTAAATCAGTGTTACATGAATTAAGATTGCCTCGAGATTGTCTAGAACATTTCATCTGCCCGTATCTGGAAAGAGTTCCTAATCAAAACTCTGTAAAAGACGGCTTTAGGAATTTTCTCTCGCAGCTTACAAACTCTGTGGTCTCAAACAAGCTTTAATTACCAGGGCTTTAATGGCAGCAATTTTATGATGTTTCAGAAGTGAAACGGTTTATACTCTAGTGATAAGGACTTCATAGGAGCCAGTAAAAAATAAAGTAGAATTCCACTGCAGGAGATTGATTTTTTTAATGGATTTTTGCGGATAATTCTTAGACTTTTCCACCAAAAACAAAGATACAAAATGTGTTAATGGGCACTTACATCTTCTTTATTTTCAGTAGTTTCACCTGCTGCTCCTACCTTTCCCTTTGCACTTTTATACACCAATTCAACCCCATTTCTGTCCATTTGGATACGAAAAATGCCAAGCATACTTCCACCTACCACAAAATCTACCTTTCTTAGAGACCGCCTTAGAGAATCTTTTCCCTGACTGCAGAGGGCAGCTGTCATCACAACACAAGCCCTACCAAAAGCTCCACGTGGTGCAGAGTGATTGGCATTCTGCACTCACAATGGCCACAGTGGAGGGTAAATGTGGAAGGGTGGCCTTGCACGTCGGAGCTGAAGTAAACCTCTGGTGGTGTTGGGGTAGGTGAAGGCTTCCCATATGTACAGGAATAACTTCAATTATCCAGTGCTGCTGAGCTCTGGATCTCTAGAAGAATAAATATTTACTATTCCAAATGGAATATGTATTCCATGCGAGTGTTTGTTGCAGTCTGTCTTGGATAGCTTAGGAAAGACTGAAAGTTGTCAAGGTGTTCTCGAACTAAAAGCTTTCCTCCATGTAGAGAGGTGCTATTTTAAAGTTCTACCACCTGCAGGAATCTTCTTCTCGGTATCAATCTCATCTGAAAAGCTCAGGTCTGTCTAACTGGTGACACTGCCCTCCCTGCAGGCACTGGGGGCCAGGGCAAAGCCTGATGACAACTGATGACTCTGCAGCCATAAATCCTGCCCTTGCCTTCACCACCACTCCGTGGAGTGAAGATGGGCAAATTGTTTGTCCTCTGTGGTAACGTTAATCTTACACCTGAAGTGCCAGCCAAGCCTTTGCTCAAGGCCAAACTCGTGCATGAGGTTTGGATTGCAGGCGCAGATGAGTAGAAAGCACAAGGCAAGAAGACAAGTCTGACTCTTCTGGGCTGTGACTTCCTGCACTTTCACAGTGAAATGACTCCAGGAGCTACTACAAAGCAAACAATAACACCGCAGCTTTTCACAGTTCGGTTTTAGTTTGCTGGAAGGAGTGGGTCTGACCCAGTCTCAGCCTGGACAAGCCTCTGTCATGTGCAGGTTGCTTTGATTTATGCCTGCACTTAACAGGATCCAGGTGGCCCAAGGAGAGCGTTCAAGTCGTTGTCGCTCCCGCTCCAGATGAGCGCCGGGTGTTTCTCACCAGGTCACTCCAACGGCAATATAATAATGCTGGTCATTCCACAACACTGTAAATCAGGCTGCAAAACCCCACATTTGGAACAGTTAATGTCGTTGCCTGGGGCGATACCGCAGACACGGCTCTATTTGCTTTGAACAGAATTAAAATGAGAAATAAAAAACGTTGCTCTTGACAGCAGTTTAATCTTAAATGGATGGCATATTAAATACTGTTTACTGGGGCAGCGGGTTAATTATGCAACCTCTTTCCATTGCATCTTGTTTATAGGAATGGACTTGAATCACCCTGGCTTGTTGTGCTTCACATCTCTCTGGGCTGGCTTTCATTTTGGCAGAGCAGTTACCCCCTTGCAATATTTTCATACACATCACAATGTTTTTGTCTGCAGAGCCATGTTATCAGACTAACATTCTCAGGCAACCTTTGGGCTGAGCGGGTTTCTGAAGCGTGGCAACACAGGCATCTTTCTACTTACCATCTTCCTAAAAATACAGGTTGTTGTAGCGAGGATTATTGATCACACCCAAGAAACACCCTGGTTTGTTTCTGCCACAACCTCCTTAACCCTTTTGCTGGTCTGGGCACTTCTGCAACCCACAGATTGTTGCACTTCTATAAAATGAGTATTTTCCTTGAACGATATCTGTGGGGAAGCTCCAAATGGGGTCTTGCTAAGTAGTATCAAAATCTAGTCTATATACTTGGTCGTAGATTATAAAATTACCTTTCATAAGGTAAAAAAACCCCAAATAAATAAAGAATTGTTTAAAAAAAAAAAAAAATTAAAGAACTGGAACCCCAAAAAATACCCAAAAATCATATGGCTATGGGTCATCACTTGGACATTTATACTTCCAAAACAATCTAGAAAGCTGTTCTTGAGTGCCAAGAGCAGTAGCAGAGTGTCTGTGCTCACACACATACATGTGTGCACGTGTACATGCACACACTGATGTTTCTGACCCTTTTTTACTGGGTATCCTTCCATTTTAGGAGGACAAAGTACATTGAAAGGGCCTCATTTTCACTGGCTGGAGCTCTGTATATTTGCACAAACCAGTTTGTATCAGAATTTGGCCCTGAAAAGCTTTTTTTTCCCCAGTGATACATAATAAATCTTCCATCTGAGGGCTTTTCAGACACGCTCCTACTTGACTCAGGAGTAGTGTTCATTGGAAAAAAACTTTGATGGAAAGGGTTTTTTTCCCCCATCAGTAAAATGCAGTAGTGCTAAAATAATGATAATAAAAAAGAAGTTTGTGAGCTCATGTTGCTTTTGGGGAAATTTCATTTAAAAAAAAAAAGTTATGAAAAAGTTCCAATAATGTTGAAACATCCTAAATCAGCTCCATACATGAAAAAAAACCCTTCAGATATATTATTTTCTTTTGAACTTGTGTCATTTGTTTTTAAAAATTGATACTGCATTATATATTAAGTATTAAAGAGCCATGAGTGAAACACAACTTTTAATTTCTGTCAAATCAAAAGTTTTCCATGTGAAAGAAAATTAATTTTGTTCTGAAAAGGAATGATATAATTTCTGGAATCCCCAAATCTTTCTGCAATGAAATTCCCTATTTCTTTCTGCTCAGGAGCAGTGGTGAAAAAGATCCCCAAAAAGCAAACAATGTATTGATTCGTTAAGTAAACACTTTTTTCCCCCCTGAGTCCTGCGGTAGTTTGGGTTCTAACTTTACTGGCTTTGTTTTATTTCAAATGCCTCTGTTTGTATTTTATGGAAAGCTTTCCCTTTCCAGATTCAAGGTCTGGTGGCTGAAATTTCAGAGAATGCACTGGTCCATTTCCTTCTCTTCAACATGTTTTCTCTTGAGGTTTGCTGTATGAAAACAGTGTTACAGTTCATCAGCAAGAAGTTGCCCCGATGATAGATACATCCACAAGGCTTTCTAAATTTTACAGAAGTAAAAATACTCATTGAAGGTGTGACATTTCCTCCTGGGGTCACAACCCGTGGTTCCTTAACCACAATTAAGAATTTTTTTTTTTGCTCACGTTTCGTTGCAGGAATTCGCTCTGTGCTGTGTAACAAGTAAGGAATGGTGGGTCATAAGCAAAATATCCCCAAGTGAATCCTGTTAGAAGCCGTGTACTTATGGAGAGCCACAGTAGGGGAAAGCCTGGAGGACAGTAGACCAGGTGTCATCTTGTCGATCAGCATTTTCATGAAACTACCAGTTACAGTTTCCTAAGGAGACTCTTATATTAGTCTTGGGTGGATATGGTGAATAAACCACTGATGATACCTCTGAGATCTTACTCCAAGCCAGTAGCTTCCCTCCATCTGCAGAAAACTGGTGAGACCACACTAGTGGGTCTCCAAGGGTTGCTGCACTAGAAAGAAGAACTAAACATCAGCCAGTACGTGAGGTAAAGGATTTTTTTTTTCTGTCTCACTGAGTGATCTGTTAGAGGGTACAAAAGTGAGATAGGTTCATCCAAGAACGTCAAAATACTTTTGGGAAAAAGCTATACTGCTTGATTTCATAGCTGAGATTGCACAAACTATGTGGTAACAGGAAGGTTTTATGAACAGGAGATGTGGATTAGTGTCTAAGTTGATGTGACAAGACTTTCATCCTGTTGTCACGAAGAAAAAAAACCCCAAAAAATGAAAAACAAAACCTAAATAAGAAAGGCCCAAATGGGTGGCCAGTAAGGTCCAAAGAGCCTCGAGGTGCTTTTCTTCTGGATCTTGGTGAGTCTTTCAAGCTTCATGTCCTGTGACTGTGGATGTCTCTTTGCTTTAGACTTCTGTGCTTACTGAATGATATCAGTCTTCCTCAAATGTAAAGGAATAGGCAACCTCTCCATGGAGTAAAAAAAGAAAAAGGAGAACTTCTCTTGAAAGTCTCTCAACCTGCAATTCTCCCCTGTAGGTAGGTGTGGAATAGTCCCCTCCACACCTTCAGTTTTCCCTTGTTTCTAGTAGAGAAAAGAACAACACCACATGGAAAGACAGCACACAAATGAGGGCTCTGTGGTGAAAGACAAGTCCAGATACCCTGGCCAGCTTGCATGAAGTGAATTTTCTGCTAGTGTCATCTAAGTGACTTAATACTAGTATGCCTTTCTCAGTCCTCAGAGCCGGATATCAGACGCTTCCAACTGGGTCCTTCAATGCATGTCCCCTTCTTCTCTCTTAAATAATTTGGACAGGAGAGAGGATGGAACTTCACAGCTTGTCACCTGAGAGTCAGCCAATTTTCTGTGCCCGTGTGTTTGAGATGAATAGAGGAAAAAAAAAATGGAGAAGTCTACAAACTTAATCTAGGAAAAATGCTACGGCCAGGGAAGCGTCAGTGCTGTGGGAGAGAGCCAAGAGCAAAGACGCTGAGGCTGGGACTGCCAGTCTGCACTGCTGCCCTCTCTGCTCCTCTTAGCTGTGGCAGCTGGAGGAAAGGTAACCTTCACAGGATGAAGCTGCACCATCTTTTGGTTGTGCCAATAAACCCAGACTCTGAAGGGTGACTTGTTTTTGTGTTTACTGTTTGTTCTCAGTCCGCCCAGTCTTCCCAAAACTACTTCACGGGCAGAATTTCAAGGGCAAAGCATTTGACTTTTCCAAGTAACGGAGTTTTCTGTGATCCTGCTCCAGTCTGAAGTGGTGTCAGTGGATGCATTAAAACATTCCCTTTTTTGTGCTTTCCCATTCTGCTTTGGCAGCAGACCGGCTTAAAAATCCAGAAACGATCCCTCCAGTTGTTGTTTTTGGGCAGACAATGCGAGCATTGTGCATTGCTCAAATGGAGCAGATTCCAGTTGTTTACACTTCTTGTGGCATTGTTAGGCTTAAGCAATTTGTCTGCTGATAGCCCCATATTAGGAGTTCTCATTTGCAGAATAAGTGGAAGATATGATCAGAAACAGATCCGTGGTAGTCCACATGTCATTGCCAACTATGTGGAGTGACAGACAGCCTCATAAAAAGGCTACAGGGCGAGCTGAGCCAGAGATGTTTTGCTGGCCTGAGTGACACGGTTATGTATGAATGATTCGCGTTTTTCGTGAAAGCAAGCACCAAATCGTGTCAGATGGCATCTGAAGAGAAGGTAGATAAGGAGAAAGAGGTGACAGTACTTCCAGCTGCATTTTTCTTTTTTGGACTTTGGAGTCTCTAAGCTGAAATGCATTTGACTGCTGTAAGGCATAGTAATAACGATAATAATGATCCCTTAAGCCATTTCAGGTGTGTTGGTGTTTGTCACCTGCTTTGAACTCCCAGGTTTGCTGCTTTCTCTAGGGAAGGGCAGTCTGTGAACAGGGGCAACTTGATATGGCTTTCACTTTGGAAAAGCTTTCTTGGAGCTTTCCAGTTTCAGGGAGCTGTCTATGAAGCCATGCATATGATCTAATTAAAAGCTTATGCGGCTGAGGTAGATAAATAAGGGGAGGTTTTATTTGGAAAAGAATACTTGCTGCATTTCGGTGAGGCTTTTACCTGAAAGACATTTTGATTTGCCACATCCCACAGATGTTTGCACCTCCATGCTGGCCTGCAGGCAGGCTGCACTGATTCTTGTTCCCAGCCCTTTCTGACACAGCATATGTCTTGCTGCACTCCTATTTATTTTCTGCAAACTTAAATTCTGGTTCTCACCAAAATGCCTTGCCTGAGATCAGTCCTTGGTTCATAGCCCAGGATGAAGACAGCTCACCTTGAGCTTTCAGGCTTTATTGGTTGACCTTGATCTGCAGGAAGCCAGGCTGCTGGAGCAGAGCAACCCTTTCTGGGAAATAATCCTCAGTGACTTTGTCATACAGATCCTCTTGTTTAGTCCCATCTTCAGAGCTCATTACAAGTGTAAAACCACTCATTTAAAATACAGCTGTGGACTGTTGCATTGCCATTTACTGAGAAAAGGTTCTGTTTTCTGAGCTCCAGCAGAAGTTACATGTGGCACCACTCAAAAATATCGGTTCCTGGTGTCATTCCACATGGGGCTGACACCAGCAGCTATCGCTGCAGCAGCCTGTCTCTTCCTGTTAGCGTTTGGCAAAATCACAAGGAGTTGGTAACAAGGCCTTGTGGTGGTCTCTACTGGAAATTTTCCATGCTGGGTGTGTTCCTTCGCCCAAATATTTTGGGGAATGTTCTAGCAAAAACGGTTCCGTTATTTTGAAGGCATGAGACGCGATGAAAAAACAATATGAACAGCTTTAAAACAGTGTTTGCAGCTGTTTCATCCATAAGTTTGCAGTGATGTTTTGTTTGGAGTAGGAGCTTGAAAATGAGCTGGGTAGCTCACCTGGGGACCAGGTTATAGCATTTAAAAAGAGAACTTCTGAAATAATTTTGACAATCATTTTGGAAACATTGCTGCCTGCACATTCTCAACCTGTTAAACTCCTGAGGACACCAGGCTGATTTTGAAGACAGTGGCTTCAACAGACCATGGAAGTGGAAGTGCTCTTTGAGGCTGATGAAGACCACTCTATATGGGGTGAGGAACAAGAAGTCTTTCTCTCACTCAACAGACCCTATAGCACTGAAGACAAATAAAGATGCTGGTGGGCAGCCAAGAGAAGCAAGAGGCAGGCTGGGGTGCAGCAGGAACAGCAGAGGATAAAGACTGAGTTAAAATGGTTGGGGTTAAAAGGCTTTTGAGGTGCCATTTTATCTCTTTCTAAATTTGGAGCCACTTTTCCCACTGCTGTTTTCCACCTCGAAGACTGTCAACAACTCACTGGCCTCATCCTCCATCAGGACTTGCCCAGAGAGCAAAATGCTGCATATATTCTGATGTCGGTTCCTCTCTTAGCTCAAAAGGTAGAGCTATCCCTTGTATCTCTCGAAGTCCAGTCTTGCTGGTTGGGTAGGTGAAACTCAGGAGGTTTGCACCTGCAGGAAGCCCTGCTTTTTATATATTTCTTCTTCTTAAAAAAAAAAAAAAAAAAAAAATTAAAAAAATCCAAGGGTATTTTGTTAGCAGACATTAGAAGAACTGAATTGTAGTGTCTGGCATTTCGGCCTCTAGCAGTATTTGAGAATGGTATTGAGGAAATGAATCATGGTTTGTGCTGGAGGAGGCTGTTGTTAGCCAGACCATTGCCTCACACGTCCTGGGAGCTGGAATACACGGTAAATGAGACAGGGACCTTGGTGATGGACACAGATGGATGATGATGAAGTTGAGGGACCTGAATCCCTGATCAGAATCACTGACTTTCTGCTGGAGTCTAACAGGGAGCTCTGATGTGATGCTAGATAAATGACTTAGAAAAACCTCTCTCTTCACTCATGGCAAATTCCTCCTTTACTAAACTCCCCTGATACAAAGAAGGGTCCAGCCTGTAAAAAGAAAACAAAACAAACCACCAGTATCTCACCTAGATCTGGAACTATGAGATTTGTATTTGTGCATTTCTACTTTTGTACTATCAAAGTACAGTATATTTAGTCAGACCCTATGTTATTCACACCAGAAAATATGACAAGTTTGGGCCTAACCCTTGTAGACCTTATCTCCCAGGATTGTTGTAAAGATCAACTGATGCTTGTAGAATATTGTCAAATTATAGCAGCAATATAATAGGAAACTCAAGGAATATATGAACACACAATGCTTGGATACAGACAGCAGTAGATAAGACCCGAAAACACTGTTGAAATTACAAGGTTACAAGAGAATAAAAACCACAAATGGTTTCAGCGAGCCCCAGCCACTCTTTGTGACAAATAGAGTGAAAAAATAACATGTGTTGAGATAATTCATGAAAGTCCTATAATGGGCACACAAAAGGGGAAAGAACAATTGTACAAAAGACTTCAATGGGCATTTCCTACCGTGCAAGCACGAGACCTGCCAGCCTTGGATTTTGGTGTTGTAAAACTGTGGGGTTGTTTTTGTAGAAAATGTAGGGATTTTGCTCCGAGCACAGTGGAGTACCTCAAGGTGACCTGAATCTGCTGGAACACGGAGGACTCCCATGCGATGTTGTTCCACAACACCAGGATCTATAGCCCTCAGGCACCACAGGCTTGTGCCCGTGCTTTATTCCAGCCCCAGGAGAGTCCCTCAGCTGTGGTCTTGTGAGCCACTGAGGCATGATACATTTTAAATAAAGTTTTTTCCCTCTGTGGAGGAATCATCCCTCCGGAGCTGAAGGAGCCTTCCATAGCTAGCCAGGGCAGTGCAGAACAGATTCAGGAAAGAACAAGGAAGGACTATTAGAAGATGGGACTGAAGACGGATTGATGTGACCTGAACGGGGTTTAGGAAGCCCTATATGCAAAATAAATGCAGTTTGTTTCCCCTTGCTAGACTTTCTTGTTCCACACTTTTCATTCACCATGAGCCAAAAGAGACCAGAATACTAACCCTCAAATTATTGGCAATTTGTTCAGCTCTCTAGAAAAATGCCTCCAATAAACACAAACCCTGCAAGTCAGTGTAGCATTAAATCAAACCTTAAAAGATGAAAAATGCTTCTTTCACTGTTTTATCTGAAGCCAAAAAGGATATTGCTTTACATTTTTTCGAAATAGAAGTGCATAGCTTTACTGCTGCCTTCCAGCATCGAGAGATGTTCCCCCCGGTAAGAGCTCATTAATTTGAGAGTAGGCTTGATTAGACTAGAACTGAACAAGACCAAAACATTTCATTTCATTCTTTCGCACTAATCTCTTGGCAGAAGAAACCCCTTTTTGCCCATCACCCCCACTCAAAACACAAACAAAAATAAGAGCTCTCCCTCCTTCAAAATCTGTATGGACCACAAAATAGCCTGAAGGGCTCTTTTGTTATTAGCATAAAATGCATTACACATGTGAATAAAATAGCTGTTGGTAGCTCAGGTCTATGGGATACTAGTAATCCTATATAATTGCCAACTTGTGGGGTGATTGGTGAAAGAAACCTTAAAGCCTTTTTATTTTATCTTAGTAATGATGAGGGAGTTACCCAAAACATATGAATGCACCTCTCCTCTTTTAGACCATCAAAGGTTCAACAATGAATTCCTTTCTTTGAGAAAGCTGGGCTTTAGTCTGCCATGAAACTCAATCCACGACCCTCTCATTAATTTTGCTAAATAGATTAGCCAATTGGAGTTGCTGCTTCAGAGGGAAGCAACCTCCAAAACAAGTTTTTCCCCATTCTCAAGGTGAGATGTTTTGCTCACAGGACATCCTTTCAAGTGCACTGGAGTACTTTTAGACTGGATTAGCTGAGGCAAATGGATTAGTCTTTGTAGGTATTAGAACCAAGGGCCTTTAAGAAAGGAAAACAAGGTGCCTAGTTTCACCAGTATGCCACTAAAAGCTACTTAGTGCAAACATCCGTAAAACTGTCAAGAATGAGGACTTGTAAAAGCAACTGTAAGCACATCCTCAAGCTAATTGTAAGACACACATTTACACAGAAATATGCAAACTGCAAACAGAGGCTGAATAGGGACCGTCACACACGTATCTGATCTCAGGGAGCATAAGGAATTTTTACCGGTGTTTCGAAGGACACTTGAAACGCTGCAGCATCTGCTGGTTTTCCTTCCAAGCAAGTCATTTGATTAAGGCATTAATCCTCTCACAAAAGTAAGCCCAAATGACACTCCTCTTTACTGACTTTCTGAAGGGTCCAACCCAGAGAAGTGCTAAGCTTTACAGAATGGGGGAATCCACACATCAGTGGCAATGTGCAGCCATTCAGGGTTAGGGCTGCGACTTACTCCTTGCATTCACTTCTTGCCCAAGTGTGAAATAGTAAACCAGCAGGAGCAAAATGCCTGTGTGAAGCTCAGAAAGTGACTGAAGAAGACAGGAATTTAAAATAGTTCTTTCTCCTAAAAGGCTGCCTCCCTTATCCCAGCAAGCATTGACTTGACTTAGTGTTAATAACTTAGTGTTAATGAAGGACATATTCCTATTTCTATAGAAAAGCTTAAAAAAACCCCAAACACTAAACCCCATGATTTAGATGGATAGGCAATACTCACCACAAATAAACCACACAGAAACAGAGTTAAAATACGCAGTTATTTGACCTGCTGCTCAGATATCCAAAGGTTTTTAATCTCTGTGGAGGGTTCAGACACTGCAGAAACCTTGGCGTGCTAATCACTGGAATCATATCTACCGTTTGCATTATCTACTGCTTATGTTATGCACCTCTGCAAATAACTGCTCCTCACATGTCTCACGTCCTTGGTTGTAGCAGAGGTAGTCACATGTGTTTGTCCCAGCAAATGCTTACAAGGATGTTTTGCAATTATTCCATTTGTCACTAGAAACGTTAGGAATTATTATTCTGCAAGGAACCCAAAAGTGCAGTGCAGTGCTTTTCCCATTTCTTTCAACTGCACAGATCAAGGAGAGCCTTGATTTAATTAATGTATGTTCTCATGCAAGGGAAGGGAGTTACTGAGTCTTCTTCAGTTTTTCGGGAACTTTCCTCTTTTCTGCTTTGTCCATTGAAATATCCTTTTTCCAGTGATGCTGGTAATCCCACTGATGTTATAAAGCAAAAAATGTGGTGAAAGCCTCTCTCGTTACCCATCTCTGTAGGTATAGCCTTACTTCTGAATGGGCATAGTAATGTCATACTTAAATGACAGTCTCAAAATTGAAAAATGGAAGAAATCTTTGTGAAGTGTGGCTAATCCTTGGTCTTACTGACCAAATTCACTGAAAGGATGAGAATGAATGGTAAACTGTAGAAATTAATTTATTAAATATAAAAAGGCTTGAGAATTACAGTATGTCAGTAAATAGTCTACTTAAAAATTCCATGAATAAACTTGTGTGTAATGTTGGGATAGTAACACTCTGTTGAGTATCCTTTAAAAATCTGTCTCTTTTGCCAACTGGGTGAAAGCACATAGAAATGACACATACATTTGAGAATGTGATCAAAATATAATTTTCCTTATCTTTTGCATGAGCACTGTAGGAATGCTTATAAAATCCACCCAGACATAATGACCTACTGTTCAGTAACACCTTCCATTCAAAGTCTCACAATCCATTATAGTAATTTCCAGAAGCTTAACAACTCTCTGAAGACGGGAAAACATTCTTCAGATCTAGATATGTCCTTTTTGGCAGCTACACTGGGAACAGTGCACTTACCTAGGGATGTCACTGGCCTTTTGTCTGCTTCCAGAGCCAAGCCTGCCACACTCAGTGGGCACAAGGGTAGCTGTAGGAGCCTAGACCCCTTCCAGAAACACTGGGATAATCATCAGGGGTTTTATTCATGCAGATATAAAATGTTGGTCTAAATTGTAAATGTTGTTTTCAGAAACACATCCCACTGTGAGCAGCTGGAGCCTTGGATGCTCAGTATATCTGAAAATCCAGGCCCTTGGGATGCAATATTCCCTGATGTAACCTGCAGACAGCACTTACCTTCCGGCATGTAACAACTGAAACAGGGAAATCAGAAAAGGCCTTTGTTATCACAGAATCACAGAATGGTTTGGGTGGGAAGTGACCCAAAGATCATCTCATCCCCCCCCCCTGCCATGGGCAGGGACACCATCCACTAGACCAGGTTGTTCAGAGCCTTGCCCAACCTGGCCTTGGACGCTTCCAGGGATGGGGCAGCCACAGCTTCTCTGGGCAACCTGTGCCAGGGCCTCACCACCCTCATGGTAAAGAATTTCTTCTTATATCTAATCTAACCCTGCCCTCTGTTAATTTAAAGCCGCTTCCCCTTGACATCTCACTGCATGGCCTTGTCAATGGTCCCTCTCCAGCTCTTGTAGCCTCTTTAGGTACTGGCAGGTGCTATAAAGTCTCCCTGGCCTTCTCTTGTCCAGGCTATCCTATCACTCTGTGTGTGACCAAGCTACAGAAAGCAGAGTTGCCCTCCACAGCATGTTTACATCACTGCTCTCTCCAGGTTGTTCCATCAGTTAGTTGCATAGGGAGCATCTTTGTAAAAACAAGTTTTTATGCAGCACATCAGAGCCATCAGAGCTCACGGAAATCCAACACAAGTACCTTATTTACATGCCTTGTCTAACACACATGCTATTTGTTTGTGGGGTGTAAAGAACAGCTACCCACTAGTGACACACCAGGGTTTATGTTTATTCTCTTTCCTGACCTCAGTGAAAGAGGCTTTTGGTGATACTCTGGAAAACAGTCATGCAGCTGTTGTCCAGTACAAGAGATTTGCATCTGCGATGTACCAGCCACGTTGCAGGTCAAGGAAAGCAAGAAGTGCCACATGCAAGCTGATGAGGAACACAAACACACTGCATCAGACCTGCTAATTGATCTGATCAGAGATCGGGCCAGCAAGCAGGGACAAGTGATAGTAAAGTAACGTGAATGAAGGTAATGAAAACAGACTGGAAGCAGATTGAGGATGAACATAATTAGACTTAATGTTAGCACTGAAAGCAGAGATTTGGGGGCTGGTGATGCCTGGGGCTACTTGACGTTTATCAGCATAGCTTGACTGTCTCTCTAAGTGGGGTTTTGTACCTGGGAAGGGATTCTGACATTTTGTTCACAATTGGACCACCTGCTCATGTCTCATCAGCTAAAAAGAGCTTAAAGGCTTCTTAGCACATGGGAAGTATGGATCAGGCATGCAAAAATATTTTAGTCTTGGATGCAGCATCTCTCAGCCATAGCCGCAGGAATAGGTGACTCTTATTTTTGCATTTATTCACCATAATTAAGGCATAAATATCTAAATAAAGCCAATTTCTAACTAGAAATAGATGAAGAGTTCCTTTATATGTGTGAATATACAAACACGATGAAGTGCTGGGATGTATCAAGCTCTCCTGAGTTCTCTTTCCGTGCTTGTCACCTACCCCAGCCCCAGTTACATTGTGATCAGCACAGACCAAGGGCCCCACCATGTGTCTGCTCTGATGTGTCCAGTGCCAGTCTGGGGAGTGTGTCACAACCTTACTTTGGAGTGTAACCTTGACCATTAACAGGCTGAATATCCTGTGTCTCACAAACACTTGCTCTGCTGTTAGTTTTAAACGTCCAGTCACTCCCTGCTTACTCCTGACCTGATGCAGTGAGCAAATACTTCGGGGATGATGATGGCAGGTGCCCTGTTGCAAATCCAGTGGGAACAGGTTCTCCTCTGTGACACCTACAGGACAATTTGGGGCAGGACAGTGACTACCTGTTTTTGGGACCAGACTGATTCATGTCACAATTTCCTCTCTTCAGGGTACTTACTCCTCCCCCTTGAAGCTGCAAGGATACTGTTCTTGACGAGTAACCAGCAATTACTTTTTGATCAAATCCTTGGAAAACCTATGGGGTAAGCATTCTACCCTTGGCACATTTAACAAATGCACTAAAGAGCCAAAATGGACACAGTTGGATATTTATTTCAGTCAAGGATTGAACAAAAACTTCCAGTTGAACCCTTTGAGTCCTGCCCCTCCTCCTTTCCTCTCCTTTCTTCCCCCTACACCCTTTGCCAAAGTTCAGCTCAAGTTGATGAAGAATGTATATTTTTTGAATGGTAAATGCCTGGCAGGCCTAGGAACGCTCTACAAGACAGGTGTGTGGCTCAGGCAGCTTCCAACTCCTTGCTTGGGACTGATAGTGCTTTTGTAAGAAAGCAGCTTCAATCCTGTCCTGGAAGAAACATTCCTGCCCCTGGGGGACAAGTGATTCATTCAGTCAATGAGGTCAGTTCTGCTGCAGAACAGCCTAAGAAAGCTGCCAGCTATATTGAACTTAATTCATAGTCACAAGCCATTATGGAATTTGTGCTTTCTACTGTTTTGCAAAATGGTAGAAATTGTGACCTTGGACTAAGCTGGGGCCTAAAATTCAGTGTCACAAGGATGAGCCATTATTGCAGCCTGAATGGGAAAGTAACATATGAAAGCAAACAATCCTGCAAGGGAATGAATCCCCCCCCAAACTGAAAGGTAAAGTGAGAAGGAAGGAGGAGATGAAGAATACCTTGAATCAATCCACAAAATTTATGACTGTTGGTTCCCAGTCTCCCTGCTGTGAGGGGTTTCCTCGCTGAAGGGGATGCTCAGGTGCGAAGGGGAGTGAGTGGGGAGAGAGAAGACCCTAAACCAAGAGCTGCAGCTGAACAGCCTGACAGGGTGTGTGATGAAAACACAGCTGCTGCTGTGTCTCCAAGCACAGGGTTTGTGTCACCGCAGCAGATGCAGCAGAAAGGAAGGATGTGTAAAAAAGAAGGCTATAAATCTCTGGGTCACAGACCCAAGGTATTGCTGGGGGATGTCTGGGGCTGTTTGGAGTTTGCTGACATCCCTCCTCCAAAGACTTCCCAAGAAGAATTCTTGCCTCATCTGCTCACAGCCTGCCAGCCCCTTTGCAGGGGGCTGGAGGACTGTCCCCACAGCAGGTGCCCTCCCTGGCTTGGCTTTCCTCTTGCAGTTGAAAACCTGAACTAGCTGTGGGCTGTANCCAACAAAACAAAAAAAAAACAGTTTTAAAGGAAGCAGCAACATCCTTTCACAGAGGTCAGTGGGATTAAAACATCTGAGTCTTCTCTGATTTTGTTATCAACTTTCCCCATGATTCTGAATTATCTCTAGCCCAATGGAATTGCAGGAAAGATGACCATTTTTGTTGATTTTTGCCAGTTGAAGGAAATGTCTTCTTTTAAGAGGGCTTAGAGAATTCTGAGGGGCCTTGCTAGATAAATCATTTACTGCTGGGCTGCCCAAAAGCTGTGTGGGACTGACAAGATGCCTGGGAGAAAACTGTATGTAGCTCTGACCTTGAGAGTCTTGGTGCTGAGAGGGCTACAGTAATGTCAAAGCCAGGTAAACATGGTTCTGCTTTCTCACTAGGGCCAAATAATTCAAATTAACAAAGACATTGAAGCAATATCAAACCATAAAATTACTTAAATAACTTAAAATATAGAGAAAAGAAATCAACTTTGACAAACAGGAATTTCAGGAGCTCTTTGACCTTCCAGCTCCGTTCAGTCAAGGAAACTTTCCTTGTCACTGTCTGATTTGACTTTTTGGATTGATCAGAACTGCCTGACAATTTTCTCACAACAGAGATTTTATTGAAGGCTTTAGCCATACTCTCCCATGAGTTTAGACACCTGCTTAGTGAGCCTACAATGAGCAAACCAGAACTTTTCTGTGATTACCCTTTAAAGACACAACGTATCATGTGATTTATGTGTAAGGCACTTTTTCTCCTTGGTGCTTTTGAAAGATCTTACAAATGCTTCACACTCCTGTGCAGACCCAACACCAATCAACTGACCGCCCTCCTCCCTTTGGGGTTTCTTATACTTGGCCAAATGTGTCAGTGGGAAACAACTGGGCAAAGAGGAGTACAAAATTTCCAGATTTATGTCAAAACCGTGGGATGCAACAAAATATGAGGACTTCCTGATTCATGAAACTGACCAGGCTGGTTTGGGTCAGAGGAACCTTCACCTTCCTCTTCTTTGCCTGTGGCTCTTGTGTCAGAGGCCATAAGGTTTTCTCATCCTTTTGACCCCACTCTTTCAGCTGTGAGCCTTGTTGCTTTATCTTTTTGAGCAATAATGAGTGTCCATGTCTTTGTGTGTTGTGTTACTTGGCCACATGTAGGGTGGCAATTACTCAGTGGCTGCTGGGTCATCCTGTGCTCCTCTATTGTCTCCTAGGGTGAGGGATCCATAACTATTGATATGTTGGGATATAACTGATACGTTAAATCCAAGCTAAGCGAGTGAAATTAGCAGCATTCTGGAGAGAGTGTGTCTGAATTTGCCGTTTCATCAAGATGTGAGTCAATGAAAGTCACAAGTTTTACAGAACTCTAAAAAGAATGGACATGGAGAAGAAAAACAGGAACTGGTTTTAGGGAAGGTTCTTTTACCCTCATTTCCGGAGTAGACAACCACAAGACACTGTATGACATCAGTTTTGGGTGCATGGCCTCTGCAGGTGTCTAAAAACAAATAGTTGCCCAATAAAATGCAACCTTTCAGACAAGTTTCTCGTGCATACCTTCAGAGTTCTTCAAATATCATTGAACCACTATTCCTTAGTCCTTCTACACCCTTTGGGCCTGGGAATTGTCACATACACACTATCAAAATAATGCTTTATGATCATCATTGGTAACCAAGTTTTGTGTTTCTAATACATCTATAAGGGTCAGAATTCACAGCATGAATTCACCTAAACCAAAATTAATGTAAGTGGTGTTTTACTCTGTTCTTCCTGCTGGCTGGTTCTCTGTTGATGTGCAAGACAATTTCCTATCCTTGTGCAGGCCACACTTCCTTCTAATCTCTGTGTGGATTCCTCCAGGCTCTTGCATGTCCCCAAGGCTTCAGAGCGGGACCACTGGTGGTTCAGTCACAATGGGATGATTCTTTGGTGGATCTGGGTACTGATGATGCCAAAGTGACTTCCCAAGAGGGGGTAGAGCAGTTGCCAGTGTCCCTTTCAAGCTTTTGAAGACATTTTAGACTTTGTGGTTCCAGCTTCTCTGTATTCAGTGTCGAACAGTTGATGGCATTAAACAAGTTTCAAGGCAAAAGTTCTTACGTGTTTACTCTCTTTATCTTCCGTGACTCACAACAGTTGTACCAGGCCTGGCCTAGCTGAACCATGATCAGACCTGGCAGTGTTTTCTGAGCTGTTTTATCAGCACAGGGCAGGAGAGTTTAGTGAGGGCAGAGAGCAGCACATGGCATGCCACTCTTCACAGGTACCTCTCTGGCCCATGCCAGCGTCAGCATATCTGCAAGGGAGCTTGGCAATCAGCCACAACGCTAGTCAGCAGCTCAGTCCACTGGAGTTCTGGCTAAAAAACTGCTGCTACTGCTCCACAGTGAGCTGGGGTCAGACAGTGGCAAAAACAGGCTCCAAATATGACCTGCTCTTCAGGAGCATCAGCTGTTGACCTGTAGGGAGCCAGAGAAGATGCAATGTTGAGAATTCCCACTCTCCTGGAAATTTCTCGTATGCTTTGTGACAAACACATCACATCTGAGACTGCCACAGTCCTGTCTGTTCTCCCACACTCTCCCTTGTCCTCAAAATTCCTGAGTTTTCCCTGCCAGTCCAGCTCCCGAGGATAATGTGTAGTGACCTTTAAACACTGGAAATATTGATGGGTGTCTGAACTCAAAAGCAGCACTTCACAGATGTGTCTCTCAGCTTTTATATTATATAAAAGCTGAAAATATAAGAAATGAAACACACAGAGAAGTAAAATTACTTGGGAAAACAAGGACCTTTCTGAACCAGGTCAGTTAAAACACTAATGGCCTTCACTGTCCCAAGAGTCCAGCCCAGGGCAGCCAAAGATCTTAGTACCCAAAAGTGGAAAAGGTAGAGATTTTTGTCTGGAAGATCTTGCAAGCTCTTTCACTGAGATATAAACTAAAGCACAGTTAACAGATATTAGGATGATTCTGGTTAAGCATGTCCATATGACAGACGCAGAGGTTTCAGTGAGGGGCTGAGCTCTCATCAGCAAACCAATGGTACACAAAGATGGGATAAGAAGTGCACATGGGCTTAGAGACAGTTCAGAGAAGGAACTGTCTGCCTTCTTGCCTCTTTTCTATCTCATTAGCTTATTTGTCAAGGAAGAAAGACTTGAATATGAACTCGTGGCCCAGCAAGGAAAGACTTTAATATAGACTGAATTTCCCAAAGATTTTTTGCTTCTTTAGAATCCACTAAGTCAGGATCCTCTGACAGATTCCTCCAGCCCATGACCCTCTCTAGATTGAGCTTGACCACTAGATCTGAAATATCAAGTAAACACATTGCCAAATGACTCTGAGTGGACTGCATTGAAGGGAAGGAGGTGAAGAGATAAATGGTGCACATATCTCAAGCAGCAATGGGTTTCTGAGAGACCAGTAAGTTGTTTGCTTTGATTTGCTCACCCACTAAAGAGAATACAGATGTCTCGAGGCTGCGCTGGAGAAGGGAAGGCAGCCTGCAAGGAAAAGAGGTGGAGGGAGGTAAGACAGATAAAACAAAAATAGGTTTCTGCGTTGCTGAGGAAGCAACAGAGCAGCTGCTATTCTCTGGCATCAACTGTTTGCTTCTTCCAAAGCTGTTGGAGCAGGGTGGGGTCTTGGCACCAACTCAACCCTGTGGACAGTGAAAGGAGCCTTGCCTGTGATGACTGTCCCCATTTGTCACCCACTCCCATAGATCAAGCACAGAGCAAAGTGCAGTGACCAGTTCACAAGAAGAATGAACAGCCTGTGCAGCCTTGGCCTCAGCCTCCAAAGTCACCAGGAAACGTGTCCATATGGGCTGGTCATGAGAGGTGATGGTGGCCATTACCCAGTCTGAAATTAAAACCTATGTGAATGGGCAAACGTGTCCTGTCAGGGATCATGGAACAAAGCCCAGCCTTGACTGATGCTGTCAGCTGAAATAATGCCATTGGCTTCTACTGGGGCATGGTGGGAGCTGAGGAGATTCTGCATCATCCGTCGGGCAAGCCGGGGTGAGAATGCCCTGATCTGCTGGACTACTTTGGATGTATGGGGAATTCTACTCTGTGCTGTACAAGAGTCAGGACTGAGGGACCTCATTAGATGTGAAGTGGAAGTTTGCCCTTGGCAATAAAATGCATTTGATTCATAAAAAAAGTGAATATCTAATGCAAAGCCTTCCTCAGAACAAACCTACAGCTGAAGGTGAGTATAATTTAGGAGCTCTCTGGATCACAACAGCTTTTCCAGCCGTGATGTCTCAGCCACAGAGCAGAGAGGCATCAGTGCCCAATAATTGCACTAAAATGGGGCCCAATTGGGATTTTAAAATAGTCCCACTCCCACTGGTGTCTGGTATGTTCTGCTGGGCTGAAGGAGAGCAGGATCTGACCTTCAGCTTTTCAGTCTGCCAGCCCTCTTGTTTCTCACCAGTGCCTGTGAGGACAACCCTGTGATCCCATGGAAAACTTATGAATGAAGCACATTGCAAAAAACAAAGTGAATTTTTCCTTTAAGCCCAGGAAGGTTATCAACCCCTGGAATTCCTCTCCCTTCTCCCCCTTGCTGCTGCCTCCTGCCACACACACTCCTGCCCTCTCCAGCCCGCGTGAGGAAACTGGTGACTTGGGGGAAAAAAACAAGAGGAGACTGAGTCGTGAGGTCATACCATTATCACATTTCTATTCCAGTGCTTTCTCTCGCTGCCCACAATTATCACTCTTTTATTCTTGTACTTGGCTTCTTAGACTTTGATCTAGCCCTTTGCTTCATATCCTTTGATGCATTTTAGCTTACATTGTCTGTAACCTGACCCCTTGCCATCTAATTCCACCGACTTCTCACAACCCATATCAACCACTCTCTCCCCGCTTTCATCTTTCTTTTGTATAAATGTATACAGGGCTGTAACAAAGAAACTACAGTGTAGTTGTAGCACTTTCAAGATCCTCAAAGTGCTGGCTAAAATCTCTATGCGTTTATTTTGCTCCTCACAGGTCATTTTAAAACATCTTTGTTTATCCCTTTTTTACCTTAGACAAAATAAAAATGCAAAGGAAAGAAAAGCTAATTATGGCTTTTTTTTCCCCCTGAATTTGTTATGAAAGCCCTTTTAAAATTATTTTTGTTGTAAACCTATCTTCAAGTTCATTCCAATGACATTAAGTCTGTAGAGACACGGTACATTTTCATCATTAAATACTGGCAGACTTTGATCATGTTTACTTTCACTGAGGAAAAGGAAGGAAAGGCCAGTGCTTACATTGCAAATACCAATTAGCGCAGAACTACACTGTGTGCATATGTATTTATAAATACATATTTAGAGGAAAGAAAATAATTTGGTTTCTGCAAAGTAAGAACTGTGGGCAAAAATATATGGTTGTATTTTGCAATGTCTAAGCAATGCAGAAACAGACCTGCAATTCTGAAAGATCATTGAGGAGCCTGAAGTCTTTTTAAATCTGTGGATCATAAGGCTTGACTATGTCTGAATACTTGGGAATATTCTTAACTGTGTCATCACGTACCTATATTTTGTTGACAGTCAGGTCCTAAAACTCTTTAGAAATTGGGTTTTGAATTTAATCAGAGAGCCAATTTTATACACTTTTGTCCTATACTTTTGGATGTATATTTAGCAGTGAGTTGGAACTGAAGGAACAGAGAGAAAAAAGTCTTTTTTAGATGCCTCTGCATAATCTGAAAGATATTTACAATAATATTTATCTTTCTGCTTGATAATAATAGACTTGTGAGGGCAGAAAGAGGTAGCTGAGTGCAGTTTTGCACAGTGGCTGTGACTTCTAACTTAGGAGAGTGACTTGCTTTATTTTTAGCTGCTGGGAAGCAGTGATGAAGGCAGAGTGTGTTGGGTTTGAACAGTCCTGGTACCTCCCAGGCAGGTCAGACAGGTCCCACATTGTTAGGGAAGAAATGTGGTATTTGCATGTTCTCTGGCCACCCAGTTGCAGGTGGGATCTTGTTGTGGACTGATACTCTGTGGGCTTTGGTCTCTGCTGAAGAATAATTCTGCTCTCACTCCAAAACCCAACCCAGCATGGAGAAATGGCAGAAAATGTATTTTGGGCAAACGCTGCTACTCCAGCAAGTTGATCCACAATTTTCAAGCAGGAGGTTGGAAAGGAACAAGACCTTCTTCCTGTTTTGTCCTGCCCACTTTCCCCAGCAAAACTGGGCTGTGACTGCCTTGGCAGAGCTGGACACATAAATGTTCTGTGTTGTGTTACATACACGGTGTCTCCATTCAGAGACTCAGTCCAGACTCAGAACCTGATTTTTAGTCCCTTTCCCTCCTGCAAGTTCTGAAATGTTGCAACTGTGAAATAATAGTTCCTACAGATACTTTGGGAATTTTCTACCTAATAAATTCCTCCACTACCAGCAGCTCCCAAGGATGCCAGGCAAGCAGTATTGCAGGTGCCAGGGGAAAAACATAACAAAAACAATAATAAGAGATGTAAAGAAAACCTTGATTTTTGCTTTGTCCTGCAGTAGCCAGTTGGTTAAACACCTTTTCTTGCTGGCTGATTTCAATCTGTAAAATCCTCTTTTCCGTAATAGTGGGCCAAATGGTTCCTGGGTAGTTTGAACACCTGTGAACCTGGCATGCTGAGCCTCTAAATAATGCAGACACAGCAGTTCACTTTGCACCTCTCTCGTTCATATCCTTTCCTAGCTGGCAAAACCCACTGATAGCAACAGTGTTTTGCAGCTGGAAAATAGGTCACCTTCAGAGCTATATATTTATAGACACGTGTGTGTGGGTATGCCCTGAAGTTGGAACAAATAAGTGGAATAGTTGCATTCAAGGGAAAAATCCATTTTTTGCTCTTCATGAAAATTCCTGAAGGGATGGTGGGGTTTAGAGTTGAAAATATGGCAGGAGGCTTCAGAGGGAAGAGCTTTCCTGGCATAAATTGCTCACGAAAGAGGAGTCTATCAGTAGATTAAGGTCTGGTTTCTGTTTGGTTGAGGTTTGGGAGTTTCACCAAGTGTGTTCTTAGTCACATGTGTGTGTGCATGTACTCAAACAGAAAATGTGCCCTTGAGAGGAACTGCAAGAATTCTGCCTCTGAATAATCAACTATTTTGTTCAGAGGTTTCTGTGCACAGTGGTGAACCAGCAAGTTTATTTATACCAAAGAAGTTTCTCATCCATAATTGATGCCTAAATCAGCTCTGGTCTTTCCAGGGTCTGCAGCTCCTCTAATGTGGTTGTGTGTATGAAGCAGCTTTGAGTTCAGCATGAATGGTTTGCTTACAATCAATTATGCATGTGGACGACACAAAGGGACTGTTGAGGGAACAGGGCAAACTTCTCCTTCCTCTTCTAAGTTTTCAGGGGCAAAAACTTTGTATCAGAGGACTCGGTCTCAGAGTTCCCATCTTCCCATGCCTCCTCTTACAGCTCACTCAGTGGCCATAAAGCCCAGAAAAAGTTCTTTGGTTTATAGTTTTGGACTCTAGAAGGAATTATTCATTTTGGAGCTACTGCCCATGATGGGAAGACACACTTTTCTTCACAAATGTGTTTGTTTGTTATTTATTTGTACTGTTTCTTATTTACTCTGTTTCAAAGCACCACAGCCACTTCAAAAGGAACGTCATGCATGTAATGATCCTCTACCAAATCTATTCTATAGTTATTTAAAAACCCCATAACCCCAGCTTTGCTTCTGGAATATGTGTGAGGCTACAAAAATATGGTACATCTATGCATAGACAGTGTAATGGACTAATTTGCTTTCCTGGAAATCAACACGAGTTTTACATTTAACTTCAAAATATCCAGAGGACTCTAGCTCCACTTAGCATGGACACAACAAGCTCTTGTTCAGACATGCGTTTTGGCATGAGCACGGCTACTAAACCAACTTCCATTTATTTATGGGAGCAGTAACCCAAAGGATGGGACATTCTGCTTCAGCAAATCCATCCACAGCTGTTCTGCCCAACTTCTGAGACCTGTGCTGACCTACACCTCAGAGGTCTTAGTCAAAATCTTCCCTCTGTATAACTGATGAACACATGAACTGCTACATTGGTTGGTTATGCCTTCGATCCAGGTCTGATTTTTTGTTTGTTGGTGTGGCTATCCCTATTTCTATCTCTACAGGGAATAGTCTTGCAAGGGAAAAAGGCTCAAGCCAGACATAAGGCATTCCCTGTTTTCTAAATGCCATGGTGTTTTTTTAAGCTCTTTTTTTTTGGCTCTCTCTTGGAAGGGAGCTCTCATTCTGCATCGTAGTCCTCCTGGAGCAGGAGGTCAAGCAGCACGCTGAGCTCCACAAGACCACTGACATCAAGCTGCTGTTCACCACTTTCTTTTCCTGGCATTAGAAAGGATTGAACTGAGCTGTGGCTGCTTCACATAACTGTAAGCTGAAAGAATTTCTATACAGCAATAAAAACTTAACAGCCCCAGCCATTAAATCAAGGAGTATCAGATCCTTTGATGGAAATATGAGTGTCTCTAAACTGGAGGCAATCGAGGACTGAATTTGCCATGGACGCTTGACCTGAGATTTTTGAGGCACAGCTGGTTCTCCAGGGTGGGATTTATGATGTAGTGGGAGGTTGGGGAGGTGATGGTTAATGTATCTTAAGAACTTGGTGAACCATTTACAATGTTCAGGAGGAAACAAAATAAAATAAGCAGTTAGTCATTTGGATGAATTGGGGTGGCATGTTACAGTGTTTTGTACAGTCTGAGCCATGCCATGTGAAATCTACCTTGAGTCTTCATGGGGCAGTTAGTTGGTGCAAATACCCTTTTTTTTACATGTGAAATAACCTATTAATACTTAGCAGAACCAGGAATTCTGCAGATTTCAAATGGTATATAGACCTCAAGGCTGAGGGTTTTTTCCCCTTTTAACAGATCAAGATGCCAAATTCCAATTACAGTTATTGGTAACTTTTTATCCAAATTACTTTAACAGCTTTGACTATCTCAGCTGTAATATGGCAGATTATTATGACCACGATTTAACTGTGAGAAGCATGGAATAAGAAGAGCACAGCAAACAAAATCCATCTGTCATTACAGGATCCTCACCCTGCCACATCACCTAAAAAGGTGGAGCTTAACTGAGGATGCAGCTTTCTAACTGTGTGTGAGATGTGATTGCTTTTGAAAGCCTCTCTGGGAGCATTTCTCCCCTCTAAGACCTGTGCTTTCTTCTCAGTGCTCAGCCTGTGTGTTGTGGGTGGACACCGAGGGATTCTGCAGGGACAGAAAAGGGAACTTGGTAATTTTTTTCAGCAGAACTGGAGGTAATTCACCTTTCCACAGTGCTTGGAGCAAGGGCCGAGGGAGGTTCCACCAGCAGGAGGATTAGACGAGCTCAGCAGCAACATGGGATGGTTTTGCTTCATGAATCCCATTGCACCTCCCCAGCATTGAAGCGCTGCCTGTGTTTATACTTCACAAGACCAAATGTCTCATTCTTTCCCTGGAAACATATATGTATTTCAGCGTGGTATCATTCCATTTTCAGACCATCCAGGTTTACTTTATTCTTTACTCTTCACAAGCAGCAGCCCATGGCGCTGTAAATGCAGCATTTCTCGACTAGATGGCAGATAGCAAATATTTCCATTCAGAGCACCTCTGTCTTCTTGTAAAAATCAGGCTATACATGACCCTTTCTACACGTTTCTATTTTTAACATGTAAAAAAAAAAAGCAAACCCTTCTATTTTTAGATACAGTTCAGTTCTCTAGACTGGCTGGTTCTAATAAAAAAATTCCTCACTCTCTAAAGAAAACCCTGCATTGAAATCACAAATCCAGGGGAACGTCCTGTATTATTAGCAAACCTACTAAGATGAAAACCTCATCCTGTTAGCAAGCCCTCCAAACAAAAACATTAATCCAGGCTAAGAGGAAAAACAGTCAAGGAAGAGGCATTAACCCCAGCAAGTTTTCTACCATGGTCCCACCCTGACATGAAAAATATAAAGAAAAACATCTTCATCAGCTCAGAATGAAGGTCAGGACTTGGGACATCTTTCAGATCTCTTTTTATCTGGCCTACTTGGCTAAAGTGCTATTGGTGTGTCTGACAGCTTTTTCTCTTTTGGAGATCATGGAATCCTTAAGGTTGGAAAAGACCTTTAAAATCATCCAAACCAGTTGAAGAAAACAGACATTATTTAAGGGGCATTATTATTTAAAGGGCATTCTGTAGAAGAGCAAGCATACAGCATATGTGTGCTAACCACTTTAGGGACTCTCTGAAGACACTTTGGGAAGGGTTTACCCGGGCCCTGGTACCCTGTTTTCTGCAGTCTGGAGAGTTGAGGGTCCTTCAGCCTATTTGGTTGGACATCTCATGTACATATTGTGGAGGGATTGACAGTCCCCTCCAAACTATTCAAAAGTTGCAGTTCAGGTCTCTGCCTCCACCTCTGACTCCTGGCATGACCTTGGGCAGGTCATTGAGATCTGGATTTTCAGCGTTTTCAAAACTAAACTAGGAACCTGCGGATCTTGGAAACTCCATTCATTTTTGAGTCTTAGTCACAAATCTGTAAATCTAAGATGCTGTTAATAACTAAGCAGGTACTGCAGGGAGAAACAACTTAAAGAATTTGTGAGCAGCATTGAAACTGTAAGTGGAGGCACTCTGAATACAGAGATGAAGAGATAGTTCCTGGATGCACATGCCATTCCCCAGGGTACGGAGCAAAGTACACTGTGCTTCCCTGGATCGAAACTGCACCTCAGGGACATGAACAGGAGAGGAGTGTGATTGACAAGAGTGAAACTCGTACAGCAGAAAGAGAGCAAAAGATCTGCTCTTCCTTTTGGTGAATGTGGCCATATATAATCATCTTTCATCTGTAAATCAAGCGCCAAGGAAGCGCACCAGGAGCAGTCAGGGGGAAACCTGCTTCAGCAACCCCACACACCTGGTCATGCAGGGTGAGAGGGAGGGAGAAAAAGATCAGGCTGAGTTATGGCGTGCTGTGGTGTCTGTGTGCTGCAGTGACTGACAGCACAGAAGTACCTGACAGATACCAGACCTGTCAGGGTATCACCTGCACACACTCAAACTCCTAAGTCATTTTCAGACAATTAAAGTTTTCAGAAGATAAGAATTCCTGTGAATACCGCCTTACAACGAACATGATATGTCTGGCATAATTATATCCAGTCCCTTGCTATGCCTTTGCACCATCAGACTAATCAGTGCTTCCCTAGTGCTGCCCACCACTTTCTTCCCCTACAGGGAGTACCAATTAAAATCATTTTATTCCTTTCAAAGGAAAGAAATTGGTGTTGTGGGTTTTTTCTTTTTAATTTTTCCCTGGCCTCTACAGCACGAGGCATTGTAGTGAGGAGCAGGAAAAACGAAGTGGTCTTTTTTCCTTTGTGTGGGTGAGAATTAAGGACACGTATCCAAACGTCTCCCCTGCTCGAGGTGGCACTCGGCCCGTTCCTATCGACAGGACACGTGTGAACGGTGACTCAGTGGAGCCCTTTGTTCCCAGAACACACAGGTTATTCCAGCTGTGTGTTACTGTCCACTGGGGGCTAGGAAAACACCAAAGATGTTATCCAATACCATAACTAACAGAATGGCATGAAGAAGAATTCAAAACCTGCGAGCGCAAGTGTGGGCTTTTTCACTCTGACCCTTGGACTGCCCTGGCTTGTGTTTCAAGTGTCTACTTTCTTATCTAAAGAAGGAAACTGTTTCTGCTACCTACCAACTCACTAATTTTCAAGGTGTTGCATGCAGGGTTCTCAAGCACTTGATTACAGGGTAGTCTACACTGTAATTTATAACATTAATAAATCAAAGCCAAATAGTACAAAACACTCTTTTTAATAGCTGCTTCATCAAGGATTTAAAATGTTAAAAGTTGTGCTGATATGAAGCTCTCAACCACTGTAACCTTTAATTTTACTTTGAAGTGGTCAGGATGTGTCCTGAAACTGGTGGGTTTGTGTATTTATCCTCTGGAATGCAAAGTATAATTTTCCATTCTTGCTCTGTCCATAACTCAGACTCACCTTTGTGGCCTTCCACTGGCACCATGAGACTGAAAGCAGGCTGGGCACACGTGGTAAGGGAGCTGCTCAAGGCATTAACCTCTTAATTTCTCCCAGGGCTGCAAGGTGATGCTGAAAATGTGCTTGAGGACCTGGCTGGCAAGGAACTTGTCTGACATGGAACACAAGGTCTGGTTGAAATGGAAGTGGATAGAGGAGACTTGCCTTCCTCAGATTCCTTAGCCAAAGACAGAATCAGAGGCCAAGGTCACTTTGATGAAGATTTCTGCTGAAGATGGACAAGGGGAGAGGAAAACACTAAAAGGTATAATGACCTATCTATTTGTATGCTGGAAGAACAGTTAAGAAAAAATAATCATTCCCCAGCATGTACCTGTATCTGACATCCATACAAATGCCCTCCATGGGTGAAAAGCAACCCAAAACTTTACACACAACTCCACTGGCAGTGTGCTGGTTTAGATATCTCATCACATGCTCTGTTTCCAGCCTTCCTTGCTCTTGGCTGTCTACAGCAAGGCTCATGAGCCTGCTGCTCCAGGTACACCATGCAACTCCTTTTAGTAATCACAGAATCATAGAATCAGACGGGTTGGAAAGGACCTCTGAGATCATCAAGTCCAACCCTTGATCCAACACCACCACAGTTACTAGACTATGGAACTAAGTGCCACGTCCAGCCTCATCTTGAAAACCTCCAGGGATGGAGAATGATATGGCAAGAACACAATCGGAGTCAAATTTTGACCATATAAAACTGAAAGCTGGGATGCTGGACGTGGTGTAATTTTTTGGTCCATGGAAGGAAGCACGTGCTGTACCTGCTCTCCTAACTTCCCACTAAACAATGCTGCATGGTCGGGATCTGGCCTGGCCTGCTGCCAGCGCTTTGACAGACTGGAGTGATAGAGGATGCTTGCTAAGCCTTTGGAAATGAGTCTACCTGAAGGTAAGGGTCGGTGGAGGTGTTAACACTGATGCCATATCTGACATCTGCAGTGCAGAGAGTCCTAGTTCTTGGCACCCGTGTTTTCCCATCAAGTAACACTCATTTATTATCATATATACACACCACAGATTTACGTTGCTTGTAGGGATGAATCATGCATAATTGTGGCTTCTTACATGACAGTTCATATATTAACAAGTAACTTATTTGTGCTCCGTGGCGAAGGAGTAGAGCAGGAGCGTGTGGACCTCTGGTGTCAGAACCATATTCGTCATTATCTGGAGATAAAACAGGAGTTCAGTGGTTTAAAATGAAATGGGAAAATAATTGCTGGTTTGATTTGCCAGTACCACAGGAAATGTTGTTTTGATTTATGTGTATATCTCTAGGTACCTAATGAAAATATGATAGCAACCAGGAATTCACCAGTGTTATAGAGAACATAATGAAAACATCAAAAGTCAGGCTCGTAACAATTTCCCCATGTCCTGCAGTGTTTTTTTGGATGAGCACAGGAGTTTATGGACATGAAAGGAAGGTATTCTCCAGGAACTGGAGAACACCACATGTCACAGGCTCGAGGAAGTTCCACTGGCAGTGGTGTTATCTCGGGCAGGAGCTGTCACACATGACACTGTCCTTCAGCACAGCAAAGGACGGCGACTTTGCGTGGGTGCAACAGCGTTTGGCACCTTGCGTGTCAGCATCAGCTCTTTATGGGTTATCCTACCCCAAAATGGCCCAGAATTGTGGAAAATTCTGTTCACAGCAAGCCCTACACCGGTCCCACCAGGCAGCATGGGACTCGTTTCACAGGTACTTCTAACGCTCGTGTCTCCCGGGGGGCTGTAGCCCGTAGGATTCTTGTAAAAGGGCTACAAACTGAGGGAGCTTTTCTCTCCTGCGAGCCAAGAGGAGCAGAGCAGTCTGCCAGCCCTGCTCCCAGCCAGGTCTGACACCTCCAGCTCCAGCTCCCAGCTCACGGGGTCTGGATGTGAGCACAGAGGGAGGGGTGGCACAGCCGTGACCACCTCCCCCTCTGATGAAGTGTGCAGAGAAGACTCAGCGTGCAGGACGTTTGGCCAGAGCACAGGGGAGGGAAAAAAAAGAAAAACTCGTTGTGAAGAGACTTGGTTCCCACAGAATGAGGAAAAGGACACAGCTCTGCATGTTACGGTTCTCTGGGTAGGGCAGTTCTGGCCACAGCACAGAGCATCCTGGGGAGTGGGACCCTTGGGGCATGGAGAGTAGGCTTTTTAATGGATCTCCTAGGGCCTGATGGATTTAATGGGTGAAGTAAGTCCGCTTTTATTTATTTTATTTTTTTGGCAGCTGCTGTAAGTGGAATTTTATGCATTTTTTCTGGCTGTTGCTGCTTGTCTGGGCTATTTAGATGTTGAACTACACTTGCTTCCTTCGTGGTGGATGTTTTATGCAGCACAACCGAGACACCTGCAATGGCACATTATGGTACACTTCCATTTATAAAATGTTCTGTGCAGTTTTAGAAATGGTTATTAAGTGCTCTGTGAGCAGTATTTGGTCAGAAGCTCAGCAGTGGGTTACAGAGATGAGCTATTGTTTTGCACAGTCTAGTGGCCTGTTAGCTCACAACACATCCTCTGCTAAGGGTTGGAGGGGACAGCTGTGAATATCTGTACCTGTGAGTGCTGCAGACATCATTTTGCTGCTCTCTTTTGTACGTTCTTTAATTCTGCTGTGGCTTTTCTTACTTTTTACATTATTAGGGTCTGTTTCTGCTGCTGGATTGACCCTTACATTACCCAGATTAAGGATACCTTGCTCAGCCTTCAGCATGACCAGCTTTCACTCAGGCTAGTGAACCTTTTGGTAGACAAACAACATTTTTTGATTTTAGGTCTTAATTAAATCCCAGTGTTTGAAACCTTAACCAACACTTTGCATGATTCCCCCCCTCCCCTTCAATTTCTGCAGAAATCTCTCCTACTGGATACAGCTCTTTGTACTTTGAGAACCCAACTGACTTCCTCCTGTTGATTGTCTGTGAAGATCCTGTTCTGATAAGAGGCAACTTTCACTTTGATTTCCTTATAATCATCCAAGGACCAAAATGTTCTGTTCAAAGTGAATAAGGACATTAGAAGCTAAATTTTTGCTAATATAAATCAGTGCAACTCTATATATGTAAAGCTTTGCTCTAGGCACAGACCTGGTATGGAGCAATATTTCATTTTTGTTATAATCTCTTCCTATAATTCAATTCCTCTCACCTTGCAAAACTCTTGAACACCCTCCAGCTTGTCCCGGTCTTTCTCATCATTAGTTATCCAGAACAGAGACTGGGCTGGATACTGAAGGTTTGCCAGCCTCTATCAGTTGTGGGTTGGCCTCTTGGCCAGGTGAGGCCAGATCACACAAACAGCCTGGTTTTCCTCTGCTTTGTGCCTGCAAGGTCTCTCTGAAGGAAAACAGTTCTCAACAGAATTACCTTTCCTGCTATCTCATCATCCTGCAAATTCTTACCCAGGGTGAAACATCCATAAATCTCTTCTTCCTATCAAGATTTCTCCCTGATCCCCTTTCTAAGATTGTGAGATGGTTTATAAATATGTGAACCTGGAGATAATTTTTCTTCTCCTCTTGGTAAATATCAGAATGGAGGGCATATTTATCTCCAGACTATGCAGTACTATTGGCTGGCAGTCGTGGGCTTTAGTGTGTAACTTCTCTTCTGCTGCTTCAATAAAGGGTGAGGAGGCAGAGTCACATCTACAGAGAGTTATATGAAAAATTAATTGCCTTTTCCAATATTATGAGTGTAGTAACACCCAAAATAAAAGCTCTACTGAAAACTTACATTTCCTCTGTCAGGACACTTATAAAATTGCTCTGACATTATGACCTTGTAGTGAAATAATGGTCTGGAAGACAGTCTTCCTTCTGCTGTTATGCACCACTGAATGCCACTGATTTTTATAGTTAATCATAAGTGCTTGCCCCAAGTTAATTGATGTCCTCATTATGTCATACTTAACTGCAGCTTAGGAGAGTTTTTTGCCATTAACTTCTATACCAGGTAGCCTTACAGCACGAAGCAGCAGTGAAAATGAAGAAAAGATCCCCAAAACAAATTGACCATTGCTGTGACCACCACATCACCATTTAAATTTGTAAAAGTCAGAAGAAAATGTTCCCTTCAGGCAACATATTTCTCACTCTGTGCCTTTCATGAATACCACAAGCTGGAGTGATCTTCACAGACACCTCGAGGTTGTAATTAGCAGCAAACCAGTGACTGCCTACCAGTGCCAGTCCCAATGCTACACTTTGGGTTTTAGTATCTGGAAATGCTGAAGAGCTGAGGTTTCCACATAAAACCTGGGAATCTTGAAGCTGTCTAAGAGACACTTCAGCTTTATCTACAGCTCATTTGCAGGGCTCTGTGTGTTGAAACTCAAGGGCGAGACCATAACTCCCACTGCTTCGCCTATTGGGGTTAAAGGAAAGGTGGTATTTCTTCACCTGGAATGACAGATTTTGGGGTGGAATGTGAAAGAAGTGGTAGAATGGGGTCATGGCTATGGCAGAAAAATACCAGACGTCTGATTCTTGCTTTTAAAATACCCTATTGCTTCCAACGCCCCTTTTTATGGCAGTAATTGAACTCTTGCCATTAACATCAGTTAGGTGCACTCATTTCTCATGACATCAGAGGGTTCCCTCCATTCTCACTCCTCAGTGGCCTGTCTTGCTGGTACAGCCACTGAGGAACTCCCTGTTCCAGAGCCACATTAATCTACCCTCTTACTCAGTGCTTACTTTTGCTCTTTCCTGTTTTATTCATCTCTTAATCCTAGTTAAAAGCTATTCAAAGGTTTGATCTTTGCAAGCATTTTACCTAAGGCATGATTCCACCCCAAACCTTAATCCCAATAATCTTAGAAACCAACCTGTCTGACTGACCTTCAGAAAACATCCCCTGTGTGACAAGATGACATGGACACTGCAGATCAATATCCTCATGAACACCTGATGCAGGGGACCCAGCAGAGATCCTGGCCCAAGGCTTCCCAGCAGAAAGTCCGCGTGGTTACCCAGGAGATAGTTAAAATCGCATTTTGAGATGTTGCATCAGGGTGTCGTCTATCACTAACACTATCTTTTGAAATTCCCAGCCTTACACATCATGGTGTGTCATGTCTGGTGAAAAGCAATACTTGATTTGACTGATGTGCTGTAACCGGGGTGAACTTATTAGTCATGATGAGCCTATTAGTCATGTTGCATCTGCCCCAGAGTAGGGAGGTTCCTGTGTGAGTACAAGAAGCTGCTTCAGTGTATAAAGTACAGCTGAGATAACCCTTCCTGTGCAACAGGCATCATCAGTTTTGAATTAGCTCGTGGCTGATATAGAATATTTCAATAAATGCCCTATCTATTAAAGTGTTCCCAATAAACTCACAGAATAAAAAACCAATCTTTCAACAGAGACTGTTAGTAGGAAATATATATGATTCTAATAACATGTGACCTTGTCATCCTTGTGGTTTGAAACCCCCTGCTAGAAGACGAAATGTCAGCCACAAGAGTATGGGCTGTGATTTCAGGGTATCTTTGCCCAAAAGAAAATTAGGCTGAATTCAATGGATTAAGCATTTTGCCACAAAGACTATGGGAAACAGCTGAAAGAAAAATCCAGCTCTGGCTGGAAAACCAGCTTCATTTCTGAGAACACATTTCTGTAAATTTAGGTCCACCATCAATAAATTTTTTTTCCCCAAACTTTACCCTAGACCCTTCCCAGCTTGGAAATTAGCAGGTTGCCAGAGGAATGTGTATTACAAGTCTGCTGATACATACTGAGCCCAAGCTAAGATGTTCCAATGGTTAACCAGCATTGGTTAAAATAAGATTCTTATTTTCCCATTGGATTTGTCTGGATTTGATTTCCAACCGCCCATTTTTAGCTAACTAGAAGCTCAAGTCTTATCACATACCAGTCGATCGTGCTTTACAGCAGTCAAGGGAAGCAAGGAGAGAGGGAGGAGGATTGTCTGGGTGTTTGGTTTTCCCTTTATTTTGGTAAAAACACCCACAGCTTTGTTGTTAAACAGCGTTGATTTATGCAATTGCGTAGCACAAAGGGCTGTTCAGCATCAGCCTCTCACAAGAGGTACCTGGTTTGCCTGAATGGCATCAGGACCAGGTTCTGCCGCTGGCTGTTGGCAGTTTTCAGCTGGCTTGGGTATCTATAAACCTTTGCCAATAAGGGTCTGTGCAAGGCAAAACCTCACCTGACTGCTGATTGCTTTCAAAATTTTTGCAGAAGGCATCACTGCTTGCACACCTAGGAAATCTGAATGTTAAACTAATGTAAAATCATCTGGCAACACTGTGCTCTTATCCCTTTTATGATTTATTCTCTCCAGTCACGGATTCACGTCTTAGTCATTTAGGGACTGATGTAGAGCCCATCCCAGTGATTAGAGAGTTTCCTTTTGTCTTCCCTGACTTTATATACTGTCGTTAAAGTTTGATCCTGCTGCTGTTCAGGTCACTGGAAAAACTCTTGCTGATTTGAGTGGTGCTGGATTAAGGCTGTCTATTGTACTGGGGAGGGAGGTACCTCTGTGATACAACATGACCTTTTCTTTTTAAAACTTGATCTTTAGCTCTGCCGACTTGGCAATTCCAAGCCAGTGAGACAAGTTCATCCTCTCCCTCTTTTATGAGGCCATCTGGGAGGATGTTGCTCTCCTAAGCACTACCTCTGTAACAGCTCCATCATTTTGAGCTGAAAATTCTCGTGCCAAATATAAATGTGGGGAAACATCCCCCTCCAGCCTGTGATAAGTGGTTGAACCTGGCACAGCTGACAGGAGGGAATATCTGCCAGAAAAGCTTTAGAGTGTCTAAAGAGGAGAGAACTTGGATCCTTCTGATCTTGGAATGACGTCCTCCCATGGAGATGGGATGTGTTTTTCTCCATGAATTGCTTGCTTATCTATCCGGATCAGTGCCTGGATGCAGGTTACTCCTCCTGCACATGATGGTCTTCATGTCAGTGTATTGCACCCAGGATTTCTTCCATAACTCTACAGCCAACGACCCACTCCATCTCTTTGCTTTATTTAATGAAGAAAAGTAATCCCATCTTTTGATCTAGCCCTAATTAGGACAGGTCATGGAAGTCCTATTTCCCTAAACCTATCCTTACAGGCATTTTCCAGTTGGCAGAGCAATTGCGCTGGTGGAGATATGTGTAGTTTGACATCTTTATTTGTGGGGTGTTGATGACGCACTACCTGAACTATTAGTAGGTATTTTTGCATTTCATTTTGATTCTTAAAGTTTCCCACCTGGGCTCCTGAGGCAGGATGTGCTAAGTCTGGCAGATTATTAAGACGCTGTGCACTATTTCAGATAACAGCTCCTCTGTCTGGCTTCACAGATCAGAAACCATGTGCTTTTCTGTGTCAGTTTTAAATCTGAAAACTTGGACTCATTTCTGAGCCCTTCCAGTGAGATCACTAACCCTCCAGACAAAGATGCTTTGTTGGGTGACAATCGAGGTGTCATTTCTTGTGCTCTGTAGAGCTCCAGTTCTTGGTTTGGGTCCCTATTCTGTCACCATAAAGGCAGTGACTTATGCTTTTAACTGTTTGCATTTTCCTCATAGGGCTCTAAGAAGACTGGCACCTTGATCAATCTGGTGAGAGTTTTCCAGTGTTTCTTGTAGCAACATATGTGTATGTAATAGGGATGAATTTAGTTTTCCCATCTCAAGGAATCAGAAGATAGACAATTCTTTTTAGAGCACTTTTGGTAATTTGAACAGTTCTTTATCTTTTCATAACAGTAGATCTTGACACTCTAATGGACTTTTTGGAATGAAGTTTTTTGTACAAGACCCAGGTTGAAGATTGATGGCAAAAAATGTGGACTGTTTCACAAAAGATAGGATTATGATTTGATTTGTATCCCAGCCAGGTTTTAAATTCATGAAGAAATGAAACTGGCATTGGGGGATGTTCTGAATATATAACAAGATTTGAATTTATCTGTTGTCCCTGTTAGTGAAACAAATAGGGATGTTCAGATGCTACACATTAGTGTGGTACTGACAGAGGATCCTAAATTTGCATGTGACATTCTAAAAATTAAAAATTATCATAAATAATAGGGTTGGTTCTCCAGTTTGGAAAAAATACAAATGCAGCACAAACAAAGTAAAATATCCCTCTTCCTTCCTCCCTTCCAAAAACAAAGCCAAAATTCACCAATTCAGTAACTTTCATGTTTGACAGGATTATTGCATGAATGACAAACTGACAAGTTTTGTCCCTCTTTACTTGTTCCAGCCTCACATTTCCTTGCTAATTCATGCAAAGTTTTTCTAAGTGCTCCATACTGGAGGATGTTGGCTCTTCTCTGAAAAGCAGTTTCTCAACCAACCTATTTCCTCCTTCAGGCTCAGTGATCTGGCACAAGAGCGAAGCACTGCTTGCTGCAGCTCAGGCCAGAGGCTCTGGAAGACAGAGGACACCCTCCCCAGCTGGTGTGAATTCTGGCTTCTCTATGGCACTCCAGCATCCCTCTCTTCCTCTGTCAGCTCCTTTTAGTCCATATGATTGCACAAGGTTCACTCCTGACACAAAGTACAGAGGGGCTAAGGAATTAAGTGTGCTTAATTTAGGAGCTAATAACAAATTATTTGCAGGGCAGCACTGGTCTGCAATGCTTCCCATTGCAGACGTTCCTCCCTCCAGCTCTCCAAGGACTGTAGGGTCACGTTCCGTTCCTGGCAGTGCCCTGAAGGTCCTGCATCCTCTCAGTCAGGTTGGCCCTACCTGTACAGCCCATCAGCACATTCCTGGGTCGAGTTGAGGAGAACCACTTGAAAATGGCTATAGATAGTCAGTGCCCTTCAGGAATGTGCTAAACAAGCGCACTCCCCTGCGCTCTGCAGCTGCCTGTCTGGAGATCCTGGTTTCCAGCCAGGGCAATGGGGAACTGTAGTTCCCTTGACCTGATTTAGATCCTGCCTAACTGCCCAAATTTACAGACATGAACCAAGAAAAACACTGATGTGTGCTCACCGCAAAGGCAGGGGCTGACAGTCCAAGCCAGGCCATTGCAGAGCTGTGGACTGATTCTAATGGCTCACCCCTGCTGTGGGCAACCAGAAAACAGAAACGTTGGTATCTCTTTTTTAGAGATACCATATCTCTCTCTTATCTTTTTTCTTTTTTTTCTTTTTTTTTTTTAAAGATAACACAGGTCTGAGATGTACTCCTGATACCTGCCTTCCTGAGAAAGGTGGATTAGTATTTGTATACTGTGCTGGTCAACTCCTTTCTTCGCACATTTACTTCTCAAGTTTGTGGAATTTTCTTCTAGCCCTCACCAGTGACCCTCCTCCTCTTCATTCTGTGTATCATCCAGATCAAATCCCCTATCATTTGATGCATCACTTGGCTTTTGCAGGACCCTGGTATGGTCTTTCACTCACTAGTTCTAGTATTTTCTTCTCGTTTAGAGAAGTGAAGGGATGGAACAGAAACAATTTGGTAAGATTCTGCTGTACTAAAAGTCAGTGTTGTATTTCCACCATTCACTTCATATTTCTAGTGAAATGTCCAGCTTTGGCCAATAGAGACTCCAGATGCCAGTGTGTTAATGGCAATATTTATTTAGCTATCAATGTAACCCTTTGTTTTTCTAACCCTGGATGGATCATTAAGATCCCATAGCTAATGAAGTTCAAAATATTTTGTGGTTATCAGACAAAGGTAGGAACGTAACAGCCCGATCAATATCTTTCAGTGATAATTTCACTCCAAACCTGTGTTTTGAACGTGAACCTTCAAAATGTTTTATTGGCCAAGACAAACGGTGTCTGTGCACAGTTATGTTTTTACAGTATTTTAATTCCAGTGAATCAGTACAGTAAATATTGATACACTGTTTTGCCTTCAGTATTTTTGGACCTCTGTCAAATTAATTAAATAGTAAATAGCAGAGTGGATATCCCAGCACACTGTCCTATTAAACGCTAAGCAAGATCAGAATGGCTGATAAAAAGGTCTTTATACCCCTGCAAATAAAGGCAGGACATGGTGTTTTACCAGCCTTTGTTGGCATTTCCCAGGTGGTTTTCTGAAGTGAACATTTACTTTGTGTTCTTTAACAGATGACAAAGCCTCACTGCTGTGAATGTCTGCAACATACTTTTATAATTAACTTTCCATCCTCGGTGTTTGTTTTTCCTTTTTTTCACTGTGATTCCTCCAATTTACAGGTTTTTTTTCCTTCTCTTGCAGAACTGAAAGAGACACCCGTAGGTTGCTAACCTCCATCTGTGATGGTGTCTGCAGAGTTTGCAGCTGCTATTTATCTGCCTGCACACGGATCACCTCGCGTTTCTCCGGGATAGTCTTCAACCACACGCAGGGGGAGCTGTCCTGTTATCGTTACTATTGTCCTCATCCCATTAAAACCTTTGATGTCAACACGCCGAGAACACAAAGCAGAGATGATTTCTCCAGATCCTGCCTATCTCCCTCATCTGCTGGCCAAGGCACAGCTGCGAGCTTGCCGCAGGGCCAGGTTAGGAAGTGCAAGTTCTTCCTCCCGGGGCTGGGAGCAAGCAAACACCACAGGGCTGCCACAGCCGTTCTGGGGAGCAAGACAGCAAAGCACCTCGTCTGCAGCATTTTGCTTACTCAGCGTTGGTGTGGCTGGCCAGCAAAGCCTGCAGGCTGTTGCAGTAGAAGTTCAGGCTTTCTGACCTATTTATTGACTCCCTTCCTGGCCCTGCAGGCATGTGCCTTAGCAGAGACATGTGACCAAGGAGGCGATCGAAATCCATCGTATCATACGGTTTGGTTTTCAAAGTGGATGGCCTGGGTACCTCCATTCCACTTTCTCATTTATCTGTACTTGTCTTCTCTGCTTATCTTTCATATTGATTTGCTTTGGAGATTACTGAACTCCAGCTGTGGCTTTGTGCCTCTGACTCCCCAAACTGTGAAGATTTAAGCACTTTAGTGCCAGGTTTCTGCAAACTTGCCTTTTTTTTTTCTTTTTTCTTTTCTCTGTGTATAACTTAGAGAATCAGTATGTTTCAGCTTTTTAGTATGACTTCCTAGCAAAACTGAATCCATATTGATACTGAAGAATGAATTGGCTTTTACTGACAGATACTTTAGCTCACATTCATCACATTGCAATGTTCCCAAGTAAATTTTTTTCATAAAAACAGATTGAAAGCTTGACCCAGATAGACTTCACAAGAAAGTTTGTTGTCACCAGGAACTGAAAACAAATCTCATGGAATATGAAACAGACTTTTAAATAGATGGCAGCCTGTATCAGTAGAGGTTTGGGGAATTGAATTTCAGTATCCTGGACTATCCAATTTCCATGGAGGTTAGGATACCTGGAAAGCAATCTGTTTTTCAGAGAGGTTATAATAACTTCCATATAGGTGTATAACAGGGCATATACTCTAGTGGATCCAGGTCTCACATATATCCCCAGGAGATACAGTTTGATCTAAGCATTAGGTATAAACCCCTACAAATCCTGCAGCTCTTAACCTCCCCCCCCCCAGAATTCCTCCTAATTTATAAGAAAAGTCTGTGATCCAAATCTGGGTGAAGTTTCCCCTCACACACAGGAGCTTCTTCGCCATTGTTCAGAGCAAGCAAGGCAAATACTTTTGCAGAGCTTGTTTGAACATGCATGTTCTTACAGAAGGGAACATAAAGCAATCTGACATGGTCTTGTTATTTTTCTCTTGGAACACTGGATATGTCTGCACTCCTCTTCCCATTTTTTTTCCACTCTCTTTCCACATGAACCAATTCAGGAGAGAGCAAGAGAAGTCCTTGGGGAGAAGGAGGCATGGTGTGTGCTGGAGTGACCTTGGGGATTTTGCTTCTGTCGTTTCCTTTGCCACCTCTTGATAAACAGCATGTGAAATGGACTTACAAGATTGCAGAAATCATTTCATTTTCTCTCGTTTTATCAGCACAGATGGAAAGCAGGGCTGTATCTAATCTAGGTCCAGAATCAGTTGGAGTTGGACTGATAGTGTATAAAGACAGCAAAGGCAGCAGACCTGTAAATTTACCAAGCTGTAACTTGCGCTGTGTGAGCTAGAAAGACAGGGCTTTTCAGTAGTTTGTGCTTAGGGGAGATAGAAATACGAAGCCATGCATTTTGACATCTCATTTCTTTAAAATACTCCCTAGTCCTGCACCAGATGTTACATTTCCTGACTTTTCTAGCTTAATTCTTGCTTCAAAATCTTTCTTGGAAATATAAGCTAACAGCACCAAGTCCCTGGGTCCTTCCTCAGGAAAGGTACATGGGTGAGAGTGTGCCAGCATCTCACTACCTACCCGACTCGGGAGGATTCACCCAGGTGGCCCTGAAGTTTGTACCACAGGCATCTTTTCTTCCTCTCTCTCCCTCTTCTTCTTCTTCTTTTTTTTTTTTTTCAATTCGTCCTGAGTTCTTTCTGCAGCATTTGAAAAATTCCAAAAGCTCAGGGATGCCAAGGTAGTGCTTTGCAGGCAGCCAACTGCACTTCTAAGCCGCCGCCCAGGTATGCATCTGACCGCATTTGGCAGCGCCTGCTGCAGAAAGGAACTATTAAGACTCGTTGAGGACCAGGACTGAATTGCCCTCTTACCTTAGACTGTGGTTCCTGTGATTCGGGGTTAAGTGGAGGGGGATGTCAAGCATGTTAGGAGTAAATTGTTGAGTTAGGCATTTTGTCTTTGAACAGAGGAAGGAGCTGCTGCAGAGCATTCCAGTGAAAATATTAAGGGGACACTTAATGTAATGTGTAGCTCCTACATATGTTCATTCATGCACAGAAATTCAATTAGTACAATACCTCCACAGTGTAGCTGATGTCTCCCATCAGCAAGGGCTTGTCTGACACATTTCTGTAAGGATGAAGAATTGGGAATCATGCACAGTAAAGAGAAATGTGTAAAATTAGCAAGAAACTTCATTACTTCTGGGAGTAAAAAAGCCTCTCTGTATTAACTAGCAAACTGAGGAAGCACTAAGAAATCAGTGCTACATCTCCACCAGTCCACTTCGTATTCATTACTAAAGGGTTGTGTTGAAAATTAATATATAATCACCCCTATGAGTTTTATAGTGAGATTGGTAATGTGGGGACTCTGGGAAAGCATTCCAGCCTTTACCTTCTAGACACATGGATTTAAATTCAGGGTTAACGTGCATTAGAAATGAACACTGTCGCTTGTCCATTTGTTGCCTGAAAACACCAATAAAAAAAAACCAAACCCAAAACACAAACAATTTATGCAGATGATGGTCTTATTATCTGGATGCTATTAATCCAAATTCTGGTAAAATGCAAGAATGAAAAATGAGCAGCCATGTACCTAGCCAGGAAAATTGCTGCACGGGGAGGGGGATATCTTCAGTTTCTCTGTCTGCTGCAGAGTCATGTATTAGGGAAATGCTAATACATGTTGCAAGTGCTGCACCAACAGGCATAATATTTCCTCTGGTAGCAAGACAAAGGTGATGTGGGAGATTTGGGGTCCTTTCCTGGCTCTATAGCAGTCTTGGGTGACTTCAAAACAAAACAGCTGAGATGGAGAGCAGAGGCCCTCAGGAGTCTGGCATCCTCAGGCTCTTTTAAGCCATTAGACTGCAGGAGCTGTAGTGCTCTTGTAATTCAAATAACACCGGTACATTAATGTGCAAACAAAGCTTTCTGATGCTGAGGTTAAACTAACTTCCTTTCAGAAGCTTTAAAGTTTCACCTTGTCTTAAAAGAAAAACATATCACATATAGGCTTGAGAGTTTTTGGTAAAAGCTGCAATGTTTTTCTTCTTTCTTTTTTTTTTTTTTAAACTTAGTTGTATTTGGAAGAGGAGATACTTCTTCAGGAAGAAAANTTTTGGTAAAAGCTGCAATGTTTTTTTTCTTTTTTTTTTTTTTTTTTTAAACTTAGTTGTATTTGGAAGAGGAGATACTTCTTCAGGAAGAAAAGCTAACAGGTGTCAGAAACTTTCAAGTTAGAAAAATACAAGTTGAAGAAGGGCATATGGGCCCTGACATGAGTAAGTTTGTCCTTCCTATTACTTCTAACATACCCATTGTTCAGTGTACAAATGAATTTTTGTATATAAATATATGCAATACACTTTTTTTTCTCCAAAGATCTCCAATTACTATAATACCTCTTTAAGTATAGTGAATGTTACTGTTCCTGCAAGGAAACGTTCTCCTGACAGGACTCTGAGTCAGATTTCTGTTGCCTGCTCCAGTTCCTTTCTGGCTTTCAAGCTGCAGGTAGGAGCCAAATATCCAGCAGATCTCTCCATCTAATATTCATGGGACATTATGGGGGAAGGAAATATAGAAAATGGGATATGGTGCAGTCAGGGCCAGGGGTACGATGTGAAATGAATGTCAGTTGTTTCCGAAGGCTTGAGGATGTTCCACGTTAGGTCTGATTTTACCTGGATTCATGGCATTATTTTATTACAATAGAAATAGAGGCTCTTCAGGATTCCAAGTGGCAGTGGCCCGAGGCTGTTGGCTGGTCAGGGGGACATTCTGGCCTTCAAGGGCCAGTCCCCTCATTCCTACATGTCACTGCATCAGTCAGTGGTGGTGCATTGGTTTCCAAGCTGTTTCACCACACTGGAGCTCTTGTGCTGCTGCAGAATCAGAAAAAGAACAGATCCAGTAGGAATCCAGTCCAGGAACCAGAGAATCAGAGCTGTCACAAGGGGTGTTCTCCTTCTTTTTCAGCCTCCCCTCTACAAGCAATGGATTGCAAGGGGAAACTCCCTTGGCCACGAGCTGTATGGAATAGGCAAAGGAAAAAGGATGGGTAAAAGAAAGGCAAAAGACAAAAAGAATGGTAAAGTCTAGTGCTACACTTTTTTTCCACTTTATGCCTTTATTTCTTCTTTCTACAGGATCCTTCATCAAACTGCCTTCATCAGACAGATATTAAATGTAAATCTGGAGCAATCTTGATCCCCCAGGAGCTCAGTGGGAACTTTGCTTCCTTTCCAGCAGCTTCTCATCCCTAATGTGAAATTTGGGGAATATTCATTTTCATGCTTCCCCTTTCAATAGCCACAATTTTTTTCACTATCTGTCAGCAAAATCACACAGCACTCATTTCTGATCTAACTTTCAGACATCTCGCCTTAAAACCCTGGGATTACATCAGCAATTAGAGCTTTAGAGACCTTTTGTCTTAAGTGATTATTACTGCAGAGTTTATTCTAAAACTTTATCTGGCCTTACCCAGCCCATATACATCTGGACTGCATTCCAGGAATGCCATTCCTTCTCCATTGTTTCTCTTGTGTTTTTATGTAACTATTCGAATCCAGAGATGCACTCACTCACTTTTACATTGTAGACATGGTTTTAACTGGCACAGCAAACATTTCCCTACACTTATCTTTAAAAACAATATATGTAAGAGATAATCTAATCTTAAATTTAAAGTTTAACACAAATACAGGGAGAGATGACAACTTGTGAAACTATTTCTCTTTAAGACATGCTAACACAGGCGATAGGACAGAGTACACATTATTTCTCAAATGGGGAAAAATGAATATTTAAGACCTACTTAGAAAGTTCTGTATTGCTGTTGACAGCACTATTGTGTCTGAAGAGGATCAAATAGAGCTCATTGAATAATTCATTAAGTGCATTTTGCAAAACTGTTCAAAATGTTTGTTTAAATTATTTATCCTGTTCTATGTGGTGAAACTCAGAAGAATGAGCCCTCCCTAAAATGCTGCAAATGTTTTACTGTATTTCCAAAGCAGAACAACCCTCTTATAACAATTGTAATAGCTTGGTGCTATTTAACTTGCCTGATACTGAAATGTGATCTATCACCACCATTTATCATGTCTGAAACGGACACTTGGCCTGGTGCAGGGATGTAAATGGGTTGTGGAAAGGTCTGGGTTAGCACATCCAGTCCTCTCGGTTTTAAGTGAGTGAATGAGCCTCAGACATCAGTGGCATTATCTCAGCAGTGCTTTCCACGGGGCAGTGATTGATGAGGGCGACGGGCACGGGGGTCTGTTTTTTACCTCCACCTTTGCCCATGACCATGACCAGTCCCCAAGACCTGTGTGCTCAAAATCACCGAGAAACCCAGAGCCCCCTGAGTGCTCTCCAGAGCCCCCTGAGTGCTCTCCAGAGCCCCCTGAGTGCTCTCCAGAGTCCCAAGCTCCAGAAGATGTAAAAAACCCCAGCGTGGACTGGCAGGTACTCACCAGGTGCACAAAACCAGATGAGGTTCAGATTTTTAAGGTGCCCTGCTCTCATCCACTCCATGCTGCACTTCTCTGATTTTCTGGGGACGCCTGGAGCGTCACCAGAAAAGGGAAAAACATGGGAAGGGGAAGAACATGGCATGCTTATTGTCTGCATGTACCCTCAGTAGCAGAATAAGGAAGAACAGCTCAAAGCATGACTGCAGGTCCACAGTAAAGAAATGGAAAATACACCTAAACCAATTCCCCCTCCACTCCTTGTGTATTGATATGACTTGAAGTAAAAATTTATTAAAATACTGATAAGTGCACTTAGCTTGTCAACATGATGCTCTGCTTACCCCCATTTGACAGATCCATCTCAGTCTGGCAGAAGTTTTCATTTGCCATCGATAAGAAAAAATAACTCCCAGAAAACTCAGTCAAAGTGATTGCAAAGTGGATATTAACAGGGACACACTGCTTACTGAAATCCTTTTAAAATACCACTGGATGTTCTTGCAAGTGAAAGAGAGGGCTATAAATATTTGCTGCAGAAGGAAACCAAAATAAAAATTAAATGCCTGAAATGCAGCAAGCTCTTCACTTACATAAGGAGTATCATCTTTGCAGTGGCTAATTCTGAACGGTGGCTTTTTCCTCTCTTATTCCCCTTTTTTAACTTTCAGAATATCCCTGTGTTTGTGTAACGTTCTCTGTCCTTCTGCCCTGTGTTACACTTTCCTGTATGGTTACCAGAATGCCAGTCTCATTAAATCAAGAAAGCTCTGTAAACTGCATGAGTCTGCATGAACAAGAGCTTTCCTGAGGTATTTAGGCCCATAGGAGTGGTGAGACCATTACAAATAATGATTAGTCACTGTGCTGCCATCTATAAACACCCTAACTTAAATTTCCCCTTTGAGTTGCTGCTTTAATATTTATCTTCATTCCAAGTGGAACAGCATGAGCTCCACTCAAAAAGGGTTCAAAGCCTACCCTTCCCACAGGGTAAGTTGTAGTCAGAAATACTCATATTTTATTCCATTCTTATGCAACCAAATAGCTTGCAAGGGAAATGTAGGAAAAGTTTGCATCCTCAGAACTAAACTACTCACAGTCACACGTAGTAGCTTGTAAACCTCTCCATTTGCTGTTTGTCTGGCCAGTTTTACTGCTGGTTCTGCTCATAAATGTCCGGCAGGGTAAGTACTAAGTACTCAGATGCTCAATACCGGCTCAAATATTCATAGTACGTCCACCAGCAAGCAGGAGGAGATATTATGCCAAGTAAAGGTTGTAATTTATTCTCTGCTCCAGCAGCAGATCACACTTTCTGCAGCTTCTTCCACACAGCTGAAGTCAGCACGGGGCAGTGTTTTTCTTGTGTCCTGCAGCCCTCAGCTGAGCCCTGACTGGTGAGCAGGTCTCAGGGTCCCTCAAGAAAGGGACATGAGCTACACTGCAGGTGATTTTAACCTCTGCCAACACCCACTGTGCTTAGGGCTCATGCAGGGCCCTCTGGAAGGGCCTCGTACCCAGGTGGCCCCTCTATAAATGCACGGGCCAGTTTTGCTCTGTGGGATTAAATAGGGAAGAATTTGATTCTTCTCTTTATACTAAAATTCCCAGGCTATAGCCACAGAGTAGCTCTATATTCCCACTGTCCTCCCACTCGCTTCAACAGTATAGTGGAATAATTTAGAAGTACTACATTGCTTTGAAAAAGCTATGTAACACCTTTAGGAGAGCAAGAGCATAATTTTTGCTTTAATTTCCTAAAAGATAATTGATTTCTGACTTGTCCTTCAAAACTGAAGTGTGAACTGGATCTATAGTTTTTGGCTACAGGATATTTTCCCCATGCTCATTTTGTTCTTGCCTTACATAGAGGCACAGAAAACAGGCTGAAAGGCACCTCTGGGGGTCATCGAGTTCATCCCTTTGCCTCAGGGGAGGATTACTTGTCCTCTGTGCTGTGCTAGCAGTTTAAAAACCTCCAGTAAGTGAAGCTTCACAGCTTCCCTAGGCAACCTTTTCCAGTGCTAGTTACTCATACCCCTGGAAAGTTTTCCTGAATGCCGGAGCTGGATGCCCCTTGCTGCCACCCATGAACGTTTCTTCTTGTCCCATCTGTGATGGCGAGGAGCAAGGATTTGTGACTTCCCTCCCTGTAGCTCTCACGTACTTGAAGACTCTTTGTCTCCTTCTCTAGACTGAACAGTCCTCGAACTTCAGTGGCCCTTGTTTTCAAGACCTTTCGTCATCCCTGATGTGCTCCGGACTCTTGCCAATGGCCCACATCTTTCCATCTTTTGTAAACTGAAGTGCTAAAGTTGGATGAAGTCTCCCAGCATGACATGGATGGAAATGATTTTGTGTGTGTGTACCTGTTAGAGACGAAACTGCTGGGTGTTATATCTCGAGTGCATTTGTGCATTTGTTGTAACAACATGGACATTCCTGGCCATGCTTCCCTTGCAATGCCCTTTAAACTTCAGCTTCCTGAACGCAGAACTGGTGTTTTGATGGTCAGTCACATCCTGAATTTGTGCAATTATTTACATCTAATTGCAGAAAATTCTGTTTGTTCTTATTCACTTTCATCATTTCTTGCCCATTTCACCAATATATAAGATCTTTATGAACTTCCAGCACATAGCAAACTTTCTAGCTTGATTTAATAAGCATATTATCTAGTCAATTGTATGAGTTATTATTTAATGTATTTAAAGATCAGTAACAGGCATTTAGAACATCCTAACCCTTACACTTCTCTTCTAGAAAGAAGCTGTAGATAGGTCTCCCTGAGAACAGTTTTTCACACTTTGTGTTCCCATCTTGCGTAAGTTTATTTCCAATCTGTTTCTCAAACTTGCTGATAAGAATACCATGAGACACAGTCAGAATTTCACTGAAGTTAAGGTATATCTCCAAATAGTCTGGAAGTTTAAATATCTTACTTCTAATGTTTCTGTAGGACAAAATGAACATTTTTGGTCCCAGATTTGGTTTTTGGAGATCAGACCAAATTCCCTGTCCCCAGAGTGGTGACTGCCAAGCTGCATAAAAATGCACTTAGCTATAATTCTGCTGCAGTATTAACATTTTAAATACACACGTTTAATACAACTATCATTAATCTGTCCTTCCTGAAGGTAATTCATTTGCCTCATTAAGGGTGATGTTGAAATACTGAAATACTCTCTTCCCTCCTTCTTCAGCGTAGTCAGATTGAAGGGGTCAGTTCATGGTTGCCCAGGAGCACTGGAAACTCTCCCTGGCTTCAGGTCCTGCATGTCACAGGGGCCAGAGGGACATGGGCACATGAGTTTACAAGCTGTGCTGATCCATAGCAACTGAAAAATATAAAGGTGAAGGCCATTGCCCAGCCAGCCTCCTAGCTGGAGAGATTAATTGCACTTAGTGAGATGTATTTGATTACTTGGTCCCGTGAGTAATAACGGGTTTCCTGAAGACGAAAGAGAGTATTGCAGAAAAGTCAGAAAGAAATATGGGGACATATTAAAAGGTAACTATGAAAGGGAGGAAAATATATAGGAAACCACAAGGCATGTAATTAACTTAGCATGGGACTAGATTTGTTTGCCTAATTATTCCATGAAGCTTCATAAAGCTCTGAAGCAAGTTCATAAGTGGCTTAAGAAACCCCAGAATTCACTTTAACAAAAGATCATTAGATCTGTGAATGAAAATCCTGGTTTTCTTAAGGTCAATGACTTCTCTTTGTTCACTTATACTGGGATCTTTCCTTATGCTGAGTGTGGAGTTCTTGACACTTTGGGAAGCATTCACATGGCTTAATTTAGGATTTCTAGCTTAGGTATCCTGAATTGCTCTCTGGAGGCTGCATTGACACTATAGGGAGCTTGGTCTTGAGTTAGACCTAAAGTTAGAATATGTCAATGCTCTCTTCTGTGTGTAAAAATCTTAAAAGACAAATATTCTGCGACTGACCGATGCCTCCGAGCTTCCACAGAGAGGTGACACAGTAAACAGGAAATCAGGGAGTCAGCTCGTATTTCCACAGATATGGTAAGTGTCAAATGCCATGTAAAAGGTGTTACACACAACTTTGCTACTTATGAGGAAGATAAAATTAATGGAAAAGAAGCATATTTTGACAAGCCAACAAATCTAAACTGAGGTTGCACATGTTACACAACTCCACCAGCTGTGTTTTCCATGAGGGAATCTTTGACTTCCTCTGCAGTCTTTATCTGCTCAGAAGAATGTCTTACTCATGGGTGATATTGTGAGCTCTGGGAAGTGCTACTGGCTGGGGGGTCCCCCAGTGGAACCAGCCTGCCTGACAAATGTGGCACTAAATATCAGCTTATGTCCCTGGAAACTGGGCAAAATTAGTGACACTCGTCAGGATGGGAGCAGAAAAGAATATAATCTGTACGAATGCTATCTCACAAAGGAGAGAAGACTTCAAGCAAAGAGAAATGAGGCCGAGGGAGGGGTGAGTTGATGGGAAAGCCCTGTGCAGGTGGAGGGACTGCAAGCACCCCTGAGGACCCTGACCAAGGAATGCTAAGGAGCGATCAAGAAACTTGCAGGTGCACTGGAGAGTTTGAAAGTTTTGTTAGATCTGCATATTTCTTTTAGTGTCTGGCTCACAGCAGAATTGTGTTGCAAAGTCCAGGTGTTATGTCACCTGCATCTGGAGAGGTGATCTGTGAACCAGAGGGTCTGCAGTGCTCCAGACCTGCAAAGGGACAGGTAGGGCTGCGTGGGAAAGAGGGGCCTGCCTTTGGGTTTGGTGTGGCACCTCTGCTACAAGACTCAACTTCTGCAAAGGGAAATGGAGCCCATTGCAGAGGTAATTCTGGAGAGATCAAATGGGGATGTCTGCAGAGTCATTGGGTTGCTGGTCTCAACCATCAGATAGTGACCCAACCTGTCATTAGAAAGTGGGACTGGCCCTGAAATTATGCACAGCTTTAAAGCAATGAGTAGTGGAGCCCATTCCCACTCATCTCAGTGCAAACACAGGGTGCTAAACCCTTCACAAAATTCCTATTATTCACAGTTTAAAAAAAAAAAAAGTCATTTTCTCTCTTACTCAGAGGAGACTGGATGTGCTTGTATGCACACAGGCAGATGTTAAGGTCCAAGGGATACAACATCAGTGCTGCCCAAGTGAGCATGGGCACAGCAAGAGATCCATCGTGCTGTGGGCTGTGCTGAAACGCGCCGTCAGGGACTGCTCATCCAGAATAATGCCTTGGCAGAGGGCTGACTGCTTTGTCAACGCTTTTCTGTGCAGAGGCTGAGGTTACTCAAATCTGGCCTTGCCCCATTTTCATACCAATATCAACCTCGCTCTTCCTTTCCACCTCCCTCTGCCCAGGGTGAACACGTTCCAAATTCTTGCTGGAAAGCCCCGTCTGGGTCACTGGCAGTGACCAAAGCAACATCCTAATGATGGCCAGTAACATGTGATGGGAAGGGGGAAGGCTCAGCTTTTCTCTAAAGGAAAATGTAGAGTCTCACTTGAAGTTGAAGCAGTGGTGAATTTTGCCCCCGACCAGGAGTGCAGGATCACGTCCTCTGAGAGACGGGGAGTTTGTAGGATGTAGTTCAAGGATAAGCAAAAAAAAAGAAAAAAAGAAAAGAAAGAATGACAGGTCTAATTCATGCTCTTCCAAAATTATTATTATTTTTCAGCTAGGGAAGGAGGAGACAGGATGTGGTAGAAAAACATTTACAGGACTTTGGCATGTAAAAACCTGAATGATGGATTAACAGCTTATGACAGATTTTACCTGCCTTTAAGCAGGTAACATTTCTTCAAGCTCAACAAGCTCCTGCTTGCCTAGAGCTATACTTTTCTTCTCCAGATGAGTGAAGCCAAAGAACCTTGTGCAGCTTTCCTTAGCTCCAGCTTTCTCTCAAATGTTTTCTTCTGCAATTTTAATTTCACTCAGGGAAGCAGTGGCACTTGGGAAGGATATATCCAAATAAGGATCCCCTCTTTCCTGAAGGTTTGGGTCTGTTTTTTTTTTTTTTGCTGGGGGGTGACCTGAGCTCTCTGGGATGTGTAGCTGGCAGAGTCTCATTCACACAATCACAAGGCTAAGGGCAGGAGCTGGAATGCAGAGGATAAAGCAGAATGTAAATCCATTCAGCACAGTAATTTAAGGTGTGGGAGGTCTCCTCTTATGCCTAGAAAGGTCCTGTCAGTAAATGAAGCAGGAATCTTTAGCCTGCAAAACAGAGCCGCCTTTTGAATCTCTGGTTTCCCCTCTGCATTGTGCGCCTGAAAAAGGAACATAAAACAGCTCTTTTCCCCCTCCTTGCTTGTGCAAAATGTCTACAAAACAGATCAGGATAGCAAATGGCTACTCTATATGTTGGTAACTGAAGGGTCTTCCCACTACATTAGAAGTAAATGGTTTCTTTTCTGCCTTTTTTGGCATGTCCCGTGGTATCTCTCATAGGAATGGGAGTTTATCCTCCATGTCTTGCTTGATTTTCCCCTACATGATTTTAGTTTTCCCACGGTAAGATTAAGCTATTCTATATACCATCAGTCCCATAATAGTCAGTGAACTTTAGGTGAACTCTAACATCTAGACTCAAGCCATTGCATTATCCTAATAAGTTCATTGGAGAGCTGAGCATTTTAATATTAATCTTCCCACTAAATGCCTATATACACTGCACAGACTTTTGTACAAATGTCTCTCCTTGGAGCACAGGGTGTCTGAAAAGGCCAACTCACTCTGAAAGTGGCACAAAGTGATTTAGCAATATACCCTGGGAATAAAGTGGAATTTGTCATCCAAACTGGAAATCAAAATGTGAGTACTCCAGTCTTTGCAAGCCTGGAAAGCTGGGCCTAGATGAGGAAGGAGCAGGGTCTGGGCTCTGATGGGGTGTGGGAGTGCAAACAGCAGGGCTTACACCATGGTTTTAAGGACTTTTCTCCTCCCTCCCGTTCTTCAGGCCTTTCTTTGGCATCCTTTTCTTTGCATTCTCTAAGCAGATTTTTGGTGCCCCCTGATTCCTCACAATGACATTTGAAATGTCTCTCAATTTAGTAAAAAAAAAAAAAAAACCACCAAATTCAGGAGAGTCTTCTTGGTTTTTACTGCTTGGGCCCTCTCCCCTGGGTGAGTGGTAGTTCCATGCTACTGAGGCTCTGCTCTAACACAGCTCCACAAACAGGGACCCCTCATGACCTGGCTTATGTGAGAAGTGAATAGTTTTCTCACAGTGAATAGTTTTTCTTCCCTGCATTAAACAGAACAGTTTCTCCCTGCCATCGCTTGTGCCTTCTCTTCCCTCCTTCTGGTTCAGATGGAATAAGACAATGGGTGGGAATACACAGGGCCCAGAACTGGTCCTGCTGTGCCCCCTTTGTGGCAGAAAGGAAGGTTTGAGACATGACCTTTTGTACCATCTTGGCCCAGGGTGAGTATCTGCCCAAGGGGCAAATGAGTGGGTCTGGAGACATTTGCACTGTTTGGCCCAGGCTCCCACTCAGCATGGGGAGCTCCAGCAGTGAGGGATCCTCCTCCAAGGTGGATAGGGACATGCCAAACCCTGCCTGTTATGAGCAGGTTTAAAATAAAGGTTTTCTGTTCTGCTTTTAGGAACCTCATGATGGTCTCCAGTACCTTTTATCCAGCTACGCAAAAAACACTGTCTCTGCAAGTGTGAAAGGTTACATTTCAGTCAGCCAAGGAGTGGTATTACTTTATAAATATTTTGGAAGTTCCCAAAACTTAGACAAAGGTTCAGAAAGCTCTTTGGGCCTGATGCAATGCCCATTTAAAGCAATGGGATTTTTTTCTGTATTGCTTTCAATGGGCTTGGGATCTCATTGTCTGCAACAGCTACTATAAGCCAGCTCGTGAATGAAAGTTGGGTGAAGAATTTCCTGCCTGCCCCGTTTCGGTGAAACAGCAAAGGAGGGGGAACACTGCTTTGAAAGAGATAACTATATTAAAACCCACTTGGCTTCAGATGAAAGACAGATCAAGCATATCATTTTAAGTATGTGCAGGACTTAGGAATTGCACTGAAACCTTGGCAGGACCTGAACTCACACAAAATAACAAAAATATCTTTGCCACTAAAAAGTAATTTAAAAAGATACAGTGCAAGGAGGCAAAAAAGGTTACACAGTACAGTTCCGGAAAACATGGGAATTCTTCCTGGAAATTAAGAATATATCTATGCACAATTTAGTTAAAGGAGACCATTTATGCTCTTTGGATGGAATAAAGAAGTTTAACTCCTCCAGTTTTCACAGGATATGGGCTTGTGGTGATTTGTGACGATGAGCAACAACATCTGGCACTTGGTTTATATGTATTTCTTGCCCCATGATCCCTCATGTGAGGTTTGTCACTTACTTCCATAATAACTCATTTTATGTGGTCTAGAAAGGCAAAATGAGCCATGAGAGGACCTGTATTTTCCATTGGAAGCGACGGTAGAATTGGTCAAGGCAGAGTAGATGTTCTTCATCATGTATTTGAAGGAAAGCTTATTTCCCTGGTTCCCTGCAACTCCATGTCACCAGCCCGTACATAATCATCCTCTACAAAGCCCTCTCTGGTTTGGATTTCATTACTTGCAGACTCACCAAAAAGTCCCTTTGGAGCACAGACTGGGCCATGTGCACAAAGCTTAGGCCATATTATTCTAGGGGAAGCATTTTTTATTTGCACTTTAGTTCAATCCCTCTGCTTCCCTCACTGGCTCGAGCCAATTGGGACAGCAGAGGCCTGGTTTGTGCCCAGAGGGAGCCACGGGATGGGAGCATGTCTCCAGAGAAGAGTCCTTCTGCTCAGTGGTGTAAATAAACACGGACAGAAGTAGGACAGATAGCAGTTAAAAATACGCCACGTTCCTGCAGCTCCAGATTGAGAACTTTGCAGCAGTGTAACCACAGCTTTTGTTATAGTGGATCAAGGAGATATGAGGATGCCTAGGAATTCAAGTTAATCTTAAGAAGTTTGAGCAGCATCATCTTGAACCCCTCAGATTAGGCTCTTCCTTGTGCTCTTTCTTGCTCCTACTCCATCTCAGGGCAGTCGTGCTCGGGTGAGTGTCCCAGTGCCACGTGCCACCACTGCCCTGTGTCGCCTGCCAGGTGAGGGCTGAATTGCCCAAGGGTGTATTGTTCCTCCTTTCCTGTAACAGGCTCCAGGAGGAAGGGGAGGAAGTGACTAACATGACTGTGCACTCCAGCTAAAAGCTTAAGAGCACAATAAGCCAAGGATTGCCATTTTGGGTAGCTCCAGGTCTCACAGGCCATATAGAGCCATATCCTGTTCCTGACAGTGGGCAGAGGTGGGTGCTCAAGGAGACTAGAAGCAACGTAGCTTTATGGAGATGTGTCTCTGTGGATACTCTCTGTTGTGCAACAGCAACTGGGATTTATTTCCTGAGCTGGAGGGTGCTGTGGCCCTTTGAGTGTCGGGCTAGCAAACCCGTGGAGAAAAACTGGATGGGTGCATTGTTCTACATGGGCTGGAACAGGAAAGCCAACAACTTTCCTGGAATTAAAATATAAATGAACGCATTGCTTATAAAAAATACTTCCGAGATAAGTCATTTATAAACCGTAGAGAAGTTTATGACATATAAGGCAATCTGTACTGAGGCAGCTGTGAGAAATGCAATTAGCTAATTGGCAATGTTTCTCCTAATTGCTACTTTAGTAGGAAAGCTTTACCAGTTAGAAAAGACATGGTGCTTGGCTCAGAACAAACTGGATCGTCCCCAAGAGAGTTATTTAGGGTAGGAAGTGGGAGTTCCCCTGTCTCCAGTGTCATTATATGCGCAGAGTGAAGCCTGTTACAAGCTCTTGGTTTGTCACCTGGGGAAGACACCAACATCTGGGCACGGGGGCCAAGCACCTTACCAGCCTCTGAAGGGAACAAGTCAGGAGAAGCCAAGGAGAAAACAACCACTACTCAGAAAACAAAAGTTGTTTTTAATCCAGATTTAACCTGGAATTCCTCCCACCTAGGAATATTTTTCCCTTTAACAAGTGTGCCATTCCCAGTGACTGTCTATCCCCCAGACTCTGCAGCTCAGACTAAACACCTAAATTAAGAAGTGGTATTAAAGTGTTCCTTGCAATAACCCCCCGGGGAGGTTTCTGTGCGGTAGGCATCAAAAGGAAACATTCAACGGCATCAATAAGAAGATAGCTGATCTCTAGGCCTCTTTATTGCTTGTAAAACTTTATTGGAGGTAGAAAGAGCAGGGATAGATTATGTTTTCACTGTGAAATCATGGAGCATTATCTCGGTGTCAAAACAAAAATGAGTTCACTTCTCCAAAGATTAACACTTGGTATCAGCTGGAGCAGTATCTAGCACCTCAAGGAGATATCATTAGTTTCGTTTTTTTGGCTGAAGAATTCCCTTTTAAATAGTGTCTTCTGGAATTTACAGACCACCTATGTCTGGAATGCTTGCACAGAAGCTATAAATAAAATTATTTGCTAAAAATGTTTCCTAGTACAAACAGACTGGGTTTACCAACGTAAACATACTATATGTATTCATGCATATTTTAAATTGGTTACTGTGGTTCTTTTAACATTTGCTTGAGAGATAACATGACAGGAGTACATTATATATTTCTAGCATTTTATTAGTGTGGAGTGCCAGTTAAAGACTGTGACACTAATGAAATGAAGAGTTTTAATCCTCTTTTCACTTATCTGTCCGCATACTCACCTAAGTGCCTCACCTTCACTAACATATTTCAGCCAGCCAGTAGTACCTTGAGATGGAGAAGTTATTTCATTGATGGGGAAAGCCCAGACCGGGCAGACAAGAACCATGCTGGGTGCATGTTGCTCAGCTGGGGGCTGACATGAAGTTCTCACAGCCCCCAGCCCTGTGTGCCTTACAGAACACATTATGTCTATTGTAGATCAGGAAGAACTGATCACATCAGAGTTACAGATTGCTGCCATCCAAAACAAATCAAAAATGCTTTATCAGAGGAGTCTACGTTTAATTAGATATGGCCCACATGGTTTTTCAAAGTATAGAGCTGAAAATGGAGAGCTAAGGGAAAGGAGAGGGATTTTTTTTTTTCCACAGAAGAATGCTACACATGATTTCCTTAATTTGCTGAAACCAGTTACATTAATTCCCATGGCATCGTCAGGAACTTTTCTTTCTTTTTAAGTGGGAAAAAATGTATAATGATTAGATGAGTTCCTTCTCTAACCTTGTTAAGTTGAAGTTATTGGAGAGATAGCAGTACATGTACATGGTCATGTTTTTCCCTTTTTCCTTATTTTTCCTCTTTGTCTTGCCTTGTTTACGCCTGTATCTCCAACCTTAAAGGGGCTTTAAGAAGCAACGTGGGTTTTACTGAGGGAAAGCTTCACTGACTAAAGATGGGATTTTGCATAGCCATGAGCAATTAGAAAACAAAAGCTTTAAAATAATAATCAGTGCACTGAAAAAAATAACAATCAGTACACTGTGGCAACACTCAGAGATTGCAGAGACTCCTCAAGGTGTGGGATCATCTCCTGCTCACTGCCCATTCCCAGCCCATACCCCCACATTTTTGGTTCAACCACCACACAAAGCATCTGCTGGATGGACTCAGTGAGATGCTGTCCCTGGAGTGCATTACTTCCCTAAATGGGAAAACTTTCAGCCAGTAGTTTTTTTGTCTTTCCCTCCCCTCATTAAGCAATGATCTTTAAAAAGAAATACCCCCCAAATTTATTTGCCTTGCACATACAATGAAAGAGCCAAAGATTTATTTCTGGTTAAAGCAGTGGGTACTGGAGGCAGTACAGCTTTGCTAGTTTTCATTAGCTGAGGAGTTGGCTTGATGCAATCACATCGTACATGCCAATAACACTGAAAGGTAACCAGCTGTTTTATTCCAAACACTATGTGTTTTCTTTTTATTATTTTTTATTTTATTTTATTTTATTTTATTTTTCCTGGAGGAGTTTTGCAATGCATGATTTGTAAAAATTACTTTTATATGTAATTAGTATAGCAATAAATATTTTCTGAACTGCAACTCTTCTTCTAATTTTGGTTTTCTTAGGCAAGTCTAGCCAAGTCATAGCAAAGAATACAGCATAAGAAGAAAGTTATTGCAACAAAGCTGGAATCAATGTCAATAAAATAACGCCAATAGAATTTGTAGGGGCAGAAATGCATAGAAATTTCCTCCAACATCTTGAAAAAATGTATTTGTAAGAAAGTTTAGGTTTCAAAACTTATTTTAAGTATTTCATAGAGATCTTTTAAGGTAATACTGAAAGCACTATCAGCTTAAGAAATCTGAGTCAGTTCCTTATATGAATAAAATTCATTCAGCATGCACAGCATGCCTTACTGCAAAGGAAAATGATCCTTAATACATTACATGTTAGTTTTCGTTTGGAAAGGGACAAAAGAAGCTGATGGCTAAGCACATATCTTGTAGTAACACACACACACAGCCCCACTGTACACGCTCCAAAGGGCAACAGTTCCCCTCATTTATACAGTGAGTTCACTGGTCTGGTGTGTGCAGGGACAAGAAAACAAACAAGAAGTGCAGTGTTTCAGAGTTAACACAGACCCCACAGACCACGGTGGAACAGCAGCTGATAACTCCACAGAGCACAAAGTGTGTGAGGTGCAGGAGCTCTGCCCCGTGGGACAGCCTGCGGGGCCACGTCCAGCCCTGGGGAGCCACGACCTGTGTGGAAGAAGAAGGCCTGGAGCGGGTCAGACCCAAAGGACCATCTTGCCCGCTCTTGTGTCCTGCAAGCACACAGGTAGCCAGGGCAGAGGAGGGCTTTGTCCTTCCTCAGTGCTCCTCAGTCAGGATTTGGCTGAGCTGCAGCTCTGGGAGAGCTGGACTGCAGGCAGGGTGTGAACCTTGGTGTTTAACAGCTGCCGGTGGATAGATCCCCTGTTAGCTTACTGGACTGCTTTCAGGGTCTGTGGTCTTCTCTGCTTTGTGTGGCACGAGGGACTTGTTTCTGTATTTGATTATTGGCACAGAGAAGCTAAGGATAGGCTGAACTTATTGCTGATCCAAGGGAAACAACTCCTGAGCTGTAATTTGTCTCTTCATGATTTAAATAGGACAAAAGCAGCCCTGAAACAAACCAAAACTCTGCAAAGACTTCCCTGGACAGCATTTTCAAGACACTTCTTTCTGTGAACATCCAATGACTTATGTTTGAAGAGATTAAAAAGTGTTTTAAGAGATAATCTCTGATGCTGCTTTGGATGAGCTCTTGGGCAGGGTGGTCACATTGCTGAGCTTTGTGTTCAAAAGTCAGGAGGAACATCTGAAGCTGGAGGTCAAAGGCAGCTCCATGAATCCAAAGCAGGAGTCCATCCCTCAGCTAGGACCCATCTGTAGCTTGAAAGAGCACAACCCCGGTGGGACTTATGCCAATTTCTGATGTCCAACCGCTATTTGATCTCAGATTTCACCATCAGGAGTCTGGCAAAGAGAATGGCTTCTTTTCTGTGAGCTGAATTTGAAAAAAAAAAAAAAAGGAAAAAATTGACTAATTTTGGATGACAGGCAAAGATAGATAGAGAGAAAATACATAAAGTTTGTTCTCCAGAATGTTATGAAGCTTTTGGATGTGCAGAGAGCTTCTTTTTTCCTTCTGAGCCATTACAATCCATTAAGTCAAGACCTCAGGATCTAAACGCTGTAAGTAATTAGGCACTGACTGAAACAAACCATTTTGCTGCCGTGTCTATTGTGTCAGCAATGTTCACATTAATGCAGAAGGACCCACCAGAAAAGCTGATATGGTCAATAAGTCATGAGCTAAAATACTTTCTTCTTCCATAATTGCTCCTCTATGTTAGGAATTTGCATTTTAGTAACTCCCTAATTATTTATTTACTCGGTATGGTCCATGGTATGCAATTTAAGGTGTTTTAACTGCATGTTTAATTGACTGTGCATAATAGCTATTGGTGAAATATATGTAATTAGGAGAACTATAGAATGTGTATTATATGTAAGTAATAGTTACTGTTCTATTTCAGGGCTCTTTTTAAGAAAGATTGCAAAAGTAATTAAAATCTTAATCTAGTCCAATCACAAGAACCTCTGTATTTTGAAGTGCCTTCATTTGCAAAACAGAGGGAAAACAAGACCTTCAAGAGTTAATTCATTTTGATCTCTGTTTATGTCATTGTGCCTGCTTTCCAAGAGACATTCAGATGGGCAAAACTTGGCTCGCTGGTCTGGAGTTCTGTCCACCACCAACTGTCCTTGCTATTGTTGCCTTAATCCAACCTTTTAATACTACCTGAAATGCACTTACTTGTGGTTGAATTGATGATAATTGTGAGCTCCTTGGCATCAAATATAGTCTACCTTGGTGCTGCTTTACTGTCTGGAAATTCCAGTTCCTGGCGTCAAGGGGCTCCAATCACTTCCACAATTTCTAGAAATAGCTGTGACCTGCTTTTTTGCACCATTTCAATCCTTTCAGGCCAACCTAAGCTCCTAGAAACAGAACGCTATTGAAGCAGGAGCTTTTTTAGTACTTACTGCTTGGTAACTTTGCTTTTCCTATTTAATTACAGGTTTCATGTTTAGAGTACGAAGAAGGACATCTTGTAAAGGCACCTTTTCATGTGTGGACAGACCATAAGAATGTAGGTAGGGGCTTCTTTTCCACAGTGAGTGCCCCTGTGGCATTCAGAAATGCCTCACTGCTCCGTTATCAAGTGGACCTGTTCAGAAAAGAAAGAAAAAAGAACCTGAAGTACAACCAACTTGGTTACCTCAAACCAGACACTATTTGGTCGTGTGGGACCAAATGTCAAGCTAGACAAAGAAGGCAAGTATGTAGTGAGTTAGGCTATTGTGGAGAAAGAGGAGGAATAAAAACAATGTGGACAACAGTGACATTTCTGTCAGTCCAGTGGGTGCAATACACCCACTTGCTTATTCTGAAAAATTTGTGGGGTGCAAGCTCTTGTAGTTAGCACAGCTATTATTAAAACCCACTGTAGCACATATGAGCCATTAGTGTTACTGTTAATAACTGCAATTTTGTGAGTCAATCTAGGTGAAAATCGTTTAATTAAAAGTTGCCCTAATTAATGTGATTATTGCACCAAATACAGAGGGTAACACGTTCATGCTCCTCTGAAGAATACTTCTTTTTCCCCTCTTCTCTTCTATTGAAAGACTTAGCATTTACTGACTCAGTAAATTACTGATTCATTATTTTATGCTTGGGGGATGAGAAAGTTGTTTTCAATAGAATTAAATCTACAACCTGCTGATGTAAGAGACTCCTCGTGAGATTCCTCGTACTGTAAATCAGTCAATTTCTCCCAGTTCGGGGCTTTGGAGCACCAGCTAAACTTGCTTTTATACAATGAGGGCACAAGAATTGCTTATTTTTCTTCCAGATGGAGTAGATGGTGCCTGTCATAAGTCAGGTGAGGTTGACAGGAGTCGGGGAGGAGGTACAGAATAGGGAAGCTTATAAAAACCCTTCTTAGGTACAGGACCACAGACCACTTGGCAATAAGATGCCATGTGCAGGCAGACAGGGAGATTCATATTCCAACCACATTGACTTTTTAAAAGTTATTTATTTATTTATCTATTTATTTCATGGTATCAACATGTTCTTATTTAGCTTCGCCCTATAAAGGTATTCATCATACTAATCCCATTAGGTAGATAATATCCCTGCCAGAGTTCCTGGGGAGAGCTAATCACCACTTCTATTGTTCCCCTCTTTTTGATTACTTAGGAGACAAGAGCAAATAGAGTCAGTCACTGAAATTTAAGACCTAATTAGATCCTCACGCCTTGGGTCCAAAGCAACTTGGAATTATTAAACTACTGAGGTACTTAATCTGATGACTCATGGGAGTCGTGCTCCTCCTTTGCAATGGGGGTTCACCTGCAACACAAATACAACATGAGCCAGGGATCTGCTTGTAACTCAACCAGGTAAGAAAACAAGTAAAGCATGTAGAGTGGGTGGGATCTGTCTAGTTCAGATTTCCTCTCATCTGCAAAAAAACTGTTGTTTCCATCTGTTCTTTATGAAAACCTTTCAGAAGAGGACTCAGGAATTTAAAGAGAAAAAGGAATGCACTTGGGAAAGGACAGATTTGGGAACCTCTCTGTTCCCACAGACCTGTTTACTGAACAGCATCCAGCCCAGATGAGCTTGGAGCACCGGTTGAAAGTGTGCTGGTTCATTTCCCAGGTGCCTTTAGTCATCTCTGTCAGCTCAGGGAAATAATACATCTTTCCCTGCTTTCATGTACGTGACCACAGGGCGATGTGCTCAAAGGTCAGTTGTTTTGAAGTGCACACAGGTTTTGTGTAGTTCTCCTTTCAGCAAATGTACCTATCTATTTCATGTAAGAACCAACTGTGTTTTCTTAGGCCCACTTTAAAATGTTGTGCTGACATGGGGTTAGATGAGTCCTCAATTTTCATTTAGCACAATTTATATTTCATTGGAAGCTTTTATAATCTGGTGGCAAAATCATGCAAGACTGGCCCTACGTATAGATCAGATTTGAACCGGAAAGACAAAGTGGTTTGCAGGTTGCAAAATAAAACCTTAATACACACGAAATCCTGTGCAGGTCCAGCAATAACTGAAGAGGAATTTATTTCGGCAAAATATTGGCAAGCACTGGAAGGACTGACAGAAGTGTCACCTAAGTGTGCTGGAAAATCAGCATCACACTACCAAAGAAAAGCCAATTCATCAACGAAGTGGACTTCAGAAACACAAAAAGTCTGCTTGCTTCTTTTCCCCCCAACCATTTCTGAGAGTCTATTAAAGTTCATCAAGAAAACACCTAATCAGTTAAATGTTAATGCTCTGTTCCTCATTAGGAAATAAAAAAAAATTATGAAAGGAGTTTTAAAAATTACAAATACACTCCAGCTTTCCCAGAATTTCAGTTTCCCAATAAGGTCATAGCAGATATTTAGTCCTTAAAAGTGCTGGGCTAAGCAAAAAAACAGGCCAGGTGCTGATGGAGAATTTGGGGCAGCTGCTTCACAAACCACCTGATACAGGGCTCTTTTAGAGGGAGGATTGCAGGAGATGAAGTGGGTGGCTTCAGCCCCAGTCTGTCTCTGAAATGGTCTGACAGAGCTGTATGAGAGGTGCAGCTTTGTTGTCTTCATGAAGAGAGATAATAATAAAATTTTAATTGCTATCTCAATAAAGCCCAAATACTGCCCTTCTTCTTGGAGTCTCATGTCTGATACACCTTGAAGGAGGAATCTCTTTGAAGGTCCATCAGTGAAGAAAGTTCTGGTACTTGTTATCATGGCTGGACTCCGTTTTCAAGGCAAGGGAAATTCCAGTGAAACTTCAAGATCCATCAAGGTGGTTTAGCTCTTATTCATCACCCTCCTGGCATCCAGGCTTGAAATTCTTAATGTGATTAGTGCTGGGGAGAGGATTTTCATCCTCCTCGGCTTTACTCACAGCCCCTGGTAAAGTGCAAGACTTGATGATCGAGAAGAGAGGGTTCATTAAAAGCTCCCCTGTTTATATTAGTGAAGTGGCAGGGCTCCGTCCTCAGCCTGAGATTTCCAAAGTCAGAACAATTACGTGCATCCACAAAAAAAAAAACTCTGAAAAGAGAGCACACAAAACTTGAAATATGGTATCAGAAGTAATGCCTTGTGTGTGGTCAGCCAGGAGGAATTGCCTGTGAGCATTTTGACACTGAAGTTCTAATTCCATTTTTCCTTAAATTCGCTGGCATATGGTATGTTATTAAGCAACTCAGTGTAGATCTGTTAAATACATTACCTCCCTGCACAAAGGATACATTCTTTTACTGGATTTCTCCCTTTAACCCGTGCTTCCCTCTGATACCTGCGTGCTCCGCAGTTGCCAGCCATGATTTTGCAAACTGGATTGGAACGTTTCGGTGGGACAGACCACCCCATTTCCTCCTTGCCATCCTCATGAGTTTACACTCAGAACCTTCATTGCTTTTCAGTCTGATTTGCTTCCCTGCAAATCCTTGAACTTGTTTCATGAGATGCAGTAAGGTATTTCACTCCAAAAGAACAAACTTCTGACAAAAGGTAAGGATTAAGGTCAGTCAGCCATGGCAGGTGACCATAGTGGTAGAAAGAGAGATTAAGATGACAGGACTAAACTGCATTTCATTCCCACTGGAGTATGAAGGAGGAGGGGGTAGATTCAGACAAAGTGCAAGGTAACTGGCATGAGGAAAATTGTAGGGAATAACTGATATAAACCCAGTTTATCGAGTTTTACTTACAAAGTACTGTAGAAGATGCTAGGGGTGCCACTTTGACTTGGATTAGAGCAGGTCACAAGGGTTTACAGAGAGCTGGGTTCAGGAATGTTGCTGTAGCCTCTCAGAACACTGTGCATGGCAGAGCACAGCCTTTCCTCAGTCTGAGGCTTCGGTTTGGGCTGGGTTGCAAGAAAATGCCAAATGTATGATATTGATTTAGGATTAGCTTTGCCACAAAGATAAAAGCTCTTTGCACCCAGCATGGGTCAATTACCATCAAGTCAAGTATCCTCCAGCTAAAACCTTCCATTTCATGGGAAAAGACAAGTACAAGACCCTGCATGACATGAATAATTGAATTAACACAGTAAGTATTGGAGCACTTGTGGCCTCCTTAGCTTTTATCTATTTTTCTTGCAGAAGTGCTGCAACAAAGGAGGAGTTTGGATTTTACAATATTTGTAATTCCCAAAGTCTTTTGGCCATGGCATCTGCCATCATGGCAAGGGAGAAAGAAAAGCTGTGGATCTCAGATCTTGACTAAAACTGTGTCAGTGGTAGCTGGTGTCAAAGCAACAGAGGAGCAGAAGTTGTGTGAGTGGAAGCTCAGAACTTGGTTTTTCCTGAGTCAGAGAGGGCAGGATGTGAACACTCAGCCCTTGTCTCGTCCTTTTCCTCACAGGAGGTAAAGCTGATCTAAATATCATGTGTTCATTGTGAAGAGGGAGAAGGTTATAACTATACAGTCAGTCAGCTGTAACAGTGACCCAAGGAGCAGAGCTGGCCCTGAATAATGCAGTCATTTAGTACCTATCTTAATACAAATTCTGCTGATTTGGCTGTGGAAGAAAGAAAATCAAGATAATTAACATAAAATATAGGGAAAATAAAAGAAAGAAACTGCCTTTTACAGCCCCATGCTCCTACTCCTTTCAGTTCCTACTACAACCAATACTCACAGTGTTTATACAGGTTATCTGCACAAGTATTAAATTAATCAAACTCACCTCCCCCCCATGTTAAATTTATACCTGTTAACAACAAAGGTCTGAATGTATCTGTAAGTGATGTAGGGAGGGAACCGTGCAATTTACTGTCACTGTGGAGTGACTGGAAACAGCTTGCTCAGAGCCTTTGAGTGCTTTTCCACCAGCATGGCACATTCCCTTTATAAGAAATCTCATATCATCCCATGTCTGCAGGACGTTCTTCCTTTTACCACCAAAGTCCAGAGTTTTAATATTTCCATTTGCAAAGCTCCGAAGAACTTGGTATAAGGCTGTGGAAGTGAAAGAGATCTTTTTTTACCCACTCCCCTCGGGTTTAAATAGCTTCATCTCTCTGACACTTGTTTTCATAGAATATTTGATTTTTTGTTGCTTTCATGCGTGTTGCAGACTCAGCTAATGTGGGAATCTCTGCTTCCCCAGCCAAGGGAGACCAATCTTCTGGGACTTTGTCTTAACTAGAAATGATTGTCAGGGTTATTCAGAAACCTTTATGTAAATAGCACTCCTGACACATATCTGCATAATTAGAGTCCCTCATGAATATGATATCCCATGGCTTAGGATAAAGTATTAGTTGATCTCTGAAATAATCTGAAATCCCACTGGAAGGTACTTTATGTCCTATGAGTTTCTCCCTGTTTTTTACTCCTTACGTTATATTCAGATAAATTCAACACAACCCTATTAATCAACGTTTCCTCCTAATGAGATGGTTCTCTTCAAAATCCATATAAGCAGTGGTAAGAACTACCCAGATAGCTTTGACTTGTGCCCTCTTCTGCAGGGCATATGTAATTTGCTCATTTAATAATGATTTTAGAATGTTTAAAATCTAAACAAAACAACAAGTTCCCACTCTTGTATTCAGGTGTGAGTTATCCATCTTTCATGATGAGACAGGCATAATAATTATATAAGCCCCTGGGCTGATATACATGAGCATTAAAGTGAATTATGACATGATCAGACTGCTAAGGAAAGCCACAGTTATTTTGCAGAAATGGGGCCAAGTTCTACTCCCTTGTTACTGGTCATGATGCTACAGAAGTCAGCAGTTGCCTTGTTGCAAAATTTGCTCCATGCAGCCTAACGTAAACTTGAGATTTTAGTGCTGTCATATTTCTACACTCCACTGCCAAGCCAACAGCACTGAACCAAGGTAATCATTTCCCAGTTCTGCATTGCAAGTGCACCTCTAATACTCCGTGAGACAATGGGAACAAAGCAAGAGACGACTCAAATACGCAGATTTAAAATACGTGTGGTTTCTGAAAGCAAAGTGTAAAGGGGGAAAGCAAGAGAATTCTCCAGCGGCAACAGTTTGACCAAAGATCAGAGGAGTCAATGGGAGTCTTTCCATTTTTCATTCAATGAGATTTAGATCAGATCCCTTTGGGGAGCCATAATGATATTTATTCCCATTATAAATATACAGTTGATATGTCAAATTTTACTACCATCATGAGAAAAAGATTACACACAGAGTCACAGCCCAGCCGAAATTCACATGAAAGAAAATTGCATAAAGTTACTGTTGCCAAGTTCTAAAGGGAATGACATTTGACAAGAAAAACATTCATACTTCTTAGATACAATCACTAGATTTTATTCTTTCTCTGGTGATACATCTACTGCCCTCATTAATGAACAATCTGTCTCTCTTAAAGGTTGATCCTTACTGACCTTTTTCCATATCTTCCTCCTGATCTTAGCTTATGACTTAACAGGAGGAAAAGAAATTATATATTTTTACACCAAAATAGCCAGCTGCTAGTGGAGATTGGATAGATGCACCAGAAGCAAGCAACTCATTTTGAAGTAAAATTTTTTTGCTGTCTCTTATAAATTAGCTTCTTTGGTTTCCCTCTAGTGAAGAAAAAGCATTAGTGGAAAGGTAATATCTTTCTTACGATCATAAACTAGACTGTTTGATTTATGGCTTTCTTTCTCTGGGTGTTATATTTATATAAACCGTATCCTACTTCGGGATCAACCACAACTTTTGTGAAGAACTCTGTACTTAAGGAATGAACAAAACCAACCAACATGTTATTAATTACACAGAAAACTCATGTGGAAAATACTTTGACAATATTTACATCATAATCTATTCTTTCCCTTTTGAAAAATGAAATGATTGACACACTTTCATCAGGCACTCAAAATTCAGAATTTTCAACCATTCCTTTTCATTATAAACATAATTTGGTTCTGGTGGGTGGAATCTCATTAGTCTGTGAGCTGGCTGACGTGTTTTGATAATTGAAAAACAAAGTAAAAATCTCAGCAATGTGAAAACACGTTTGTTTATTTTCCCAAATGACCCTAATGAAATTCTCTTCTCAAAATTAAAAACACTCTAATACATACTGATAAGTTTCACATACCCCTAACTTTGAGAAATTCCACTCGTTTTTATTCTAAATCACTAAGCTCTCCCTGTATTTCATTTTCTCCCATTACTGTATTCACTGACACATTGTAAAGAGAACATAACAGAATGAAATCCAGAAAAAAAATACAGCTAAAGGATGAAGGAGTGTTTTTTATCTGTCTGTCTACTGAAGTCTTCAGATGGTGACTAGATGCCTACAGATAAGACATTTTTTAATCAAGGAGTTAGAGAACTCTGTAGTTAAATGACATTGAGTGAGTCATAGAGTAGATCAGAACATCTAACAAAATCTTCAGTCATTAGAATCTACATCCCTCTGAATACAGATAATAATTTTCCAAGAGTCAAAGATCAGATCTTCCTAAATCAGTTATTTCAGTGGAAAAAGAGGAGCTTCAGGGGACCTGTATGTCATTTTTAAAAGCCTTAAATGTTATAGCTGACCTAGGGCAATGTGACAGAAGACACTGCCTGAAATTCTGTCTCCACTGAGCCCAAGAGGGAGTTTGGATTCAGTGTGGCCATGTTACCACCCAGTGTGTCAACGGGAAAATTGCCAGTTTAAAACAAGAGTGAGCAACATATTTAACACCAGGAATCAAAATAGAAAAGATATTCCAGTCCCTCATCTCCCTTCAAATCCTCCCCCCTAAGTTAAAGACATGGGCCAGATGGAGAGTGCCATCAGATTTACAGGTCTGTCAAGGTAAGATGTGTTTGAGGCAAGTCTCAGCAGAAGACATGTGTGAGGCAGGAAGGTCTTTTTTTTCCTAATACATAAAATGGGTAACTAATTGTAGGAAATGAGGCCTACAGCCATAATATACTAAGGCTGTGAGAAATTGCATGGATTGGACAAAATGGAGTTCATCGGTGGGTTCCCAACATCACAGAATGGCTGAGGCTGGGAGGAATCGCTGGAGGTCATCATACCCAACCCACCTCTCAAGCTGGGTCAGCTAAAGCAGATTGCCCAGGACTGTGGTTCCATTTCACAGGGATATCCAAGGGCATATTCCACCCTTCACCATCAAAACTCAGTGATGACACCATCAGACCTTTCCTGTAGGTGCAAACTCTTCCCCAGCTCTCTCAGTACTGCTGTCTCTTATTCACTCACAGATCTTCCAGAAGGAATTGCTTGACGTGCAGGTAGCTCATAAACCCACAGTTGTTATGAGAGCCAGGGCAGAGCATAATTCTAGTTACAGGAAACAGGAGGAACAAGGGGGGACTTTTGGAGTGTTTTATTGTGATTTAAGTAGGCTTCTAAGGTATGAGGAGCCAGCAATCATGTCAGAGGTTAAAAGGAGTTTTTATACAATTGCAAATCCATATTTCTCCGTCCTTATGCACAGTCTGGGAGAAGGGCAGCCAGAGGTAAGTGGCAGAATCAGGAGGAGGCAGAGAGCTGTTAGCCTGCTCTGGTTTGTCTCTCCCTCTTATCAGATTGTAACTTCACAGTAGCAGCTTCCACAGCAAACTCCCTGTAGCCCTTCCAGATTAACTTTCAAGCCTGACTCCCTATACATGGGAAATTTCAGGCACAGGAGAGCAGCTAAGGAGGTAGAGGAGCAGTTCTTTCTGGCTGCAATGAACAGCATGGATTCCTCCATCACACAGCTTGGTTTCCTTTGCACACAAGCCCAACAGGTTTCCTGATGGGGTAGACTGGGTTAATTTGTCCTTTGTTATGAGGAAAAATTCTGACAAACATTAAGACTGTGCTGAGAATATGTGATGGGCACCTGTTTGTGTTTTTTTTCTAATTGGCCAATATTTCTTCTGCTGGACACATATTTCAAACTGCTGAAAAAAAAATCAATCCCCACTCACTTATTTCATGCTGGTAGACATCTCAAAGAATGTCACTGAATGAACTGAAATAATTTGGGGCACAACTTGGCATAACAGAACAATTGCTCCACTGAGATGGTTAGTTTTACATCCACTTATGAATTACAACAGAAATCTGTCCACTGGTAAGATTTGAATTATTAATTTAATCTGTTTTTTTTCTTGACAACCAGCTTTTCCATCACTTTAGATGATATTTCCTGTTTTAATCCATCCGGGGTACAATTGTGTGTTCTTTTCCTTGCAGTTCCCAGGGCAGATGGAAGAAAATGGGCATCAGTTTAGATTGTCTCTGCCAGGAAATATATAATAATGCCGTCATTCTTAAGACAACTCTTGCAGCAGCAGGCTCAGACAGCTACAAAGTAGAACACATGCATGGATTTGTCATCCTGTCTTACTCTCAAACAACATTGGCTTCTTTGTCAATTGTGAGGAAACAGGGGGGGGAAAACCCCTTGGAGATGAGCCACACGTTTATTTGTTCCTGAGCTCTGATAGCAACGTTGGCTGCAGCACAATCCTTTTTTTAGAAAGCAGAGGTGAGCATCTGTGCAACTTGTTCAGGAAAGGCAACAGATACCATTTGACAACTGCGTTTTCTTGACACACCTTGGCTGGCGACACCCGAGGACAGGATGTGCGTGACCGCACGAATCCGACGGGCATGACAGACCGTGGGTGCTGTTACTTGTTCCCTACAGCCCCACTTCTGGTGTGAAAAAGCCATCAAGTACAGGAGGGATCTATGGGTGGAGGTGTCCCACCCCACTGCTGACACGGAGCGAAGCGAAACTTGGGGACGAGGTGAGCAGAAACATCGTTTTCTGCTCTTCTGCATCAATGTCCACTGTTCGGTGGTGGTGGATGCCTGATGTTTCTATTCAAACTGATGATTTAGTAGGACTGTGTCCTTTATCAAGATTAGCTGAGCGTGGCACATCTGGCTCCACCTCCTTCTTTTTCATTACACTCAGAGCATGAGGAGGTTCACCTCTACCTTTATCTTGCGGGCAAGTGAATACTTAGGCCTGTGGACCCAAAGTCCTACTGGTTTTCACAATGTCTGTTTCCAGTGTGCCAGTGCCTTCCAAAGTCCCATCATTCAGTGCTGCAGATTTTTCAGTATTTCTGCCTTCACCAACTATTTGGGAGATGTCGTGAAATTATTTGTTTCTAACTATAAAGAGAGATGTCTTTCACTGGCAGATTCTCTGTTTTTCTCAGGTCCTATGTGAGAAACAAAGCCTGACGCTAAAAGATACCACTTCAGTTGCTGCATTCCCCAGTGCCACAGGGTGGGCCATCCACAAGCAATCCTGATGCAGGAGCACACAGACAGCACCCGAGGAACTTTACTTAGGCAGAGACACACACACAGCCTATGCAAGCACTTCATGAGGGGGATGGTAATATTTTTAATGCCTCCCAGCAAGCACACGTTGAAAGGTTTGGTAAATGAATATGAATTCTAAAATGTACAGACACATCTGTGTCAATCCCTGAAGAGAAAGGGCCTCTGAAGCTCTCCAGTAAAACACGTGCAAACTGTGTGACTTATATTACCTTTAGATAATCACATGCTCCCTTGTCATAGTGACCTTGCTGTTTAAGATGATGTAGCTGAAGCTCATGGAGTACTGGTAATATTAGTGCTGCAAGTCCTGATGGCAAAACACATTTCCCTTAAAAATTGAGTGTCACAAGTGGTGGATGACGTCTAGTTGAGTGACACACTTCCATACACATTAGCACATGCTTTGCCCAAAATAGAACAACTTCATTTTTAAGAAAATCTCTGCAACAGAAGGGAAGGAAATACCTTCCTTCCTTTTTGGTGCATTAAGAAGGTTTGAGGTTTCCCCACTTGCCTAATTGTTTCTTGAAATTCAGCTCCTGCTAAAATCACAGGCAGCACTGAATGTCCATTTCCAGACCTCCTGCGTCAAGAGAGGTTTTTGTGCAGTGCCCAATTGCATCCCAACAACAGAGGATGACTGACAGACCAAATGCATTTAACAGCACACATAGCTCAGGGAACATTTGATGAAGCAGGCCAGCTCTTTTGCTGTTGCTTTTTCACCACAGACGTCCCCAGCAAGAGTGCCCAGAGCTACCAGAGAACCCTGTAAAACAGCTGAGGCCAATTGCCAATATTTAGGCATAATTCAGGTCATCTCATACTAAAACAGAGCCCAGAATAAACTGCATCAACTGTTACCTCTTCTCCTTGCCCAGGCTCTTCTGCACCCCCACAGTATTATGTCACTGGAACAGGCTCTGCATCACCTCTGCAGGAGATGCTGTGGTGCTGCTTTCCATCAGCCTCACAGCTAGTCCTCGCCTCCACTTAATAGATTAAAATAAATAACCATGATAGGGAACTAATAGCTAACTAATTAAGGTTTAGAAAGACCAGCAAAATCATCACAGAGCTAAGAAGCTTTCCATAGCTTAGGTTTGAAAAAAAGTTGACACATGAACAATATTTAGCTTCTAATCCTCCTCTATCCTGTCCTCAGTCTCAGTGAGAGAAACATACCTCTGCATCTCTCTTCTCTTTTAAATTGTATAGTTTTCCTCATTAATCTTGTATTTTTCCTCAGGCAAGTCCAGCTCTGTTCCCATTCAGCCTCAAGGCTGGGACCCTGGAAAATATCTTCTGAATTTTCAACAAGTATTTGTCTTTCTCATCACAGTTCTTATGTTTCCCTTAGGAAACATAACTCATTAAAGATCAAGAAGAATTTAACTCAAATATAAGTTTTATTTATAGAATGTCCCCTTTCTCTCCCTTCCCATCTCCACATAATTTTTCTCAGTATATTTTATTTTCACCACCTGGACTATCCTCTCTGAAACAACTCTCCAAATCTGTAGCTCTATCAATGTTAAAGGAGTTATCCTCCACTCACAGGATGTGTAAAGATCCCAGTTGTGTTCTTCTTTATCATTTAACCTGTAAAAGCTGCAATTTACAGGCTCTGCAATCTTTCAAGCTTTCCTTAATAAGAAGTACTTATGCTTATCACAAGAATGTAACCTTAGGGTTATACAAGAATAAAACTTTTGTCTTTTCTTCCAGGTGTCCATATGTCTGCAACAGGGAATGTGGCCAGCTCACAGAAACTTCCTCTCCTCCAAGAACTGCATACTGAGGCAAATTCCCAGCTTATTAAAAAATAGTTCTGTTATTTTGCCATCTTGTTTGTTTTGTTCCGCAATTCCACTGTATTTCCCCCCACACCCCCCCCATTTAGTCATTTATTTATTTATTTTTAATTCTGCNTCTGCCTCTGGCTTTTGGGGGGGGGGGGGGAAGGAAATAGAAAAGGATTTTTCCAGTACATCTAAAATACATCTTTATCTTGGGCTTTGTGTCACTTCCAAACTCCTGTAGGTACTGATAGGAACATCCCAATATTCAGATGCTGGTTTTGTCCAGTGAAGAGCTGTTTGCATGAAGGAGTACACAGAAGCATCCAAAAAAATCTCTGAAGACTTTAAAGTATGTTATAAAGCTTCTCTTCAGCTTCTGACAGAAGTGCCTTGACTTCACTGTTGCCTAACCCCTTTCCAAAGTAAATTAAATCAAAGCTGGAACATCTAAAACTTGAGTAACACTGCCCCAGAGTTTAATGTGCTCCAAACACTCAATTTCAAAATTTAGGTTAGTTGTTTTAATTTTCCTGAGTGATTCCTAAGACAACTTTTCAATCCAGCAGTGGATTTTTCTGTTCATTTGGGTCTTTTTTTTTTTTTTTTTTTTTNTTTTTTTTTTTTTTTTGCCTCATCTGGTAACTACCTAGAGTTTGAAGGTAAAATCCAGTTATGTTGAGATCTGGGAAACTGTTCCTTCAAAAAGAAGGAAAATGTTTCAGTCTGACTTTGCTCATGAAGACATGGAATTGCCCATGACAACTTATTACATATTTTTACTTATACTTCATCCTTCATTATTTTCTGAAGGAAAGGGTTGACATACAGAGAGCAGAACGCCTCATGTCCATTCTTCTTTCAGTGCTGTAAGAGAATTTCAGAATTATTTTTTTTTTCCGTCATACATACTTGGGAAAAAAAAACGGAAAAGACAATTGAAAAGGCAATTAAAAAATAAAATAGATTGAAAAGGCAATTAAAAAAAAATAAATTGAAAAGACAGTGCAATGTTTGTTCATGAATCATCAAAATGGCACCCAGACTCCCTGCTCCAACACAACAGACTGTTGCGTAGCTCTCTGCAACTTCGCTTGACTGAGTTTTGCAATCCCGTTTCACAACGCTGCTTTCTAACGCTTCCTTCGTAAGAATCCTGTTCCCTGCTGTTCAAAAATCCCAGTTAGGCTTCTGAGAGGAGGCTTTCAGTTCTGCCTGCTCCTGGCTTCTCATAATCTTTCCCCATCCCACCTCTCCTCCGTGCCCCAGGCTAAGCTATCTGCTCGGCTCACCCAGGGACGCCGTTTGAGGAAGGGAGTTGCGCCTCCCAATCATAACACATTCTTATCCTTGTACATCATGCAGTGAACCAACAGCTCATTTCAGTCATCGACAGCCTTTGGTGCCTCTTCACTGCACACTGGTTATGGTTTTAACACGGCGTCTGCCTTTTTTTCCTGCTCTTCCATAGCAGAGCCGCAAAGATTCCCGTGCTCCGGCGGCAAAATGTGCTGTTTTGGTAAACTTTTCAACCCTCCCGACAAGCTGCAACACTGAATGGTGGGAAGAGCTCGTTACGCCTTAATGGCCTGAGTGGATTCAGCGTAGGGCTGGGAGTACAAGTGTTTATGGAAGGATGAAAAGCAAAAGAAAAAAAGGGTTTTATGGAGAGGTATGATGTCACCCTGATCGCAGCCTATTTCTGGAACTAAGCTGTGAAACCCATGATACATTTTGACACATAAATGTTGCCAAGTAAAACTGATAATATAATTGTTAATATGGTCACAGCCAACTGTTTCGTCAGATAAGGAGTTAAACTCTTGTGTGCAGCACAGTATTTGTGGAACGTAGCACCTAGTCGGTTCCATGCTTTCATTGGCTCTGGGATTACTTACTATCATATTTAAATAAACGGACTAGATTATTGGGTACCATAAGAACAATGGATTGCTTATGGTCTTGCAGCATTTATCTTAAGTCAATACAAAAGTTTGGAGCTCCAAAGCCCATGTCAAGGGCAGTGAAACAAGGGCCACATTCAGTGAACTAGTGATTTGTTTATTCTTTAATGCACATTTAAGTATCTTATTTTGGGGGCTCAGATATACTTAGATGACTCAGTTAAATACAGTTTAATTTTCCAAAAAATTGTGTCTGTCTGAGGAACAAAATCTAATAGAATATATTAAAGGTTATTATGTGCAATTTGTTCTAGATAAGAGTAATGATCAAACAACTTCCTTGTCCCTGCCATAGTGCAATTTCCCCTGAGAGAGAAGTCCATTTTGCATGGCATCCTTCATACAAGCTTTGTTTCTAGGAGCTTGACAGGGCTCCACAACGTAATTATAGCGTGATTAGGAGTAAGTAATACCAGAAAAGAAGAGATACTCTATAAGTGCAGATATGGAAGTGAAAGGATAGGTTCAGATATGAAACACAGAGAGACTGAAGCCCAGAGATACATGAAAATTGCTCAAAGGTGCACAGGACACAGAGGCAAAGAATGACAGCTAGGACTCAAGGTGTGTAGGGAACAAGTGGAGCACTGAGGGAAAAGCCTGGGCATGAAAAGCAAGTGGAGCATCTCTGCCACTTGCAAAAATGCAGGCAGGCCAGAGTTTAGAAGATATTTAGGTGACCACTTAAGAGTTTCAGAAACCCAGAAGTCTCCCTAGGCCTTAGACTACTATGTGCTCCTCAAAAGCTTATGATGCCCTTTTTTTCCATTTTTGCAGACAGATACTTTTAAATATAAGGTTATAAAATTGTTGAACTGTTTAGATCAATACTTTCTTCTCCTTAAATTCTGAAATTTCTGATTGCAATGAAATAAAATAAAATTTTTGTCCTGGTCTGTAGTGGATCCCTGCAGTTCATTTGCAGCTATGGCAAATTTACTCTCTTATAGGAAGAAAAATAGGTCTCTGGTTGACTGTTTCCTTCAAACACAGAATAACATCTCTTTACTGCTGACCCTTCCCTCTCCCAGTGTGAGAATGGAGTGAGCGATTTTGGCCACGAACATGCTGTGCTTCTGGCTTTGATGGTGTCTGAGGGTCCATGAACAATTCAGATGGGAGCAATTTGTGTTGGAGTTATTCCCATTTCCTCAAAAGCAGCTTTTCTGCGATGATGTGAAGGCAGCAGCGTGGAGGTGATGCTGTGTTGTCACTGGAGTGGAGCGCAGGGACGTTGGAGGCTGAGCCTCCACGTCCAGACCCCTGCCTGGTGGTGTCTGTGCAGAGTTCCCTTGGCTGTGGTTGTTTTCCCAGCTGCTTCCTTGGCTTCCAGTACCAACTCTCCGTGTTCAAGGGTCTGTAAAGCAGGATTTCCCCATGGTGGAAAGTGTGATGGTGTGATTGGTGAGCTCCATCAGACGGTGTTGCATGTCATTAAGGAAAGGACATCTGAGGAAGAACCTCTTCTACCTCCTCGAGCCCAGTTCTTTCTTCCAGAAAGTTTGTTCCAAGCCAGCCTCTTCCCATTGTCCAGCAACACATGCAGGAGAGCTCATCTTTTTCCTTTTCCCTGCATAATATCCAGTATCACACCATTTTACTCAACTAGTAGAAAAGTTTGGACTTTGCTCTCCTCTGATGCCCTGCCTCGAGCCACAGTTTCAACTTATTTTTCTACTGTACACTGATTTATCTTTTGCCTTCTCAAGTAGCAGCTTCCCAAATAATGGGTCAGGGATGAGTGGCAGCATGGAAGCGGGTTGCCAGAAGACATTTTTATATATTGTTCTCCCTTACTGAAGAGAGAACATGAATTCTAAGGCAGCATTGCTGCCAGCTCAGCATCAGCTCAGTCCTGACCTTTGCTGCGTGTGGAGCAGCCGAAGAGCAGCGAACAGCGGGGTGAGGCCTTGCCTGCTGCAGCTTGGGTTTCTGTGTAACTGGTTCCCATTTTGCTGAACTTACAAGGACAAGTTACACACCCTGGCTTTAGTAGGGACCTTTCCACTGGCACAGTGCCAGATCTGACAGCCCAGAGGACCAGGCTCACCCACCTGCATTCTGGGGCCTCCTGTCTCCTACTCGTTGGAGACCTCCAAGTCTACAAGGCTAGTTTCGGCTCCTCAAGTGCAGAGCCCATAGGAAATGCTCATTGCAAAGGCTTGGGCAGAACTTAGGCCGGATGAAGGCAGAACTTAGTAGAGGAGCAGGTGACGGACATTTGGAAGGGTTTATTTATGTTTTGGTTGAGGAGGTTTAATTGGGGACAACACAGGCAACAATCTGGCAGTGCAGAGATGGAAAATTTGTGCTTATACCCTGAATATCAACTGTTCTTGCCAGTTGTGGGAATAGTAACACTTGTGGGAAACAGGTGCTTGTTCTCTCTGGTGTTCACAGAAGGACTCCCTTCCCCACAAAACCCCCAGTTTGCAAAGAAAAGGGTATTTGTACATAAATACCTGCTACGCATGTTTCAGATTCTTAATGTCTATGAAGTTTCAATTACTCAGTAAAGGAGGAAAAAAAAAAAAAGAGTACCATCTGACCAATTCATTTAAGAAATTATGTGGCCCCTCAGCACTTGGGGTTCTGTGTGTAGCTATGCTGTTTTCCTCTGATTACTAATGTCTTTGTGCAGATGGGGACTGAGAAGTGAAAAGATGAAACACCGTGTGACAGCCAAGCAGGGAAACTGCAGATGAGTCATGGAAACAACTCATTTCCCAAGGAATAAGCACTGAAAGCCACCTCTAGGTGACAGCGGAACCTGTCAGGGGAAACCCCAGCAGACCACAGAAGGTCAAGAGATAAGTGAAACATCTTAAGGGCTGGTGTAAAGGTAGCGTGAGCTGGTCTCACTGTGTGATTAAATGATTCCCATCAGTGGCAGTGTCACAAACAGAAAACATGTGGGCATTTCTGCCATTCCTCAGCCCTCAGCAGCCTGCTCTCTTTGGTACTTCTCAGGAGTCCCACCTCTCTCTGAGGCACTTGCAGAGTTCATAAAAATCAGCAGGAATTTGGGCTGGTCATGTTTGCCTGGTAAGAACAACAGGTAGCGTGTGCTGGAGAAAAAAAAAAAAAAAAAAACCAAAAAAACAGGAAGGCAACGGCAAAGAAAAAGCAATCCCAAATATTAGTCTTGCCTCTACCCTTGCTCCCTGTCTCCTGTGGTACCCCATGGCCAGCGTGGCAGGCAGCACCATGGACTCAGCACCCACCAGCAGCAGAAGGGTGGTGTCGGCAGCAGTGGTTTCCAGGGTGGGATTTGTCTTGGATGGAGAAAATGTCTGTCTTGGCAGTGTCTGGTCTGTGTGACATGTCTCTGCTTCATCCCCCCATCTCCATCCTGCACCTGTGCCAGTAGCCAATTCCTACAATTCCCACTTGTGGGTCTGTAGCCTAAATAACTTGATGGGGGCCACAAGCAGAGAGAAGATAAGGTAGAATTGGTGGAAGATGGATGTATGGCACTGGTTACCAGAGCAGTGGGGTTAAACCCCTTGGCAATAATAAACTAATTATCTTTGCCCAAACCCCCATTAATAAAGTAGTTACCACTAGACAACCCCAAAATGAGTGATTTTTTTTGGGACAAGCTGGTCAGGCCATGGGTTGGCAGGGGACACTGCTGAACGGAGGCTGCTTCCAAAGTCTCACCCTGGATGTCATAGCCTGGATGGAAATCTCTTCCTCCACGTGTCGGGGCAGGCTCTAGCACTTCAGTTCAAAGGCAATGCCAGCTGGGAACAGGTTTCTATTCCACAGGAGTGTGGTGATCGTGCTGCTTTCTTGTGGCTGTGAAGGAGAAAATAATGCTATAAGTCTGCAGAATGTTTTTATTGTCATGTCAACAAAATATTTTCTGCCTCCACAGACTGTGGAAGTACTTAGCACGCAGCATCCATCCAGTTTTGGAAAACACTTGAAAACCACCGACAGAATCTCACTATTCCTTTTTTTAACTACATAATGAAAAAGCAAACAAGAAATATGCTGATTCCCAAAATGAACTAATTTTTTTTTTTTTCTGAAGCAATTTAATTTTTTAGCTTTGATCTGATACCAGAACCCAAAGGACTTACTTGCTATTTCTAAATAATGAGTCTAATGTTTATGCTCTGAGCCTGAACTTTTCTGGTTTTGGAAAAAATGTGACTTTACATAAAAGTCCTTTGATTAAGAGATCTGCAGTCAGAGGAATTTTCGATACAATAATGAAAAGGCCTTTCAGATCTCTAACTCGAACACTGCTCAGCACGATATTACTCAAGAAGGGGAGAAGCCGACAGAACAATCACACTATTAGTCTTTGCTTTGCCAAGTGTTGTGTTAGTCCTATTCCTATGGTAAAATCCCCCAGAAGTGGCTCAGAGAAGCCTTACATGGCATGGAGCGACGCATGCCTGACAAACGCACCCTGACCTGGGTGGTCTCTCACACTGGCTCCCTCCTTTCATTGTTTCTTAACCCCACTTCATTGAGGCTTTAGGGGTTGATTGCTGTACAGAGGGAAAGCGCTTGGAGGAGAAACAGAGGCTGTTTCCTCCTGCTATGGCCCAAACTCCCCTGCAGCAGGGATGGTGCCTACAGCAGTCTACAGCAGGCTTTTCTTTCAAGCAAGATCACAGCACGAAGCACAGCACTTCCTTGCTCGCACAGTGAGGATCCCATTCCCTGCCCCATTGCAGAATGCAAGGGTTGGCTGCTGTGCATCCACGTCTCCCTGGGTGTCAGGAGCACCCAGCACCCAGGCTCATCTGAGCTCTTGCCACGTGGCTGCGAAGGTCACCCTGCTGTCCTGGTCCCCACTGCTGAGACGTGAGAGGGAAAGAGTGACTTTCACCCTTGCTAAGTAGGCTGAGGTTTGGAAGCCGAATGCCTGTGTTATTTATGCAGAACTGACATGTCTCTTTGTCCTGAGCCATGTGGCCCAGATTCCAGCCCTTGTATCTACAAAACATTACTCATGTGCATGCTCCTCTTTCAAGTCCTTGATTCCAACGGGATTACTCACATGTGCCTGAATACCGCGACCGTGCGCCCGGTCGGAGCTCGGGGCTCTGCGGAGCAGGGGCAAATCCTGCTGCTTTCAGCTGATTTACACCACTATTCTGGAGATGAAAATCTGAAACAGGAGCAGCTCCAATGGGAAAAGAAGAAGAAGATCAACCTGATACCTATTCCTCCTCTCTGTTCTCCTTCCACATTCCCACCTCGGCTGTCACAGCCTGCAGGAAGGTCTGGTCCCCACTACCACAAGGGCACTGCTGCATACTAGGGGTTAAAATGAGAAAGCACTTTGGTTTTGGAGATTTATTGCTTTCCTCCTGCTATATTTGTAAAGCTCATCATTAAGGTCAGCCATCCCCACCCCTGCAGCTGTCTGTACATTTTTTTCCTCTGGTTCTAGAGTTGTACTTCACTGAGAAAATTATAATTACTAAAATACACAAGGTCACGCTCTAGATGAACTTGGAAACAGTTCAAATATGTTTCAGGTTTGAAACTATTTAGCAGCTATGGCCAAGTGGTGAGTTCATAACAAAAGAATGGTTAATTTCACACTTCAGATAACATTTCCCCCAGAAAGTGGTAAAGTATATTGGTACAGAAATCATTATTGAGAAGACTGGAGACACATAGTCAGTCATTAGCCCTGATAATTAGATATTAAAGGTAGGCTCAGGAAGTGGTTCTGCCTGAATGAGCCAGTGTGGGTCCCTCACCTTCAGATCACTTTTTCAAACTTTTTCATCTTCAGAAAAGCCCCATGATTTTGTGGACTTAACATGGGACATCTTGAGATCTACCCTACAAGTGGCTCTTTTCTGCCTGCTGCAGATCACAGTTCAGGCAACATCATCAGGTCATCACCAGCATTAAAATTTGCAAACCATACACTGAAATAGCAAAGAAAACATGAATATCCCTCTCCCCGAGTTACCTTCCCCTGTGCATTGGGATGGTGGGAGGAAAGCAGTGGCAGATGTTTGTGGCCTCCCCAGAAATCAACATCAAATATAATCACTGCCTGTCCCTCGCAAACTGCAAGACAGATTTTGATAAAACAAGTTTTGAAAGATCAACCCTCCCTTCTGCAGACAGCAGCCTGAAATGGCTCTCTGTGAGCCTATGTGAGATTTGTGGCTAAAGCAGGTTGATCTTTGTTGGTTTTCTTCCAAAACTGTGGCTCTGCCATGCAAACCTCTCCTTCTCCATGAACCTGGATTTCAGCGTTGAGGCTTTTCAGCAGCCCTTCAAAAAAAATCACGTAAAATAATGTTTCTCTCAAAAAAAGAACACCTCAAATCACCCAAACTATCTCTGTTTTCCTGGACACTGACATCCAAAAATCATTGTTGGATGTTACAAATCCTCCCTCAGCATCTTTTCCCGGGAAACAGCAATAGCCCACACATCCTCAACTCTGCCTCTAGGTCCCCAGTCTCACCCTGCACCAGGGGAAAACACACAGTACATTTGACTTCTGCAGCTGGAGATGTGAAAATCTACTCAAGAAGAAAATCAGGAGGTGACTGGCTCCATGAGCACATCTCAGAGGCTTGTGCTACTGCCACCCACATGTTCCACTGCCACGGCTGGGGGGTGACACTGGGCTCTGGTCTGCGGCTTTGGGGAAATCAGTGACACCCTTGGCTGCTGCAGTGAAGGGGAAAGGTGATGCTTCATCTGGGTTATTGCCCTAGCTGAGAGTCTTGTATTTTCTCAGCTGTGCTCAGCTATGGAAATGCCCACAGACTGTCTCTGCATCGTGTCCCAGTGCTGGCTATTCAGCTGCACAGCAATGAGGTCAAGAAGCTGAGCCTTACCTCTGAATTTTCCTTCTTTCCCAGGTATCATATTTTATTTATAATTTAGAGAGATCTTGCTCATGTCTTTGAGTAAAAGAAAAATAAATTAAAAAATAAAAAAGGAATGGCAGTGAGCATTTAACTCTAGTTTCATTTTTCACCGCCATTATCAAGGTTTGGATTTTAACTTTGGAATGTCCTTATCTAAAATGAAATCAAATAAGCACTTTGTGGTAGGGGGTCCTACACTCCCTTCCCTCCTCACCCAAGGGAGCTTGTGCAATGTGCAGTGTTTTCCTCAGTGCTGCTTGCTTGGATCAGCTCACTGGAGCTGACACACACACACGTCTCTCTACATGTAGTGCCACATGTGCACATGGCTGGTAACATGTATTATTCAAGCTCAAAGGTTTATACCAGAGCAGGCTTCCCAGCCTCCAGGTATGGATGAGGATGGCTGTGGGTTCTGCTAAGCTCCTGGTCAGATACCCAAGACAGTGAAATACAGGTAAACCCCAAAGCATATTTGTAATAGCTCTCATGTGGCACAGGGCAGGCCTCAAGCAGGATCCCATCACCATGGTTCACGTGAAAGCAGACTCTGCAGAACAACAAGCCCAGCTCTCACAACTCTGATCGTGCTGTGAGGACCTGGGAAAAGGTGTCACTTCATCCAGCCTCTTGACCCACGGGCTTCTACAGCACAACCTGAGCTTCTGCCAAAGCTGGACACAGGCAGAAAAAGGCCCAGTGCCTGACGATGGACTGAGCCTGTCACATGACCAGACCGCCCAGAGGAGCTGTTTGTGTGCCATGACATGCGCAACTGTCAGGTTGGAGCTGGAGAGCAGCCTTGGGCTTGGGCTTCCTTGCAAATATGGATGCAGACACCTGATTTTCTGCCAGTCCCTTTCCTATTGTGAAAGATCACAAACAAAAGCAAGCTGATTCCTGCCTCATGTGCTTCCACCACATGGGGGATGGACACAACGAGCACAAACGTTATGTCATCTGCTTTCTGTGGGGTGGGGAAAGCTCGGCCGAGTCCCACGCTCAGATCCAGGAGGACTGGCAGAACCTCTGAATTCTCAGCAGCTTCCAGGCTTCCTTTTCATCCTGAACCTAATGGGTGAATGGCAGCAGAGTTTCACGAGGATTTTCAAATGAGCTCAGAGGAGCTTGCTCATGAGAATTTGAATCCTTGGCAAATAGCCCACAATAGCTGATATTTTTCCAGTTCACGGGGGAGTGTTTTCCAGCTTTCCGTACTTTTTTAACTCCCATAACCAACACATCGTTTTAATGTTAATTCCTCTGCCTCCCCTTTGGAACCATGTGCATTCTTCAGAATGACACTTGTCCCTGTCTGAAGGACTCATGGGCTTTTCACATGACTGTTCTCTCACTCGCTCCCATGTATGAAGTCTGGCTCCTGGGTAACCTACGTGGGTTGCGCCAGTGGAGCTGCCAGAGGCTGGCAAAATGCAAGGGTGAAACCTCTAAAATGTGGGTTAATAACACATTGAAATTAATAGTTGAAGGACATGGCATACCAAATAATCAGAAATAACAAAAGAAGTGAGAGGGGAAAGAGGAGACAAAAGGCAGGTCCCTTTCAGACACTCTCCTGAGCATGTAGTGAACCTACTGCCCATCTGCATCCACACCTCGGTGTCTGCATGTTGTTGTCTGAGTAAATCTTACTTCTTTTGTCTTCTATAAACATTGGGGCTATTATCTGCACTATTCCACACTCATGTCATTGAAGAAGAATGTTTTGAAAATGAACCACTGAAGACTATAGGCTTTAAAAATACCAAAACCCAAGAGTCATCTCATGTAAATCCATTGCCTGGAGTTACTGTGAGGGTGATGACCCACCATCCCATCTTAATCAGTACCATTTCACTCTGATTTCTGTAACAGTTTGGAAGTAATGCTGGGAAAATCTCTAGCTGCTTTATTTTTTTGCCTTTTTTTTCGTTTGTTTGTTTCCCCAAAGCAGGGATTCGACAACATGAAAACGTTTTGTGAATTTGCCTCATTTCTGCAGAATTGTTCCTGCTGTGGCAAACAAACAAACGTTCACAAAAAAGCACCCTTCAAAACAGAGTGTTTTGTTTTTCCGGTGAGAACAAATATCCTAACACTTGCCACCATCCTTAAGGCCAATTAAAAAAATGTAATTTTAATGAAATTTCTCACACTTGAAGGGAAACATAACATTTTGTCCCAGACAAGCTATTCTGTTGGTTTCAGTGCTAACTGCGAAATTTATTTGCTTTTCAGCCTGCTAAAATATGTAAATCTTTGTTTTCTGGGTTGATCCATTAATTTCAACATTGTTTTATGGACTTGTCAAAGGCACAAACCAAGAAATAACAGACAAACAAACAGTGATTTGTCTGGCCCTACATGGCAAGCTGTAGAGAGCACGAACGAGTGAACCACGTGGAGGTGCTGAATTACAACACTACAAACCCAGTGTGCAGATGAGATGAGAAGACAAGATCATCCGGTCTAAAGAAGAGCTCCAGCAATACGCTGAATTAAAAAAGCTGCTGCAGCTTCCAGAATGCTCCAGATGTGACGGGGACCAGATTTGGCCCACGTTAATTTCAGTACATTGGTACTGAACCGTGGTTTGTGAAAGCTGCACCAAATCTGCTGCATCCCTTCATTTCAGCGTAAGGAATGAGCAGGATGGTGTCAGTACAGTAACATGACTGCTATAATCAAAAATAACCCTGGGGCAGTCATCTCTCTTCCAAAGTCAGGGCTGGAAATTCAGCAGCAATTCCTTGACTCAGGAAAGGTGGCTTTTTCTTAGATCCCCCCTGCATGCCAGGAGCCAACGTGAAAGCCAAGACCTCACCCTGACTCACACACACAGGTTGCTTTGTTAAACAATATCAAGGTTTCACTCCATTGCTTCTTCTTCCGGAAGCAATGAACCGACTGCTTAAAGATGAAAAGTTGTACAAACTTGTACCAGCACACAATTCGCAGCACAATTTACAAAGTTTTCGTTCCAACCAAGGATTTTCCCTCTGATTTGCACCAGGTCTCCTTTAGTATCCCTCCTCTGCACAATATTTTTGGCAATTCCCACCAGTATAATGATGGTGAGGAATTTTCAACATGTTCAGCTGGTGGTTCAAACAATATTTTTTTTCATATCTGCATATTTTTTGCCATCTCATGTTCACAAAGTGCTCTGTCGAAAAGGTGCATTTGTGTTTCGTGGTCACTTTTGGTGGACCCTTTCAGGGGACTGCAAACCACAGAGAAAAGGGGGAAAATGGGTGTATCTGGATAGAACTGCAGTGTACATCTGAAGGAGAATGCTGGCTCACTGCCAAACATCAAAGCTGCTATCACTGCCTGTCCTTTCTATAGCACTGCCCCCTTCAAAGAATATCCCAGTTCCTTTGCAGCATAAATTAGTAAGTTTACCTTGAGCTGCAAAAGTGATGTGGACACAAATCTGATCTTGTTTACATTGTTGAGTGGCAAGACCATCCACTGACCGAAATTAAACTATTATGAAAATAGTGTAAATGAAAGGGCACTTCAAGCCTGTCTGTTTTGGTCAGGGCTGCAAACACCATTAGACTGTAAAATGATGGGTTAATGTCTGCTTATAGAACACCTGGGGTTCCACTTGGGCAGGTAAAATGCTGGCCAAGTTGCAAGGACAATACAGCTTCTTTCAGGGCTTCCTAGTTTCCCATTCCCCAGAAGAGCATGCTGGAGGGAAGCATGGCAAAGAGAAAGTATCTTTGGAAGCAACAGTCCAGTGGAAGATGACACAGCTCCACCATTTCTCTGCTGACAGTTTTGCATCAGAACAAAGGGTGTCGATTTAGCTCGTTGAAGAGGTGCTGTTTCACATGTGGGACTCGTTCAGAAACCAAGGGAGGGAGCTACGTGCTTGCTGTGAGAAAATTAAGCTCCATTCAAGTTAATGGAGTTACACTAATTCACCTCCTTGGGGATTTGCTCCTGTTCTCAGAAGAATCGGCTCACAGTAGTTAATGGGTGCTTTGGCATGGATTTAGGAAAGCCTGAGTATTGTCCCAGTTAGGAGGTGGTTATATTAAAAATAAAACCAGGATAGCATTGAACAGGGAAGCCATGATTTTAGTATTATTTAAGACTCGCAATCTACAAGATAATTAATCTCTTAAAAATATACTGGAATTGGATATTCCAGGTACAGTATGTGTTGTGTCAGCCTGATGATATCTAAGTGGGTTATGCACTTCATGACTTGTCAATCCATAGTCATTCTGCTGTTATAAACCTCTAAAATTGATCCAGTTAACTTTATCATTATCTAAAGAAAGAACTTGAGCAGCTGAACAAAGTGCTCTGAACTCCACGGCTCTATCCATCATCTTGTCCTAAGGACCTTGTTGTCTTGTTTTCTTGGAACTGGCTGTTGTTCAGAAAGAGATTAAACATCAAGTCTTCAAAAGCGAGATAAAAAGCAGAACTATGAGCTGTGCTTGGTTTTGTTCAGCAATTTCTACGTCCCTTCTTTGAAGGAAGGGGGAATGGCTGGAGAGCTCTGCAGCTGAACAAGGCATGGGGCAGAAGAAATCACAGCATTGGAGGGAATAGCATGTGCTGGCACGCACTCAGTCACAACTGTGTTAACAAGCGGATGTTGTTCAGGGGTAACGTGGTAATCAGGTTTATCTGCACACTGTCCTTGTTTAGGTTTCACAGCCATGTCCCTTGTCCCTGCAGGAATTGGCTGAGGCACCAGCTACTAACAATGGGAACAACCGGGCACCGTGTGCTCCTGGTGTCAGCCTGACCCTCCCTCGCTCTTTATCACCGTGTTAACTAAACATATTTACTGTAAGGAGGTTCTAACACATCTAAACATTTCCTGCTGCCTGAAATAATTTCTGTCAAATGCAGCTGAGACAAGAGCAAAGCTAAGAGGAAATGCCCAAAGAAATCAGGAATTTCTAATGGCCTGTGTGATGGCCAGTCAGGCAAGGTCTTTAAGGTCTTGCTTACTGGGAAAGGATGTAAAAATGAATACTGGATATTACTTAACACTGTTTGATGTGTGAAAAGGGAAATTTTTGTGAAGAGTCACTTCTGTCTACTGAAAAAACAGCAGTAATGTTTGTAAAGTAAACTGACAACACAGCTAATGATATATAACCAGTAAATCATATGATGAACCTGATTTTAAATAACTAACACTCAGCTCCATGGCGCTACTGAGGACAGAGCCAGCTGTGGGGAGTGTGTGACCCTCACCATCTTTCTGTCAGGATGCAGAAAGCTGGTGCAAATTGCTGACTCACAGCACTGGTGGTGCTGGAAGGACTGTACAGCAAATATTCCAGGCATATACAGGCTCTCTTGTTCCTACAAGTATCAGATCAAGGCATAATACACTTCAATGCATTAAAAAAAAAAATAGTAAACACAGAAACTAACCCCTGATTTCCTCCTTGATGTAAAATTTTGGGGGCTGAATTTTATCTAGCCCACTGGGAAAGGGTGAGGCAGGTCCTACTATGTCTGCCTCGGAAGCTACACTGTCTATGATTTGGGCTGCAACTGCTGACTAATTTTCTCCTTAACTGATTTATATGGGCTCCTACAGTAATGATTAGTGTGTCTAAGGAGAAAATTAGGATAAGGTCTGTATCTTCCTTGAATGTGTTGTTCAGTTAGCTAAATGACAAATAGACCTTCAGACACCTGTTAAATTGTGATATAAGTCAATAGCCCACTAAATTGCCTTACTGATTTCCTCTGCTATTTGAACACCTTCCAATGTAGACTCTCCAGGATATTCACAGCCCTTGGAGAAATAAAGAATTCCTTTAAAAGCACAAATACTAGACCAAGGGCACACAGAAAAGATGCACCTGAGGGATGTGTTCTGTCCTGAGCAAGGGCAAAACACTCCAAAATTCTGAAGCAAAGGATGTCTCCAGGGATGTCCAAGACCGCTTATTCAAAAAAAAAAACAAAAAAACCAACCATAAAATCCTGGAGGAATACTCTAGAGTTTCAGCTATTACATTTTCTTTTCATGTGTGGTAATTGTTAACCTGGTAAGATGAGGTAGTTTCAGTATGAGATCCCAGCACTGTTTCTTTCTGGTCCTTCCTGAGTGATTTATGCTAATTGTTCAGGAAAACCAATATAAAAATACTGGTCCCTTGAGACTGCAGGCTTTGTGGCAATTTCAGGCAGAGTACAAATAACAAGTTGTCTATGCTTAGCAGTGGGCATGCACTCTTATGCAATTCAAGTGACCAGGAGCAGAGTATTTTACTCTTTCAGTTTAGGGCATCTGTCCAGGAATTACATGTTAAAGGGTTGAGAAATGAAATCCACTGGAGTAACTGATGTGCTGTTTTTGTTGGACTCGCTGGGAAAGATTTCATCCAAGATTTCTCCTCAGACATAGAGATCAATTTTACTGATGGCTCCTTTCTTGGAATCCTGTTCCACCAAACATCTGAACTGCAAGCAGCTTTGTTCCTGAAACAGAACCGTGGGGTGGCCCGAGCAGCCCACACTGGCACAGCCACCTCAGGGGAAGCTTCATGTCAGTCGTGGATATGTGGACTAAGTGCTCTGTTGAGGTAAACTGGCAAAGAGCTACTTGTTTCAGTGATGGTATTGCAGTTTCCAGTGGCTGTTTGACTTCTTCAGGGCTGCCAAGGGAAGAAAGGGCAGAGCACGGGATTTGGGAGAGAAGTAGTCAATGGTCACGGTGGAGTGATGTGTGGGGAGCTGCCCCAGATGGTGCAGTTGGATTGATGGCTCCAGGCAAGGGCAGCAGTGGGTGTTGGCACTGACAGACCATCCTGCACCACCTGATAACCAGTCCTGGTTTTTATTCAAGGGGCATTTTTAAAAGCCTGACTCATGTGAAATCTAATTTCACCCGAACACCTTGGTTACTTCCAGGAGGTGTGACAACCATGTTCTGCTAGTCAGGGTGTAGGTGGCTACAACCAAAGCAATGGCAAAAGAGTCTGGGAAGCTGCCAGGTGATCCTGAGTGATGCTGTGGAGTGTGCAACCTTACCTGGTAATGTGAATGGCTGATAACAGGGTTAAAGCACTTTCCTGGGGGCTTTCCTGCTAAATCTGCACCTGTCTGCTTGCACACATCTACACAGCAGATTGAGTGCCTGGGACATATAAACAAACTGCTTCCTGGCAGGTCATTCGAGATGGTGTAGGATGGTATGTTTTTATATCATTCCTTCCAGTCCTCGAGATATGAGCTGATCTAATCACTGAAGATAAGCAACATCAGGTCTGGTCAGTACGGAGATGAGACACCTCCAAGAAAAACACAGGTGCTCCAGGAAATGCCGCTGCTGATCCAGCACAGCAGACACCGCTGCATGGGACCGCTGGAGCATGGCTGAAACGGCAGCAAATCCCCCGGGAGAGCCATAAATCCCTGGCACTTCTCACGGGAATGGGGTGTTAACTCTTGTGTGTGTGCTGTCATGTTGCAGTTCCTGCTCTGTGCTTCTTCTCATGCAGTATCGAAGTGACTACAGCGAGCACCCCTGGAGCCATTCAAAGTCACTGTTCTAAGGGGTTTTAAGGGACACAGGTCTATCAGGCAAACCACAATATGCATATCTATTTGACTACCTAAAACATGACGCTGATCCTGTTGTTCTTCATGGTTTGTTTCCGTGCCTACAAAAGATGCATGGTGCAAACCAGCCACCCTGCTCCACCCTGGGGGTGGGTGAACATCAGCCCTGAATTTGTGTTTCTGCAGAATCAAAGATGATGGCAGTTTATTATTACCTTTAGAAATGATGTTGCAATATTGGTCAGTCACCACTAGCAACTGAAGTTTTATGATGAATTCATACTTCATCTATAAAGTACTGTTTTTTCATACTGTTTGGTGGTTGGGGTTTTTTAATTGTTTGTTTTGGGGTTTTTCCTTTTTTTCTTCCTTTTTTTTTCTTCTGCTGGCAGTTAATCTGGTAGGCAAATATCTGACCTTACTGGAACACTTGGGCAACTTCTGTGTTATGAAGTCTCACTCATTTGCTAAAGAAAACTCGAATGTTGCAATTTTCCCGATTCTGAGAATACAACCTTCTGTGAATTAACATTTCACAGAAGCTGCACTTATGTGTTTTGGAGGAGGAAAAGGTAGGAGTGAAAAAAAGAAGTTAAGAAGACATTCAAAGAAATCTTGTAATTGTCTGTAGTCCTCACTAGATGTGTGAGAATGAGAAGTGTACACAGTTTTGAATAAGTGAGCTGTGACAGTTGATTTCTCTACACAGAAAAATAGAGCTATATTATGCCACAAGGTAGACTGAACAGCAGCCCAGTTTATAGTTTAAATGGCTTGGGAGCTTCCAGAAAAATCTTTTGCATCAAACCTTTACTACTATTGCCACCATGTGGTGAAATCCGACAAAAGGCTCCATTAGCTGCCACGAAATTTATTTGTTCATGATGATTTGTTTCATATCTACTGGTTTTGGAGATATTTAGAGATCACTGTATTTTTTACAATGGCAGGAATTAAAGTCTTTATTTTGCCTTCTCAGAGAAATGATGCAGCAAGATCAACCATGTTTTAAGTTGCAGCTTCCGTAGTAAAGTTCCCAAAATGAGTTGGCATTTTCAGCTGGACCCAAGCTTGGAGAATGAAGGACCCTCCAGCTTTCCTGCAACTTTCCCAGCCCCTTCCTAATTGCCTCATGCTGTTGATAATCCCGCTCTAACCACCCATGTCATGGGTAATGCAACAATAAAATAAGTTTCCACCCTGGAGATCTCCCCTCACCTACTTTCCCTGCAGATAGAGATGGACACAGCCATCAGCCATTCCTCTGCTCACCCCTGGCACTTGGTGTGGGGACTTGTAACCAAGCTGGGGACTTTCAGCTGATGCAAGAACCCCCAGCACAAGTGACACCCTGTTGTGCTGCTTGGAGGAAGAGACATTAGATGAGAGGTAGCCTGATGGGACTGAAACACAGGGCAACTCTGGTGGCTGCCTGCAGAGCTCTACTTTGCTTGCCTCAAAATATGTCTAATAGAGATTTTTCAGAGAGCAGAAGAGCAGCCAGATGCCTTACTAATGATGTAGAACTACTTTTCTGCCTAATATTTTAGCAATGCATTAGGGAATCCTCCTACCCTATATGTCCCAGTTGGACTATCATGTCTGTTTGCCCTCAGGTCTGGTTCCTCCACTGCTATGAAGCACATTTTAGCAGATAAAACAGTTAAAAAGAATTTGATCAGTGTCTATCCCAATGCCATTTTTCTTCCAGTTAATCCTGGCCTCTGTCCTGCTTTTTTTTCCCTCCTTAGTCATTTGAACCAGCCCGGCTTCAGACATTTAAACTAGAGTACCAGTTCTGCCTTTCTCCCATTGTGTGGCTGAGGGCTGTCCTGAGAGCAAGGGCAAGAGCAGGGATTGTGGCCATGCCAGGATTTTTCCGTGCTATGGGTTAGGTCTGAGAACACAACAATCATCCACCATGTCCAACGCCCCTATCCCAACAGGTGGTCTGAGGCGTCTACTGCTTGCCCCAGTCACAAGGCAGATTGAACGAAGCCTGTTTCCAATTCAGGCTGTTTGGTGGTTCCTTTTGTGTGTGAGAGCTGAGTTCACTCAGTTTAGTGTCTCCAGTTAGTCACCCCACACCCCCTGTCACAGCCCACTTACAGAAATGAGCACTCATGGCAGCATTCATTCGACTGAGGAAGCTGCATCAACAGACACAAGTCTTGCTTGGACAGCAAGGAGTGGTTTGACCAGCTCTTTCATGGTAGTGAAGGACAAGCAAAGGGTAATCTGGTATGTGGACACCATACAGGTGCATATATCACCATGTGTATCTACGTATCTCTGTACCTGCATGCAGTTCACTGCAAGGAATCTTCAGGCAGCCTCCTCCTCTCCTCCTTTCAGAGGGAATTCCCCAGAAATCTTGGCTGCTTCAACTTTGGCTTAACTCAGACCAGACCAGACCATGCTGAAGCTGCCCGTCCCCCCACTCCTGAACAAAGAGCTCCTCCAGGCATCAGCCAAGGGTTGCCACACTCCTGCCCTCCGTGGGAACAGTCTGTCCCCTCACTGCCAGACTGGCTGCCCTCAGCCCTCATCAAAAGTTCAACAGGAGGGAGAGGAACCCCTGACTGATTGACAGGATGGTGGTTCTAAGGCCAAACCGGGAAAAATCATGCAAAGCTGGGAGAGAAGTTGATTGAAGTGAAAGAGGCTTGTGGAAATTCTTGAATGAAACGAGTAAGACACACACCCTCTCCCCTCCCAGTTTTTCATTGTCGTTCCAGGCATGTTTTTGTCTGGCTGAAAACAGTGTTGTCTTTAATTTAGCCTTCTCGAAGCTTGTGAAGTGATTTTTTATGAAAAGAAAACCACGGTTTGCAAAAGAATTCAGAGTCTAACTTCGGGAAGCATCAGAACATGAACTGCAAAGTCCTTTCAGAAAAAGACATTTCTGATAAGGAATATTGAAACAATGTATTCTGAAATTCCTCAAAATGATTCCCTTGCCTTAATTCCTCCTCTTTTTGACTAAAAATACTGCAGAACAAGTTCTGTCCTGTATTTTAGTTTTGACTCATTGAAAAAATAGTAATTGACACGTTTGAAAAATGACCAGATTGGTTTTGATTAAAGCAAAGGCAGACATCTGTGTTATAGCTGGTTAGGAGTGCACAAGGATAGGCTCAGGGGAAATAAAACCGCTCTGTAGCCTGTATTTACCCACCTATTGATGTGTGCCATCATCCTGGCACTGTTGCTACCAAGCAACCTTTTTCTGTGATTCTGACTCATTCATGTGTTCTAGAGCTTTGTTGCCCTCACTTTCCCCCCGTCTGAAGAATCCAGCAGTGCCTCTTTTCATGCCTCATATTACGTTGCTGATTCTGCCAACCAGCGGTTGAGCTTCTGCCCAAATCAGCTCCCCACACCCAAAGTTTGGGGTGGGGGTTCAGTGTTGTTCCTTTTACTTCACCAAACGTAACCACGGAACCCTCTGAGTACTTTTAGCAACCACAAAAGCCCGTCAATTTAGGGCAAAAGTCCCGTCAGAAGATAATAGGGCTTTAATCACAGCAAGACTCACCCTTTTGAACTGCACTCTTGAGCAAAAGAGAGCATGAGGCAAACACAGTCTTTGGCACATCTACATGGAAAAACTTCAGAGTGCTCCATGGCTTGGCCTCCTGAGAGTGACTATGGGCTCTTGCTCTGTCAGTCTGATGGGATTTTTTACTACAAGTTTTTTTTTTTGGTTGCTCTGCTGTTGGGAGGGAGGGGATCTCTAGTTGCCAGATACCAAACTGCGTATGACCTTATTGAGCAGTCAGTGAAAAAACATATTAATTTCCCTTTCTATACATGGCCATGGAGAGCTTTCCCCAGGCTTTAGTTTTCTTTAGGTTAGATTTTAGGTAGGTTGTAATGGCAGCCATTGAGGTTCATGATGGAAACTCAGGTCCAGGTTCTCACTTAGAAAAAAGTTTCTTGCAATTAATGGCAAATTTTATCCCAGAATCTCAGAAGCATTGACCAGGCTAAAGATACTGTTCACAGCAAGAGAAGCTGCTAGCAGTGAATTTAGCAGCTATTCCAGCTGAAATAACATCAGGGCTCTCTTTTTCCTCTTTACAAGCTGAACTTCTGCAGTGTGACTCCAGCATCTTCCTCCTCCAATGTAATTCACCCTGTTTCTTCTGTAAATATCTGCACATGTTAATATTAGAGACAAAAAGTATGATAAACTCACATTAAGGGGTCACTGCCAGTAAATGAAAAGGGAAAAAAAAAAAAAAAGGGATTGAAATGATTACTTGACTTAAAACACCCTGTTTGGCTCTGGCAGGGTGCAAAGGCACATGATCACCAAGGTCACACACTTTGATGAGGTTCCCTGGCACAGTGGGAGACGTAAAATACTGTATTGCAGTTCCTTTGAGGTGGGGAAACCTTACAAATGTTGTTTATTTGGTATCTCTCCTGCCTCCAGCCATCTCCAGTTCAGGTTAGGAAGGAATCAACCCTCATGCAATAAACAGGGTCAGAGTTGGTGAGGTGTTGGGGTGGGAACTGGGTAAATGTTTGTGGCCAAATATTTCCTTAGCAAAAAAGAAAAAAACGTGGATGTGAGTCCCTCTGACAGGCTTGCAAATTAAATCATGCTTCTCAGGTGCTTCAGCCAAGAGAAGATGATAGCTAAGAGTAATTCAGAGTAATAATTCATAATGCTCTAATCTTTGCTTTGCAATGTTCTCAAGATGAAGCTTTGCTTTCCTTTCCTTTGATTCCAACATTTTTGTTGGAACTTTTGTTTAGAGGTGGAACTAAAAACGTTTGTGCTTCAAGGAGAGAGGACTAATGGAAATTAAATATTTCATGGTTGGTTTTTGCCTGGCATGTTTCGTTTGAGGGAAATTGAAGATTTTTTTTTTTTCCAGTTTCAAATTGTGTATGTTAAGGAATCAGGCAGAACTCCTTGATACTTCCTGTTCAAAGCTAAAAATAAGGTGCTTTTTGCTTTGATATTCATCCCCTTTTCCTTCTTGAGGAAGCACATTTGCCACCCAAGGACCAGTGCATGGGGCTTCTCAACATTTCTCTGGTACCCCACTTGCTTGTGGCACCCTCAGACCTCCCAGGTCTCCGGGTTTCAATGCAAATCTCATTGTATTTGATGTGTAAAATGTCTCAGCTCCTGGAGCTGATTCAGTTGACTATTTCACCTTTTCATTATGAGAACTTCAACCCTCTGGATCCAGGGGGAACAAAACTTGCTTAATGTGTCCCAAGTCACCCCTCATTCTCAAGAGTTGAATTGTGAATGGAGAAAACCCAAAATGAGGAGGTGTTGACCTGGGAGGAAGGGTTTGAACAAAATTACAGGTATTCTAATCAGTTTTGGGGTTCAGTTCTTGAAGTGTTGGATGCACTAAGGCAAGCAACTCTCCATCCTTGCCCTGGCTGTCCCCCAGGTGTTGCTAACTATACCTAAAGAGATTATGGATTCTTATCTGGAAGCATCTGCCTTTTAGCAGCCTTTCCCGGTTTTCTGGTTTGTTGAAAGATGCCAGGATGTACCTTAGGACCACTAATTTATATTTGTTATTGTCTGTCATGGCGACTTTATTTATAGTTGATTAAAGCTCTTGGTTAGGGAGGCTGCATTCATACAAGCAGCTCTTGGCTGCTCTACACTGAAGTGAGGCCAGTATTTATGGAAAACAGAACATGGCAGAAAACTTGGGCTTTTGTGGTTACTACAGAATGTCCCCATTGTTTTCTTTTCTAGTGTGGTTCCCTCGCTGCTCGCCTTCAATGGCCAGGTTTACTTTTGTTTCTTGACAGAATGACTTGCCAAAACCACTGTTTTGTGATTAAAATCCCAGTCTGACAGCACTTCGGATGGATAGATGGAGGAGACCTTCTCTCTGCTTCTCGAAAAGAAAATGGGATTTCTCCCCACGCTGATCCTTTTGGGTGAATGGTCCTGCAAAGCAGCCATCTTTGCGTCAAGTCAAAATCAAAGCCGAGAGCCTGGCAGAGGTAAGGAGCTCCCAGACTCTCCAAGGGAAAAAGATGCACCCTCGAACCCAGATTTTTCCCAGCTGGAGTGCTGTCTTTCTTTGCACCAGTCCCAAATCCCTTTCTGCCCCGCAAACCGCAAACACAGCAAATGCAAACCAGAAGCGACTCTGAGAGCCCAAACTTGGGTCCCTGCTTTTAATCAGGGGATTAGTCTGAAGGAGGAGGAGCCATCCTTGCAGCTCTCCTAATTTTAACCATAGTTAGCGCCTAATTAATGAAACATTTAACTTGTCTGGGACATGGGCTTGGTGGGGGGAGAGATACCCCAGGCCAATCAGCACTGATGTATTCTGTTTCCCTTGCACTGAGGCAGAGCATTTCTAAGTGATGTGTGTGTGATTGCTTCCAGATTTACGATTATTTCCATCCTTTTAATGCTGGATTAAAAAAAAAAAAAAACATACTCCAAAGAAGTTGGTTTTCATAATCTAATTTTCTCATGTGAAACAGTTTGTAAACCAGATGACCCCAAACAATGGCAGAGCTTGTCTCAGCCTGGCTGCTCTTGCTGCAGGCAGCCTTCCTCTGTGCTGCCCTCCTGTAACCAAATGTGACAAATGTCCCCTGTTTATACTCCTCAGGTCTGCCCAGGGACTTCAGGGCTGCTGCCTCGGCCAGGTTGCAGTGCTGAGCACATCACAGCAGGTGAGCCTGGATGTGTATCCTGACAAGGAGAGGCCCAAAACCAGACTGAGCTGGATTTTTTCCCCCCATTAAATAGCAGATTTTGGAAATTCTCTATGAGACTAGACAGGGCTTAAGGGATAAGACCCTGGGCCAGTTAAGATACAGATGAACTCAAGAGCTTTTAAAACCCATCTGATTGAATTGTATCTTAAATACCTCAAGTCATATAGGTTCCCTTAGCTGGAAAACTGCATTTCACCCAAGGAGCTGCAGAGAGGCTTCTCTGAGGACTTCTTGGCTGGCTAGGAAAGGAAGGTCTTCAGCAAACTTTAGGTTTTCTCCTGAAAGTGGAGCAGGAGAGAATTTTCACCATGACCTGGCTGCTGTGAAAGTCTGGTTACACCTGCCTGTGGCCAGCCAAATTCATCAGCGTGGGGTAGAGGTGCAGCTCAGTGGGGCAATCCTCTCTCCACTTACAAGGGCACCTCAACCTCTGCAGACTTTCTAGCCGTGTTTGTATTGTCTTTGCCACTTGTTCAGGCCCATGGGACAAATGCATGGCCTTGGTTGCTGGTGAGACAGCTGCCCTCCCTGTTTCATCTGTAGGGTGGCAGGAAAAATTTCCAAAAGTTGGTGGTTTCAGAGGTCCCTCTCCATCCAACACTTTATTATTCATGTCCTTGAGATTTACTCTAGCCACGCGTCTTCCTGTGCTTGTCTTTGTAGTTTATTTCGGAATCCTTCCTATTAGCATACAAGTGGGAGACATCGTGAATATTAATATGATTTTCATTTATTTCCAGAGACAATAGCCATGTGAATCAGCAGGGCTCCTCTCATCTATGCTGAAGATTTCAGAATTGTTGAAGCTAGTTTAAAAGGCATGGGAACTCCTGGCTGTGGAGTAGCTCATTATACACTCATTATGTTTCCATCCTTGAAGGTGAGGAGCAGTGAGCGTTTGATTATAGCACTGTATATAAATACGGCAAATCCATCTGAAAAACCTGTGAATTGGTAATCTCATATTAAGAGAAAGAGTCAATAATGAAAGAAAGCCCCAGACAGAGTGTGGACAGAGAGTGGGACTTATGTCAGCCTAGAGATTTGCTCTTCTCAGCCACATACGTGGCAATGTTTATCAGAATGCCTTCCTGCAGTGGATCTGGGGCTCATGTTTGACTGCATTGCCTCAGATTACAAAGACATTTTTCTGCTTCCTTCTGAGGACAAAACACAGAACCGTGGGAGCTGGCTGGAGGTCGGGGTGGTCTTAATCTCCCTGTGCATCTTTCCTTCTCTGCCTTCCTCCAAGGACCTAATTTAGACAAGCACAGCAGGCTGCCCCAGGGCTCAGCGAATGCCAGCACCAAGTGGATCTCCCACCCTGCCTGCAGAGCCACAGCATGATGCCAGAGCCCAGCACCCTCTGTCCCTGTGCTCTCTGCCTTCTCCCCAGCCTTTTCAGCCTCCATAAGCTCCATGGGTGGAGCTGCCATGAGAGGGCAGGAGCAGAAAATGCAGCAAGCTGAGCTGCAGGACGTTGCCTTTCTTTGCTGCCCCCTGATCTAGGTGTCTAACCTGTGTCCAGCATGAAATATGGTCCCTTTGCACCAGGCTGCAAAGGACAGCAGGAGCTGCAGAGAGTGATTCAGCCTTCCAGTGCCTAAAGAAACTACATGAGAGCTGGAAAGGGACTTTTTGCAAGGGCATGGAGTGGTAGGACAAGAGAGAATAGATTTAGATACAAGGAAGACATTCTTCTCTGTAAGGGTGGTGAGGCACTGGAACAGATTGTCCAGTGATGCTGTGGACATCCCATTCCTGGAAGTGTTCAAGGCCAGCCTGGATGGGGCTTTGAGCAAACTGGTCTAGTGGAACGCTACCTGCCAATGGCAGTGGGGTTGGAACAAGAGGATCTTTAGGGTCCCATCCAGTCCAAGCAACTCTATGATTCCATAATTCCATTATTCACATGTGTCCTGGAATGTCCCTCCTAAAATTTCACATATATGCCAAGATCTTGGCAACTGAAGGGTTGCTGAAATGTCTCATTACAGTCGTGAGGCACCTGAAAGTGAATATGAAAACTGGGTAAGTAAGGAATGTGTTCTCTCTTGTCATAATACATGTGCACAAACAGAGGGACAGACAATAAAAATGTCCTTTTCAATGTTGATCAGGCAGTGGTTCTGAGATTAAAGCTATAAAGAAGGTGCTGCCTGGACCATCTCCCATTGCTGACATACTCTGCCACTGCCGAGCTCCGAAGGGTCCCGTTACTGCAGCATGAAAAACTTCTGGGACATTTTTAAATGGACTGAGTCTTGTGTCCTTGCACATCTTAGTCTCACTAGAAGCACTCTGGATACCTCTTTGGATCAATGCCCTTCAGGAATCTGAGTGAAAACATTCCCACTGTTGGCTCTGCTAAATTAAGCAGAAGAAAACGATTGTGATCTACCTGACTGCCTTTAAAATACGACTCCCATGGACTTCGTGCAGCGATGACCCTGTTGCACCAAACCCTTTGTGATTCTCTCTAAGAAAGAAATACGACATAAAGATTGAGCCAAAGAGTCTGAAGTGTTTGGAAGTGTGGAGTGCTCCCAGCCTTGGCAGCCTCAGCACCCTGCCCACCCAAGTGACAACTTGCAAAAAAGCTCAGAAGCTCCCATTTTTTTGGCTAATAGCAGCCTGGTCTTGAGGACTTTCTTTGGCAATTCCCTTGGATAGATAAAGCAAGAAAAGTAGGTTTTATTTGTTTATATTCTGAGGTCTGGTGACCTGATTCTCAATTTCACCAGCGAAGAATTCCCTGGCCTCACATTTCTTGCATGAAGAGAAGTGGAAAGAAACACTTCCAGGAGTGACTGTAATGATCTTTTTCTTGTTGTTCTGGCGTCAGTTACTGTATTCCATCCTGATCTGCTTTGTGGCATTTCCTCCTCGTATTTGTTGTTTCATATTATATATTTAAATATGAAGTATTCCTAATCTAGAAAATATGTTCCACACTTCTGAGCACATCCATAGAAAGGCTAATTCTTATGCTGTAATTTGAAAAACATGAGTCAAACCCGAAAATGAAAAGGAAAAACTGCTTCAAATGTATTTAAGGTAATGGCATCCTTTCAGGAAAAACAAGAACGTACTCATTTTTACACGAAGTCAAATGTACCCTGGAAGAAAATCTGGATATTAATGTTCACTTATCTTAATATTGGTGCTGTATTGTATCTTGAGCAGGGTGAGGCAATCAATCTTTATATTGTTATGTAAATAAAGCAAACGACTTGATTTGTTTTAAGTTACAAAGATCTGGACTCGTAACAGGAATTGAGTGCATTTGTGAATATATGTAACAAACATATCCCTACCAACACCAAATTACATCTCAATCAATGTTAAAAGGCATCTGACATTTCCCTTTGATTTATGGATTAACCTTTACAGTTAATACAGTCTAGCATTTATTGTTTTCATCAGTTTGTGGGTTGGTAGCAACCCCACAGTTCATTGCAGGGAATTGACTAAATTAATAGCTTTTCCCACCATGATCAAACAACTAATGAAATAGGTCTGTTTTGCACAGCTGGTGGATGCTAATATTTAAACAAACATAACAAACCTTTATGAAGGACAAATGAGTCTTGGGTCCTGATGCTGCAAGTCAAGTTATTTATCTCAGGAAACCAAGGTGCACCTCTTGACTGGGGTTAAACCTGGCTAAAAGGTAATGTATTAAACCCAAAGTGACATGAAAGCAGTACCAAAGTGGCAGCCAAAGGAATAAATTTCACTTCAGGATCAATTTGCAGGCAAAAAATTTAAAAGTTTGCACTCCTCATTGTCTGAAAAGTTCTCTCCTTGGCAAAAAAAATACTGGGAAAAAAATGTACAGGTAGCTTTGCCAAGTTCTGCTCCCATTCATACTGTTCAGATGCTGAGGGATTATACATTAGAATGACAAAGCATTAAGCAATTATCTGCATCACTTTGTGGAAATAATTCAAATACAAAAGAGTTTTCTTGAATAAAGCATAAGACTGCCTTAAAATAACGCCTGAATTACTCTGATGGAGGACTAATTATTTTAACAAGAAAACCATTATGCAACTTAAACAGATTTTAGTGATGACAAGTCAGTTTACTGGGGACTTTTCATTTCAATCATCATTTTACATACATTTAATCAACATGAAAAATTCCCATTAACTTTTGTATTGCAAGCAGAAGGAGATTAGCACCTGGTTAAGCATAACAGAGTCTGGCTCCACATGAGCCATGGAGAAGGTAGGACAGGCTTCACTGATTACCAGATACACCCATCTTCCACTTCTACATGATGAAAGATAGACCAAGACTAACAGCTTTGAGAAAATCAACATAAAATTGACAGGTTACCTTTGTACAACTCTTCTAAACTTGTCTTATTTTTAACCCTACCCGCCTTTTTTTACCCCCAACCCTAACCCTAGGCACCTCATGGTAGCAGCGAAATTTCCACTCTGTCCCACTTGGAGGAAGAAAAAGTTCAGTTAGAAGAATCACTTTCATAGCATTTTGCCACGTCTGCTTCCTCACTCTCTTAAATATTCATTTTTCTTAAGTTTCACAGAAGGTTTCCAAGCCTTAAGAGTCAGGATTCATTAGAGCTAAGCTTTTGTTTGAATTACAAACATCTGGCACTGCAAAGAGGTAGAAAGTCCTGGCCTGCATCCTTGTTACTGTCTATAGTGGCCCCAGCAGATGCTGCCTTTCACCTTCGGCAGCAGTTGCAGGTGGATGGTGTCTGTAATTACAATGCAGATTTATCTGTTTTATCCACACTCACGGGCAGTTTTTTGCTGTGGTTTAGTCGTACGTGCAAAGTCCCCGGGGTTTCTGAAGGACAGAGGAGGGCAGAGCTCATTAGGAAAAGATTTCTCTTTTTTTTTCTCACGAGCCACACATGCAAGCAGAAGAAAAAAAAAAAACCAGCAACCCAAACAACTTTGCCACTTCTGCTGAACTTTTCTTCTGAAAAGGTTGGCCTGTCGGGAAGCCACGATCCATGACAATCCACTTTTTTCTCAGCCCCTGCGTAACGGATGGCCATGGATCATTACTTCAGGATGGCACCAAGACCAGGTTTGCAGCAAATGTAATGAGCTGAGTTGGCCTGGGAAACTTCTCTGAAGGCAAAATCAAAGCTCTCTTCTTGTGGAGCCTGTGTAAGTGTGATACTGTATTCTACCCCTGTTTGGAAAAGGGTTGGGCATATCACAAGAAGAGCAGAGCTGGATCCTCCAGGAGATTTTGCATCCAGGGAAAATTCACTATGGTAAAATTATTTTAAGCTCCTGCATGGATTGCTTGGATATGAACAAATATCTTGGCATTACAGAGATCCTGTGAAGAGAGTGGTTCAATAACCATTGTTGCCAGTGCCAGAGATTCCTCTGGAAATTCCAGGTGCTCTGCTTAATTTTACTGCCAATAGAAGGGTTTTTTGTGGGCATTTTTTTGAAAGAAAAGGCTGTAAAATGCTTTGACCTGCTGTAATGGCACAGTGTTTGCCGAAGCAGGTGGCAGGGCGAGTTAATATGTCATGGAAAGTTTCTTTCATTTAGCTGGAGACATGGGTTTGCTTTAACTCAGCTTGAAAACAAGGAACAGGAAGATCACTTTTTAAAAGTAACAACATTTCCAAGCCTTGCAACACGACCCCTGTTCTCTTCACGGTTTTTTATGTTTCTTAAACTTCCTGCTCCTGGAGTCACATGAAAGTCAGAGAGGTGAGTTTACACATTCAGGCACAACTCATCCCTGTGCAAAACTGACCCGTGGCAACTGGTCAGGGGCAGGACGGACAAAATGTTCAAGCAATAGAGAAGATTAAAGCAGAGACAGGAAAGGTGACAGCAAATGAAGAGAATGTAGACGGTCAATAACATCAGCTTGCTGATATAGCATGTTTCTAACAAAATGCTTTGCAAAGGTGAATTCTCTCTGCTTCTTTGGGGAGACACAGAGATATAAAATGACTTGCCCCAAGGCACTGCCCATGTTGAGGGGCAAAACAGACAATCTCTGAGGCCGCAAGGTTTTCTATTTAGGCTATTCCAGAGAAAAGGATGAAATATAGAAACAAACAAAAATGTCTTCTTGGCCGTAATTTAAAAAAGAAAAATAGAATTTCCTGCTCTGTTGAACGAGTGCATTATAATCAGAGTATGGTTAAATCTAATATAGGAGTCCATGTGCCACCACCAGCAATACTTCTTTTGTAATTGCCTCCAGCTATTGCTACTAGTAGTTCTGATTGCAATTTCCTTGTACTGTATGTCAATATTACTGGGTCACAAGCGAGGAAACAGGAAGCCTGATAATCAATTTCAGTAGCTGTACAGTCATTTAGCTGGTGAGCTTGGTGGTTGGAAAAATTTTAGACTTTAGCTCCAGTAATTGCAACCCTGAATTAAGGCAGAGATATCAATTTCATATGTGCTGTGCAAAAGCCCACATGGCTGTAGAGCCAGGACACAGAAAACTCACTTGCTAATAGGAATTTCACTTGCGTTTGGAGCTCAAGTATTGTCTTTGCTTTCCAAATTCAGCCTCTGCTGTTGCTATGGGATAAGCGATTCAGATTCAGGCAGGCTTAGAAGTAAAGAAAAAAGTTCCTACACATCCAGATATATTAATTTTTCTCCCTGTCTGTTGTTGAGTAGCAAGCTACAGCTTTATGATGCCGCAGCCCAGACCTCACAGGGTTATTCCTTTTTACTCAGAAAATATCCACTAAATAAGAACTGACCCTCCTCTCAAACAAACATCTGTCAGACAAGGAGTGTTTCAGGTGAGTGCTTTGTTACAGAACCTCCTCTGGCAGTGGGTGGACGTGCTGGTGGCACCCAGCACAGGCTGGGACTGTGCATGGACTGTTCAGCGCGTGGGCAGCAGATGTCTCATAAGAAGACCCTAAACTGTTTTCAACCAGGCAGAATTTTGCTATAATTTTTCTCTGAGAATCTCAGACCCAGGCATGAATTAGGTGGCGGTCTTCAGACCCTGCTCCTTCACATCTTCCCCAGCAGCCCTGTATTCCTTCTGCTGTCACCTGAAGCGAAGGGACAGGGGAGAGAACAGGGTGCTGGGAGCCCAGATTGCCTGGGACCAGGTCCTTGAGGTGCTCATGTCCCAGGTTGCAGAGGTTGTCCCAAGTGCCTTTATAAAACAATGCAGGAGACCACGCCTGTGGAAAGTATGTTTCCCATCCCAGATACGAGGTTCCCTTAAAGGCAAGTGGGACCTTTTCTAGAAAATACGTTGTCAAGGTAAGCGTGTATCAGCAGAGGATAGATACTTTCGACATCAGTCTTTTGTGTAGCTGAGGCTGGAAATCAGGCAGCTCTCCCCCAGCAATCTTCTGCCCTTGGGGGCTCCTTGTCTTCTCACTGCAGCTTCCCTGACTTCAGCTTTTCCCCCGCTGCTCCCTCCAGCACGGGTGAGGACCAGCCCTGGGGAAGCCGCGCCAGAAGGACCGAATCAGACCCCCCCTCCTCTCTCTGCCTGACCCACCCCTCCTGGTCTGCCATGGGAACAGGCTGCTCCTGCCTTTGGGTCGTTTTTTCTCTGGTTGATAAGAAATTCGTCTTCTCTTCTCCCAGCCCCAGCAAACCTGTCTGGAAGTGCACTCCTGGCTGTGTGCTCTCCACCAGGGCTAGGCTCGTCTCGGTTTCATGCACCGGGAAGCAGAAAGAGCCAAGGTTCCTCTTGATTTCAGGATCAGAAACTGAAAGGGATTAAAATGTTGCTGCTTGAATTTTAAAATGTTGTTTTCCATGACATGATTATGTGACCTACCTTTGTTTATTATAAATCTAATACCACAAGTTACAGTTCAATGAATTCACATTTTATTTGAAATTTTTTGTCTGAAGTAGCCTAAAGCTCTTCAAGAAACAATTGCACAAAAGCATATGAGAGCTGCTAATTTATAATCTGCAGCATCACAGCACAACTGGCTTTTCATTTGGTTAAAAGGAAATGGTTACTTAGAACAACAAAGCAAACCATGTGTCCCTAGTTTATATTAAATGCCCCTGGTATTTATTAGGGATATACAATGTATCATCTTGAGAATATTTATTTTCCTGTAATTTCAACAACAGCAAAACAAAATAGAAAGTAACACAGTGTCATCCCTTTGCCAAACTGTAGCAGATCTTGGGACAGTTTCCTGTTGAAACAAAATTTGAAATCCCAAGTCTGGATATTAGCTTAGTGTGACTTGTTTATTTGAGTGTGTACACCAGCCCCAGAGCAGAGGGGCTCTCAAAGAACACACAAACATCTTTGCACCAGGAATCTCACCCCAGATGCCAACATCTGGTTCTACTGTGTTCAGCCCTTGGGCTTTGGGGAACTTATCCCCTATTTGGACACATTTCCCACTGAATTCAGGAAGTATTTTGTCTGTCAGAAAGACAGAGCCAAAGAAACCTGTGGAAACAAGCTGCTATTTTGTCTTGAGAAGACACCAAGTAACTGCTAGAAGGTATTTAATTTTCTCTGCAGTCCACATGGCCTTTAATCTGATTAATCTCAGGTCCTGGCAATAGAAGATGAAGTTTTGATCCCTTGAACCCAGTGGCAAAACTCTCATTCATTTCATAAGAGTCAGGATTCAAGCCATGTAGCCAGTCCCAGATGCTTCAATGCAGAAAAATGTTATGGGCTGATTAGTGCTGAAGTGCCTCCCAGGGTTTGATAATTGCTCATATAGCTCTCAGCCTCTGAAAAGCTTGAGACAGATTAATCATGAAACACAGCTCATTGCACCTGTTATTTTCCACATTCACTTTTATGGAAAGTGCAGCTTCTTTTCCCCAGTCTCAGAGAGGCCATGCTGGAAGGAGGGGATGGCAGCAGAGGATGCTGGATGCAGTCAATACCAGCACAGTGTAAAGCCTCAAGGCAAAGAGGAGAACATGGGGAGCAATTTTGTTGTAGGAATAAATATCTGTGGCATGAATCCTCCAAAAGGATTTTCAGCTAGAGCAGATCTTGCTTGGGACAGATGGCTAATGGTCAGCGGAACCTTTGGGCCCAAGAGGGAAGTTGATTCTATCCTATTTTTTTTCCTGGACAAGGAAAACATGACAGTGTTTCACCATTAGCAGCTATGGAAACTGCAGCTTCAGGGGACAGTTGGACCTACAGATATGGGGCTGTAAGGCCAGTGCTAGTGCTGACAAAAGGTCTTACTGACTGTGGGACAGAGTAGTGTTCTTTAGCTGTGGAAATTTCAGGAAGCCTAGGTGGGGTTTTTTCTGGTGTTTTTTTGGTTTTTTTTAATTAGAACCACTGATATCAACATGAAAACTGAACAAACTTCCAAGCCTATTAATTCTTCATCACGTCTCCAATAAAGGCCTAAGAGGGAGCAGCTTTTGTGCAGAACAGTTAGTCTGTGGCACTGTAGCATGAGAGAGCTGCCCTGAGCTGCACCACAAAGGCTGACAATTCAAGGAGCATTTCTGTACCTTATTTTCAACCTGCTCAAAGCAAGACAAGACGGTGTGTGCCCAATGTAAATGCTGATGATGGGGACCAGCGGCTCGATTTTGCAGCGCAAAATATTTTCTGAAATGCTCTGGCAGAACAACCACCCCCCAAAGATGAAAGGGTGCTCCTGTTGATGTCCTAGCAGGGTTCACTGCAACCCCTGCTACAAAGTGACAAAGAACACACAGAGAAACACCCACGACAAAAAGAAACTTAACTGGACTCATTGCAACTTCTACTTTTGTTCTCTGTCAGTGCTCTGCAAGCCCTATTTTCAGTTTCATAGTTATGGTGAGAAACATGGTGTATTTTGATTCCTAATTTAGCTTGTTTATCCTGAGAGATTCCAGAATCTTCATTTGAAAGATAAATTCAAACCTTCTTTTTCCTTTGCAGCACACATTCCGCAACAAAAACATTGCATGCCATACTTCATTACAGGGCTTGGAAGACCTTCATGACCATAAATTTAGGAACTTGCGGAACACAATGGACTTTAGGATGGAAACAAGCCAGTTGGCCTATCTGGTCAGGTCCATCCCTTCTGTTTGAATTAACAGCTGGATTTCACAGTGGGAGAAATCCGGCAGTTCTTTCTCAGGCAAAATTCTCACAGTTGGATTTGCCTCCAACCGCTGTAGCTAGGGTGGGAGGGAGCACAACTCACTTTGTTATTTTATGTTAGCTCTCAGGGTAAAAAAATTCCAGTGCAAGTTCCATAGGACTTGGACCTACCCTGTTCTTTAATTTAATGACCCTAAGTGCAAAAAGAAAGACATTTCCATTAAAACAGACACAGACGGTATGTACTAGGTTCTTTGTGCAGTGCACATGGTACCCATGTTCTGGAGAAAGAAATTAGAAGCTGGGGGCTGAGGCAAAATAAAGAGGCAGGACCATTTGCTGCTCTGAGAATTCCATCTGGGAGATGAAGTGCTGGCACAGGTTGGCAAATTGTGAGCAGAGACGTTGGGTATAACATGCAAAGGTCTGTTTCACACGTGCTATTTCAATTCCAAAGGTAATTATACCAAAGTTAATGGATTTCCAAGGATTTACACCCACACAGCGGGGAGGAGAACATACCCCAGAGGAGACAAAGAGGGGAGAGGCCAGCTGGAATGAACAGCGCAGGATTTCCATGTCTTGACTTCGGGATCTGATCACAGACAGGGATTTGTGTTACACTGCCAGAGCTGAAGGTTAAAGCTCTGTCTGCTCAGGGGCATGTGGATGAGGTCCCCTCTTTTCCCTGAGCTTGACTGTAGTGGGACACAGGCTATTGCTGCCCTGGATTTACAGTACAGAGACTTGACACACAACCCCAAGGGCCCTTGTGCTGCACCATTAGCAGAGTCCCAGCCAGTCCTCTATGACTGGAAGATATGTAGCAGAGCTTTTCCCCAAGGCTTGTCCCTCCAAACCCCTTTCCCCCCTCTCAGTGTGTCCTCTCTCTCAGTAGAGAGTGGAAAGGACCCATAAGGTTTGGACCTGAACAGGCAAGTGGTACTTTCTGTGACCAGAAAACTGTGCAAAAGTCTTGATTTGATTTTGAGGGAGCAAGGGAGCTGAGGACCTGCCTGCTGCATGGCTGAGAAAGGCTGTGGCAGCTCAGGTAATGAAATGGAGCACAACAAAGCAAAGGCATGGGGAGAGCCACCTCTCCAGTGTGGCTTGACCTTCAAATGCTCCTTGAGCACAGCTTCTCTTTATACAAGGAGTTAATGGGTCTCAACTAATAAGATCTATCTGATTGGCAGAAAAATAGGGGAACTTGGCTTTACTGACAAAGAAAAGGTTTGTTTTCAGCTATCCTAATCTGCATTAATGCTCCCATAATGCCTAGGAGGTTCTGCTGAGGGACAGGTCCCTGTAAGTGAGGTCAACTACTGGCCTACCTTGGGTGTTATCTGGCCCCTCTTCACTGGTTGTGTGGAAGAAAAAGTGCTGCATCCTTGTCCAAATACTCTGAATTTCATTATGAGGCTGATCATCATTTTGTTGTTCAAAAACGACTTCTTTGACACCAATGGCAAAAGCCTAAGAAATTAAATCATTAGGAGTGAAATTGCTGCATAATAACCTGGTGTGGCTCCATCAAAATATTTGTTTTATCATGGGAAGCCTTCCTTTAAAAGGATAAATAAACAACCCCCCTCCATGGTCCAGCAGTGAGGCCAAGCCTTGCCTCTACCCAGAAAGAAACCTTTCATCTTTCCTTTGCAAAGGTCTTTATGATCCTAAAGGGAGAGGGCAAAAGGCCCCACCGTGTCCCCAGCCCAGCAGGGAGGATCTCCTTTCCCTCTCCTCCTCCTGCCTCATCCCAGGCCTGGGACGGGTAGTGTCAGCCCCCAAGTGAAGCAGCTCTTCTGGGTTCAGAAAATCCATGGCTCATCCTGGGTCTGTCTTCCCAGTCAGGAAGACCCTCTGACATGAGGAATTGAGCCAAACACCAAAACCTCTCCTCACTCTGGCTGCTGTGCCCAGCCTGCTGATGTTCTTGGTGGGTGCAGAGCCCTGCCCTGCTCTGCTCAGCTTTTAACCCGAGTGCCAAACCAGCTACATCGGGAGAACATTCACCTGCTCTAACAGAGGGCAAAGAGGGATGTTCCTGCGAGATTTTTTTTTTTCCTTTCACTGTGGCTTTTTGTAAGTGGCTGACAGGCTGTGATGGGGCTGAAGAAATAACTCTGGACTCAGAGTGCAGGGATAAAAGAAAGAAACCCAGACTTTTTCCCCTCTTCCCTGAGAAAAAGTAATTTACGTAAATTTATCCACGACCAGCACACGGCAATAGCTCACAACTTTGTTAATGGAAACCTGGTGATCCATAACACTTGTGTGGGAGACATTTGCTCGGGGGTAATACAATATTAATGTTAATATCAATGATCGATCAGAGGATTTGCAAGAAAGGCATAAAGTATTTAATTATAATTACATTGGGAATGGCTTTGTAATGGCTACGACATTTGAATAAGGTCACATCTAGCCCTCACCCCTGTTATGTTTTCTATATTAAATGCCATTCACTTTAAGAGCTGGAAACCTTTCTGGAGTTGTCAGAATATAATATACTGGGTAAATTGAAATATGTCCCTTCATTTTTTGAAATATGATTGATATCCTTTGCAAAACAAATGTTAACACCTATTTGTACACAAATTTGTTTGATTATGTGTTAGGGAAACTCAAGTATGACAGTCTCTCCTAGCAGGCACCTTACTGTGAGCAAAGGACATGGCTATTTGTGAATATTAATTCATCTCACTGAATATGGTTTCGGATCTCTGCTGTAAATCCACTTGGGTGTATTTCTGCCTTTCCTAATATATTAATCCTACACTGCTTAGTAGCCATAACTGTATCTCCACTGGTCTCAGCAGCCCTCTGTCAGCACTGGGGAAGGTGATGCTTAGGAGGAACTTCTGCTGTCATTGGGGCACCTTTTGCTAACAGCATTAACCAAGAACACATAGTAACAACCATAACTGCACATTTCACAGCAGAAAATGTGTATTTCAAGTATAGTGCAGGATGTGTACTCGAACTATCAGCCTAACAGCAGCATGGCCACGTTTAAAACAATCAGGAAGATAATCTGGGTATAAAGCACGAATACACAGCTGCAGGCAGGATCCTAGAGGGGCACATGTATCAACCCACACGTGAGGACATGCACACACTGGAGCACTAAATGGGAACATGCTCTTCCCACACCTATTTACTACTGAGCATAAATAATAAAGGAGCAAACTCTCGTCCCTCTTCAAATGAGAATCCATCTGCCCCGTCACCCCAGAGCTTTTCTTCTTTTTCTAACATCAGTGTAAACAGCAGATCAATCAGGTCTAATGAGACAAATTTTGCTTTCAGATGATCACCCAGAATAACCATTGATTCAATGAGAATTGAAAGCTCCCATTTGAAGGCAGAACTTAGTCTCAAGAATCATACCTTCAAAGTTTGAAAGACATGCAGTGATGTAACTGATATGATTTTCCATTTTCTCTTTTCTGAAGAAGCAAAGACTTTTTGCATGCTGTGCAAATGCCTGAAGATAACAAGTTTTACAGTTTTCCAAAAAAAGAGCTTTTATTACCAATCAGTGTGAAATACCACTGATGGTAAATTTTAAGTATATGGCAGGAGTTTCAGCATCATGACAACATACATCATGCATTTTTACAACATATAAGTGCAGTGATATTGCTCCCTTTCTCAATAACAATATATAAGAATATATAGTATAAATGTACAGTATATATTAGACACAATGTAAAATAACTTAGTGAAATGTCAAAGCTTCTGCATAAAAATTCAAGTCATGCCTGAGCATACCTCTAGCGCAATTTTGCTGAATCTTATCTTATATACCTTCATTTATCTTTAGTTCACGTTGCAAAGATAATTTTTTCTCTCTGTATTTGGTTGCTTAAAACCATCAGAATCCTTGTATTTTTTTTTTCTTTTATCTGCAGGAGGTGAAGGCTATAGTAGCCAAGTCAAAGCCAAGATTTCGTGGAGCCTTTACTAAAGCCGTCATTAGGTTCTGGGAAGCAGTTCATTGGGAACAAGCTGTATGAAAGCAAGTTCCTAAATGCTCGTTACAGTTCATCATTGTCCATCAGGTTCTGCTCCAATATCTCCCACTGCATGTAAAGGGTAATGAAACAGCTTTCTTAGAAATCGAGCTCATGAGCTAACATTGATATCTGGAAATTATAAATCTCACCAGCTTTGCTGAAATCATATCAAGCACCACTTTGGTAACTGCTTGCAAGAAAGATCAATAAAAATCTATTTAATAGGAATATTCGACTTGTCTCAAAGCAGGTAAGTGGAATTTTAGCTTTGCTCAACACTGGATCCAGCTTCTTGCAAAGCTGGGTCTCCCTTCACAATTGCAAAATGAAATATGGTCAAGGACTTTTCTGCTGCACCTCAGGAAGATTTCTGATAGTACAAGGGGACAGTGGGGCTTTTTTTTTTTTAAACCAAGGCATTAAGGGGCTCTGTGCCTCTGTCACATTACCTGTCAAAGTCTACCAGAGTTCAGCAGACTTGCAATTAGCTCTCTTGGAATTATTTTGAATACAATTTCACTTCAACAATTCAAACAATTCTGCCCTGAACAGAAACAAAAATATATTTTAAACACATATTAATAACTACATTTTCTAATGAATTAAAGCTGCAAGACAGTTTGAAACGTGATGCTAGAAGAAAAAATAAGGGAAGACAGAGTGATTTTCTGTGATTCCTTTTAAGAAAACAAATTCCCACCCCCCCACATTCCCAGCCAGTGTAAGTCGACAGAATTACACGATTTTAGATCAGCTTAAGTTCTGACCTATATACTTCAGTGGAGTTAATCCCAATTTCCACCACTGAGAGTGGGATCAAATTCACTTTGTCTTTAATAAAGCAACGGGTGATAAGCAAGTCTCTTCTCTGTCGGATTCTGCTCAAGAAAGGAAGTTCTTTGTCGAGTTAAATGATGTCCAAGACAGTTTAGAAAATAAAGTTGGAATTTCATAAATTTCAATGCAGTGAAAACCCGATATTGGTAACTGTTATTTATGCTTTAATCTTAGCAGAGTTCTTTGGGTACAGACAGAGTATCAGCTGGTGAGTCAGTAACCCTTTGTGAGTACTGCTCGGGAGGAAATCGAGGAGGCAGGCGGCTGATTTTCAGTGACATGAGGCTGCTGAACAAACTGCGACTCAGACTTTGTTACCACAAATAAATAACATCACATTGTCCAGAACTGGAGATTAATATGCTGAGCCTCCAGTAGATGATATTTATTTTCTTGCATGTTATAGTGAGATCTCAGGACAGGCAAAGGGTCAGGGGCTGAAAGGATGTAATCGATGCTAAACTTAATTTCAGAATCCGATTTCGCTAAGGAGGAATTGTTTAGGCTCTGCCTGTTGGTCATGCTGTTTGGAGCAAACCCACAAGGCTCCAGAAGTTTTGGGCCCGATTCAATTCCTTCATGTTTACTTTCAGAAGAGGAAACGTTGTTCAAAGCAGAGTCCATAGAAGAGATTTTGGGGGATGAAGGACTTTTGACTCTGTTTGGTCTCTGCTCCTTATGTTCCCTTTTCATGTTCCTCCTCCTCCGTCTTCGCCTGTAATTCCCATTTTCAAAGAGATCCAGCATGGATTCGCATCCTGTTGCAAAGCTCCAATAGTTTCCTTTCCCCTTCTCATTCCCTTCTGTTCTGGGAACCTGTATTTATTTAAAGGCAGTTCAGTATTCGTATGTGTTACAGATGCTGCTGCTTAGCATCTGCATTCATTTACATTCAAGAATGGTGTAAACACATATGACAAGATTTTAAGCCTATTCTCTGTCATTATATGAGTAAGATGTAAACTCCATCCTCTTCAATTTGTTATCTATTAGCACACATCAGACAAGGATATACTCCTTATCTCTGTAACTGACAACTCAGAGAGATTTTAAGTGATTTGCAGCTCAGCTGTTTGTTTCCCTTCTTTCTAAGGCATGAGATTATTGCTGCATGTATTTTTTTTTAGCCATGCACAGAGTGTATGTAAATACACAGTTACTGATCTTACCTTTACAAAACAACTGTTAAGTGACAAGTTATGCCGGATGGAGTTCTGCCAGGCTCTTTGATTTGATCTGTAGTAAGGAAATTTCTTCATTATAAAGTCATAAATGCCAGAGAGGGTGACTTTATTTGAAGGACTTTGCTGGATGGCCATTGCAATTAAGGCAATGTAGCTGAAAAAAGGAAAACTTGCTGTTACACCATCGCCCTACCCACAGACTCAGTTTTTAGGAACACATGGGTACATGTGTGCCTGTATCTTCCTTCCAAAAGTTCTCCCAGTGGATCTGCACCCTGACCTGAGGTGTCCCAGGGCGAAGCCCTGAGCATGGTCACCGCCTGTCCTCCACGAGACCCCGGGTGACAGAGAGGTGTTGCTGCCAGGCATCTGAATCCCAACCAGGCTGTCTGCCCTGGCACTCAGTGCAGGGGGCTCGGACGCAGCAGGATTGCACAAAGACCACACATGCCTCTCAAACTCCTTCTGAAAAGTTTCCTTGAGCAGGGAGGCTGCAGGGAGACAGACCAGGCACAGAGACACTGTCACTGGAGACCTTCCCTGCTCGTAGAAAGGACCTTGGATGTCCCTGTGAACATCTACACTGCGCCTCTTCCCACCACATTGGGATTACTGCAACCGATTCACCCCTTGGTACATTGCACATTCAATTCTCCTTCTCCCAGGGGTCCTGGAGGTTGGAGACAGTCTGAGATCTGGAGGCTCAAGGGCATGTCAGAGTTGCTGTGAGCCCGCATGGGAGGAAACAAATCACGAACACCTCAAATGTGGAGAGGGGGGAAAATCTGCCCGCTGTGGTGCCTGCACCAGGACCAGACCCACTGCGCTCACCTGAGGAGGTCCCACGATCCCCTGAGAGCTGTGATCCCATCATCCCAGAGCTCAGAAACCTCCCCAGAGACAGGAGGACTCGGAAAAACTTCATCTTACCTGTACGCCGGTCTGGTGAATTTTTTCTCTTCGTCAGAACTACAGGTAGGATAATCATCCCCGTCATAATTAAAGCAGTTATAGGGGTACTGTGTGTTGTCAAACATCGTCCTGCTCCTTGCTCAGCTCCTGTGGAGTGAGAGAGATGGAGTGATGTTTCTCAGAGCTCGGACTCCCTCCTCCCTTCTTCCCTCCCCTCTGTCTGTCTCGTTCCCTCTCTCCCCCCTCCTCACACTCCCTCTCCCCTGTCCACACACACACACACACACACACACACACACACACACACACACACACACACACACACACACTCTGTGATGGGGTGGGGATTGTTTTTGCAATTCTCGCGTCCCAGACAACACGTCTGTTAGGATATTAATTTTTTTTGCTGTTTTTTTGGGGGGTGGTGGCGTTATTGTTGTTCTTGCTGTTGCCTCCGAGGGGGTGGCACAGCCGGGTGGCACAGCCGGACGGCTGGCGACTGATGGAGCCGGTGAATTGGGGGTGAACCTTTGAACCGCGGAGCGCAGCGCCGGTAGCTCCGCTCAGCTCGCTGGGTGGTCCAGGATGGAGAGGGGCCAGCGCTCCCCCCCCTGCCCCCCGCCACATCCACAACGTGACAAAAGCAAACAGCATGGTGTTAATAAATCATGCTTCAAGGTCTCGACTTGGAAATTAAACTTTCAGAACGGAGCGCAGCTCCCCCCCTCCTCAGCCCCCGAGTCCTCCCCCTCCGTATTTTTCTCTCCCCAGCAAAGCAGGGTGGCTTTTTATTTATTTATTTTTAGAAAACCCGACGTACAATAAACACACGTTCCAGGCAGGCACGCTTGTCCTGATCTGCAATCTATAATACGGTATAATAGACATAAATTATATTTCCATGACTAAAGGAAAATCTGTATGTTCAAAGAAAGTAGAACAGAGGGATATGAGGGACTACTGTCAAGCAGGAAAGTAAAAGGAAAATAGCTGTAGGCAGGAGAGCTGCCTGTGTGGGCTTTGATGTGAAGGATGAATTAGACTAATAGCCCTGTGTGTTGGCATCCAATACTGTAACAATTTAATAGTTTTTCAATGCTTTGGAGTGTTTTCCAACAAGTGATGTAAACCAAAGGCATCACGCACCATTTCAGGGGGGACTTAAAAGGTGTGTGCCACATGATAATTAAATTATTTGAAGACAGCTCTGTCCCAGCAACTAGCCCCAGGAGGAAATGGGTATTGGAAAAAAGAAAGCAAATTGGTGTGCAGAGAGTTTCCCTGGATGGGAATATAAAAGCAGAACCACTAGCAATGCAACTTTTGTTTTCTATAGCATCTTTCACACAAAGTATGTCTCCAAATCCCTTTTGGAGTTAAAGGATACAATTAGGGGACAGTTCATCTGAGTGACAAAGAGTGCTTTGAAGTGATGCTTACGTTGCTCCGGGAGTTCTGACAAAGGTGGACATAAGAAGGCTTTTCCTGTGGAATATAATAAGACATTATAGCAGGGCATAGAGGGAAATACATGGCAGGGGGGAAAAAAAAACCATACACTAGAGGTGTTTTCTTGGGAACATGAAGCCAGAGCAGATACTCAAAACGAAAATTATCTCCACTCTAAAATACATCAATAGGCACATGCATGAAGCATCCACTGCTGAGGAGGTGCTAATTCAAAGGGTCAGCTACTGCTGCCTAAGGCATTAGCAGGGCTTTAATATTGAGTGAGACAGAGCAAATTCAGTGGTGGGGAATGAAATATATAATGTGTGATCTTCATTCATGCTTTTTCCAGCTGGACTAGAAGGTTTAAAGTAAAGAAGAAGCTGGGTCACAGACTTGGGAGGATTCTCCCTCCCTAAAAACCATGATCCTTGAGACAAAAGTAAATGTCCACTTTGATTTTTAGCAGTGGTTTTCTCTTCAGAGATGTTTTACCTCACTGGAATTCCAATAATCAAACTGAAAAAAAGTCTTGCTTCTGATTTATAACAATTTCCAAAAGTAGAACTGGGTTGTTGACTCTGATTTTACCCAATCTCTTAGGCCACTTTTTACAGTCCTTCATATTCTATTTATGACAATCGCCTTGCTAAGGAAGTCACACAATACACTTTGACCAAAATCCCCACATATTTACTGACAGTATTTAATAGGGAAGTTTTCTGTAGTGGGAATTAGAGCAAACAACTGCAGTGTCATATATTTAGTGACATCATTTACCTCTATTCCTGCATTTTCCAGCAGCAGTGAGTGTAATCCACTTGCCCATGTCTAACACACCTACAATGTGCATTACAGCTGTTGGTGGGACCTACCGCCCATGCAGTAGCTCATGGCCACTGTATTGCTCACCCATTTCAGAGGAAAACAGACTAAATTTCCATCTCAGTGGTTAGTTTGTGGGACTAAATTGAGCAAAAGGAGGAAGGTCATAACAACCAGTGTCAGTGTCCTTGAGCAGCACTTCTCGAGTGAGTGGGACCATGGGTGGGTGGTACAGGGGCAGCTCGGCAAGACATACAGGAAACTCCTGCCATTGCCATTTGTGCAACACATCACCTGTGGATATATATATATTATTACTTCCTGAGAGCCAGCAGTGACCTGGAGGATTTAGTTTCTGGCTCTGTAAATATCGCTACATTCACCTGCAGAAAATTCATGTAGACCCTAAGAAGAAAGCAGAGCATTTCTGAGTCCTGCAAGATCAGAAACAAGTTATATATGATCCCTCATAAACTTGCTTCTGAAATCCAGATATGCAAAACTGGCGGAACATTTCTCAAGGTAATTTTCAAGGCCTGAATGCTGATATTTTATCCCCAAGCGAATGTTTATGGTCCAATTATAATCCTTGAAAACAATTTTCACAAAGGAATGTTCTTGTATGTACCATGGTGGAGTGAGCAGGTGCCATGCTTATGGTGGCAGAACATGTTGTACAATAGTTTCTTCCCAGCATCTGTGCAGCCATTACAGTTTAACTGGAGTAACTATAACTCATCCCTGTCATTATCATAAAAGCATAATTTTGCCAGGCTAGTGTTTTCTTATGTTGTATATTTTCAGAACACGAAGTTGTAAACCATTTGATTTGAGATAGTAAATAGGCAATAAAAGTGCCGGGAAAGATTCGACTAATTTTTAAAACATTGGTGTTAAAAAGTTATTTGTAATTTGCGTAATTATGACAGAGATTATGAAAGTTGTACGTGAAATTCAGACCAGTCATAAATCCAAACAGGGCTGAATTACTGCTCATTATGGGATAACACAATAACAGCAGGCACCTCAGTGTTTAGGACTGAATGCTGACATTCCAGTCTTCTTATTGGTGTAGACTGGCATCTTCCAGCAGCATGAATCCTCCTGCTCACTCTCAGACTTGGAAGCCAGAGCTTAGTACTTTATCCCAAACTTGTTAAGTTTATCATAAAATCACAGAATTTTGGAGGTTGGAGGGGATTTTTTAAAGATCATTTAGTTCCAACCCCCTGCCATGGGCAGGGACACCTTCTACTTGACCAGGTTGCTCAAAGCCCCACCCAGTCTGGCTTTGAACACTTCCACGGATGGGGCATCCACAATTTCTATGGGCAACCTGTTCAGTGTCTTACCACCCTCACAGGAAAGAATTTATTTCTCATATTCAATCTAAATCTACCCTTTTCTGGTTTATCAGTAGAAACAAGCAGCCTTCAGCAGGCTTTGAATCCCTCAGAAGCAGTCTACACCACCAGTAAACTGCTTTCTTTTTAGTACAAGATCTATAGCTCTGGCAAACAAAGAAAAGGATGGAGAAATGCAGGTGGTGGTACTTATTCTCCTACTTAATTTGATATAGGATAAGAAGGAGAGTTCCCCAGACTTCTTTGGGCAGTTGGCTGCGATGGCACCGGATACCACTTTTAAAGGACCTTATGCCATTCAATGTGGTGACATTCCCATTTCTGGGATGGTGATGAGGCTTGCCACACTGTGCACCTGCATTTCACCCTAAATTTCTCTCTGCTTCACCCACATTCATCAGCTGGAGTGCTTTCCCTTCTGCATCTCTTTTGTGTTCATATGTAGAACTTCATGGAAATAAAATTTGCACCACAATTTGTGGTTTTCTGCTGGAGTTCAGTGAGAATTGTTTATATTTCCTAGCTAGGGGGTTATTTGGAGAGGCACTCCTCATCTGCATGCCTTGTAGCTGCAGCAGTGTAAAACTCATGCATAAAACACAGCACGGGTTCCTACTGAAACAGGAACCTGGGTAAGAAACCTTCAATAACAATTCATCACATTAGAGGTGGTAAATAAGTGAGCAACTACATAAACTGGCTCAGACATATTATACCTGCCCTAGCCTGATACGGAGATTCACAAGACATACGTGAAAATCCATTACTGGAGATTCTGAGTGTGGCTTTGGCAGTGAAAAATAAGAAAAGAAGGCTCAAAGCCCTGTCCAACCTGGCCTTGGACACTTCCAGGGATGGGGCAGCCACAGCTTCTCTGGGTAACCTGTGCCAGTGCCTCACCAGCCTCACAGGGAAGAATTTCTTCCTAATATGTAGTCTGTCTTTTATGTTAGTGGGATTTTTCCTCCCCCAGCTGTGAAAGCCTCCAGGATCCTGATCCATGAGGCTTTTTGGAGTCACGTAGAAGAGCTGGAGGGTTTGGACATGTGGACAAATCGAGAGAGAACGCCTATTCTTTGACACATCGTGCACCTCTTGGACTGGCACAACAACCATGCCCTGAGAAGTCTACACTCGTTCACCAAAACCAGACATGATCCTGGCACAGCTGCTGCACCTCGTCCATCTTTGGGCATTTCTCATTTCAGGTCTGTTCAAAATCAGTTGGTGATAGGCCTCACATCGTACATCGTTTGAATTCTGCACCAGACACAGCTAATAACTCGGGCCAGGAAACTTGTTCCAGATGTTAATTAACTCCCTCTGCATTAACTGGAATCACACAATTAAGGCCTGATTATTTATAAAACCATTTTTGTCAAGAGAATTAGGAGAATTAGAAACATCCTGGCTCACACTTTCACACAAATGTCCATGTGCTGTTTAACTGTGGAAACTGGTACAAGCTGTCCCACACATTTATTTTCAGCCATCATAATTATTCCAGAGGAGAGAGGGCAACCGCCAGCCAGCCGTGGAGGAACAACACTGGAGCAAAGGAGCTAATTCCCAGCCCAGCAAAGGTCTGCAGTTGTGGTACCATCAACCCTCAGAGATGCCCATCAACTATCCCACAGCCACTGTGTCTCTCCTACTGCCATCAAGCTAAATGATGAGCAGCCTCCTGTTGCCCAGTCACAAATTGCAGTATTTAGGAGTTTGGTAGCTGCTCAGGGGCTGGAGGGCCTGACCCATGTCTCTGGTGCTTTGTTGGCTCTCTACCACACATTCATTGGTCTAAGGGATTTTTCTGGGGGTCACACAAGCACTTGACAGATCCCACAGGACAGCGAATTTGAGCTAATCCAAACCTGCCTCTTCCCATCTGCCTTGCACACAGCTCAGAGTCAGCAAATCTGGGACTTTTTGCTGTCTGATATGGACAAAATGGACAAATACAAGGCAAACACATGCAAGGAGCACAAGATTTGCCCAAACTGACTGCACACATGTGGTCCTGTAAACACAAAGATAACCCTCCTCACAGAGATGCAACCTCCCAGCTTCTGGATGGATGGGGAGGTGGGCTCTGAGCAGCTGGAGCACATGCACAGCTTGTCTTTTTTGCCTGTGCCTCCAACCACCAGACATGGTCACTGAGAACAGTCCAGGGACTGTCTGAATCAAGGCTGAGTGATTTGTTTGAATCAAGAATGCCCTGACTGCCTTGGCCAAGCCTGGGAGGTTCAGTGGTGAGTGTTGAGCCAGGACACCCAGCCGTAGGGCACGGGCAGGCTGAGCAGTGGGTGGTAACTTACTGCCTCTTTCTGTACCCCGTTGCCACCTTTGGAATTACAAATCCTACACCTCAGGGAACAGGACGGATAGGGAGAGGCAGCACTCTTATGTTTTGTTGATTTTATTTTCATTTGAAAGTAGTTATTCATTCCAGTTCCCTTACTCATAGTCCTCACTCACGCAGAAGTTTTCTGAGAGCTGCATGAACAATCCTAAAACAATGCAGATCAAACTGGCAGGGCAAAAGCAACTGGAAACTGGCCCCTGAGTGAATGCTATTACTTCTTTAGAGGAAGGGGATGGTAGGCAGGAACACCATCTCCATCCAGAACTGAGCTGCAAGATTACCTATCCCCAGATTCTCTCTCTACCAGTTTCTCTTCAGGCATAATCCTTTCTAATTTCTCAATAAGGTGCAATCTATGGCTGCACAAACCTCCTAGGATAGTCCAGTTTTCCATAAATACCCATCTTTAAAATAACATCACACTTTGTAATACGTTTCCCAACCCTTAATTACCAAGTGATAATAATATTTCCCCATTATCAATAAGATTTCTCTTTTTTTGCATAACCCACCAGTTCTGATTTGATGTATTCCTCCATATAAGTAAGTTCAACTGGCTTTTCTTCCTTCTGAAGGGCAAAAAAAGCCAGAAAACCCATACATGTTTTGATGATACCAGTTAAACTACTCAACCTCCTTCAAGGACAAACACTTGGTGGTTAATGTGTCAGGGACATCTGATTACATTTTTTCTCACTGCCAGACAAAGGCCACTTTCTCTTCCTCTGAATTAGAATAATCATTCCCAGTTCATCACTTATCATCCGTCAAGTACTTGGTTATCTATCACATGAAAGCAAGCCACAGCCAACATTGTATTCTGCTGATAGCTCCTTAAAGAGGTGTAAGCTCCCTTCTTGCTTTTTCCATCCTTTTCATCCTATGAGAGGCTTTCTGATGCACACAGCAGAGTCTAAAGAGAAATAAGCTTTGATCTCTGCCACCTGAAGTGTATTTTCACCATTAGTAGTTTCAGGTGAAAATATCTGTCGTGTAATGCTAGTCCTCAGTGCTGTTGTCTTTCAGCAAGGTTGGGAGCTTTGCTGTGTGTCTGTTTGTGAAGTCATAGTTTATGTCTGAACTGGGTAAGTGTGATAAAAGCACTCTCTGTATAAATATAAACCAGGGTTTTTTATGCTTCTTCTCATTAAATTTTGACCTTAGATTACTTTTCTTCATCAGTATTTCAGTTTGAAATGTCTTTGGGATTTAAGAGTGCCTGAAGCCAACTTGTGCTAAAAGTTTCTCATTTTCCTAATTCTCAGTGTCTTTAGACAGCTGAATTTAACAAAATGGGACCGTTAAGAAACCAAGTATTTTAATGGAAGCTCAGCTTCTTCCCATTCAGTTGGCGTATGATGCTTTTAGGAATGCACAGGTAAGTTCTCAGTAAACCACATATCTTGATTAAGAGTTGAAGATTTCCTTATTCGAGAGTCAAATCCTGTGTATTTTCTGACTAACCCATTTCTGCAGCAGCTTGTTAGGCTGTGTGTAAGAGAAGGGGTGGTTATTCACAAGCACATCTCTCCGTTAATGAGTATTTGTGGGAGTAGTTTATTTTTCTTTAGTACCTTCCTCATTTCCCAAGTTGTTCATCGATTCCTATGAATAATTCTCAGGACTTCCAAAGTTAGAAATGATGGTCCTAATTCTTGAGCTCTGGGTTAGAACACTTTTAAGGAAATAATAAAAGATGACTTTTATACCCGTTTAGCTGCTGGTGTGATTTTCCAGGCAAACAGCAATTTATGAAACTTCAAGGATTCAGGGACTCTATATTTGGCTGTGTGATCCAAAGCTAAAAAATAGGATCTGGGAAATCACAGGGTAGCCAGGTCAGCACTTTTACCATGTGAAAGTTATTCCTAAATCCAACAGCTTCTGTGGTGAGTAGCCCAATGTCTCGGAGCTGCAACCCAGCCGTGTGGTGAAATCCGTACTGTGTGAGATATTTTGTAGTGTGAAGCTTCACAAGCATCAGAGCTACTTTGTGCCCCTTTCGGTGCCCACAGCACAGTCTGCAGCCACAACTCCAAGGGCACCCAAATAGCCCAGTGTTGTACTTGTAAAAGAGAGCCACAAGCAAAGGCTCCAGCTGACACAAAAGTGACACCATGGCAGCTGCTGGGGATGAAGAGGAGCAGAGCAGGAGGAGTTGCGTGGGTGGTGACAAAGGTAGTGACATGACCCAGGAAACAACAGGGAATGTGTCTATATTTAATTGCAGATCCTGCTGTTAATGATAGTCTGAAGCAGAAATTTCAGCGTTAGGATTTGCAGGCTGGTCCATAACGGGGTGATCAGTGGGTGGAGGTGAGATGCAGGGATGATTTCAACCATTCTTTCTTTAAGCTGCCAGGCTACCTTAACAAATTGCCTTCTTTTTCTTTTCTTTTTTTTTTNNTTTAAAAAATTTCTTTTTTTTTTTTTTTTTTTTTTTTTTTTTTTTTTCCCTGCAAAACCAATCAATTTGGAAAAACCATAGTCAAAATCATAAAAAGCAATGTTACGTGCTCAGGGACTGATGAGGAACGTGCTGACCCTCCAAAACATTTACAGCCACTGCCCAACACACAGCATTGATCTAAAAGAAAGCAAAGGTATGAGACAGTCCTACATATTTTGCTTTGTGTCTCTAGTTTTATCCCACCCAAAAAACGCTGCCCATGCTAAATGATGAGCAGGGATCTGCAGTAGAAGTTACTCTGCTGTGCAAGCTGCCTTCTCCAACACAATGTTCCAACAGCAGGAGAAGTGCAGCTCTTTGCTGACTGAGCTGGGCTCAGTGGGGCTCAGTGTGATTTACTCAGCACGCTTGGGAAAGACTTAAAGCAGCCTCTTTCTTACCTGAGATGGGGCTCTGGGCTGCTAAAGGCAATTTATGCTGTGGCAGGAGCCTATAAACAGAAACAATCTTGAAAACTACTCAGATGCACTGGTGTTGACAAAGGGCATTGGGGTAGAAAAAGGGTTTCTAGGGAGCAGGATGCAAAGGAGCCAAATCTGCACTTAAAATAGGCAGAGAATCCTATTCTGGCATGTGCTGCAGAGAGATCTGCTGGCAGTGCATCACTGCGCCCTGGCACTTGAGAAAACTGGAGCACGGGAGTTTTACAGGTCATACAATGTATTTTTGAGCTATTCTGCAGTAACTGAGCTTGGGAGAGAGCACATCTTTTTTGTTCATTTTATTTAATAAGTCCAAATCAGACACCAGGATGAGAAGATTGGTAGAAGGGCTGTCTGAATCATGAACTCTTGTTTGCATTTTGAAATAGAACTCAGCAGAAATCTTGGATCCCAAAAACTTTAAACTCAGAGCATGCAGAATTCATCTCAGTTTTTTGTGGTTAATGGCCTATTTATCTCTAGCTTTTGTGGGGAAAACTTCTAAAAAAAAAAGGCATTGCAACTATTTATGTTTGTTTGGTATGGAGCTGAACAGCATCGAGCAGAGAGCCAGAGATATATTTTCATTCCCCTCGAATACGGGTGGGGATGGACATGTTCTTAATTAAGTCTTGGAGTTCAGAAGATTGTTTCCCAAGGTTATTTTTGGTTGCTGAAGTCTGGATCTGAAGCTTGTCTCCTGGCTCCAACCCCAATGCCTTCACGTCCGATTGGGGCAATTTAGAACTGAATCTTTATTTGGAAGAAGAGCAACGGTTCCCTTCACTGATTTCAAGGGATGTCCCCAGTTTTCCTTAGGACAGTGGAAAGCTGTTTGAGCCATCTGAGTCTTACAAACATCTCCACCTTGCAGCAATCTGATTCTTGAAAAAACTTCTATCTTGCAGCTTGTCAATGTATTTTGTTATCAGGTAAGGGGTAGATCGGGAAACCTCTGAGTTTCTTGGAGGTGTCTAAGGAAAGGACAACACCTTCGTGTAAGGTGAAAAGTTTTCTCATCTCATTCCCCTCCCTGGCATCAGCTCCCCCATGCCATGGAGCTCATGGCATAGGCTGAGAGAAGTGATGGGAGGGGAAAGGGTGACGTTGAAAGGCACTTCAGTTATTCATAAATAACCCCTGATTATCCATTCAGGATTATTTAACATGATTCTAAGGGGCTGATCTGCTGTAAACGCTGGATGTTCAGAAGAAATAACTGACTTGTGCACTCTGAGGAAGCTAATTCAGTGGAGCTAATGAAATCATCGTAAGACCTGCACTACATGAAGTCGTCAGAAGCAATTTGGTTTCAAGCTGTAATATCAAATTGCATTCAGAAACTGGCTGTATTGTGACACTGGAGCAGGTTGTCCCCATAGAAATGTTCCCAGAAAGGGTTTAACTGCATCCCAGGCCATGGCATCAGGATGCTCCCAGCAGAGCAGGGGGATCTAGCAGGATGTGGGGAGCTGATGAGGGAGTGCAGAGCCCACTGGCCCTCTCTGCCCTGTGCAGGCAGTGCTCCCAAACAGCTTTTTCCCCCCTCTCTGCTTATCTGGGTGACCTGAACAGGCTCACGTGGGTTGGGCTAAGGGGAGAGCACAGGGTACACCATGTTCAGCAAGAACAGAGGGTCCTTCACTGTATATTCCTTCAGGGTCAGCTGCTGTTCATTGCTCAGGATCAAATCCCCCTTAATCCCTTGGAGGGAAAGACCTCGGATGCTGCCTGCTCAGTTTCATTAGACAGGAGCAGAGCTTAAACCATGAGTCTTTTTCCAAGCACAGCTGCCTAAAAAACTTCATGGTGCTTACCCACAACTTTTCTTCCCTGGACAGCAAAGAAGCAACAGTTTTTTGTGCACAACCCATTTAAAGATTTAACTTGGCTTCTTGCTGTGCTTCCTGAGGAGAAGAGAAGGATCAAGGCCCTGCAAAGATGAGGATGATACTAAAAGTTATTAAATTGCAAAGGGAAGGTAACTGGCACCGTTCTGGCCATTTGCTGCTGTTTTCTTTCTACTCTCTCAATCATTCACTGTTGGGCTGGTTGCACTAGAAATGGAAATCACATGAAAACACAGTTTATGTGCAGGTCTTTGTGCATCAGGAAGTCTCTTCCCTCAATTTCTAGCCTTATTTCAAATAGTTTTTGTAGTAGTTCAGTAATTTATTTAATTAATATTATTAATGATTTCTGATGGGAAAGCTGGGCCTGGACACATCTCTTGCTGGATGTCTGAGACATCACGCAGAGCTGCGTTTTGGGGCAGAAATTGGTGGACCTGCCAAGCTTCACTGCTCCCTGGACATGTTCCAGCCCTTCAATGTCTTTCTTGTTGTGAGGGGCCCAAAACTGAACCCCGGATTTGAGCATCAGCAGTGCCCACACAGGGAGATGGTCACTGCCCTGGTCCTGCTGGCCACATTATTTCTGTTACAGGCCAGGTGCCACTGGCCTTCTTGGCCACCTGGGCACACACACTGGCTTATGTTCAGCCACTGTCAACCAGCCCCTTCAGTTCCTTTTCCAGCTTTCCAGCCCCTCTTCCCTCAGGCTGTAGCACTGCAGGGGGGTGTTGTGACCCAAGTGCAGGACCCGGCACTGAGCCGTGGTGGTGTGTCCTAATAACCCAATAATGAACTGATTAATGGTTTGATAAGTCAGTTGTCACACCACAAAACGGGAAACACTTCCCTTGCCAAATAAGAGGTCACTATCAAGCTTAATGTGAATTTAATAAGAGCACACACACAATGGTGGGCTGCTCAGCCAGAGTCATGTCCTTTGCTCATCTTGACAGCAATTCACTCAGAGGCAGGAAAATCTCTTCAGCAACGTGTGTTCCCACAGACCTGCACTGATTGTAGCAGGAATAAAGGAATATTCTCTATACAGTGGGATAGAGCAATGTCTTTGCATCTCTGGTACTGGGTGATGCTGCTGCTGCTGCCCTCTAGATGGTGCAGTCTGATAAAAAATTTGAGAAAAGACTGTAATTTGCTTTCATTTTCTTTTATTTTTTTTTTCCCTCTCTTTTGCTGGGCAGAGATTTTTTAATTGCATTTACGGGAGGGCATATTGCCAATGGCTGTGAATTGGAACACCACACTGCTGGTAATTCCCTTAAGTGTAGGGATGAGAGTCTGATCCACACGGTTTATGCATATTTTGTAAAACCTGGTGCACTGTCCTGTACTGTACCTTGAGATATTTTGCATGTGAAGTTTCTGCCTATACCACTCTATCTGAATTGGGTTTTATTATATAATTTTTGAAATCCAGGAGTCTGTGTCAGGAAATGCACCACGTTTTGGAGGTCAGACTGGGAAGTATCACAGAGCTGAGTAAAAGACCTGGTTTGATGGGTTTGGGTATTTATATCTTAGAACCACACGTTGCTGACTGCAAATTTTTAGTAAACAAGCCCAGTAGTGTATATGTTGTGCTGCAAAGGAGATATTTCACAAAGCTGATCTCCGCCAAGTGGAACAAGTGGAAAAAAAAAAATCATAGAAATTGGAAAGAAAATGGGAATAAAAACATGCCAAGTCTTAAAATGCAGAAACTCCACCTAAGAGAGAAGATAGCAATTTGAGGTGAAAGCCTGCTTTTGATTCCCTGATGAAATACATTCACCAGCTGGAGCGAGAAAAACCCCAACATACAGCACACGAGGAAGAGTGTGTGTAGGGATGGGCAGCAGCCAGCTCAAACTGGAGGTCATTTGGTACAGAAAATAAATGTGAGGTGGAGATATATATCCAAAACTCCAGAGCAGGGCTAAGAAAAATAAAAAAGAGGTTTGTTTTCAAGCAAAAACATAACCTAGCAACATCACTGGCCTCATATTAGATACAGGAGACACTGAAGCTGAAGCAGCCACGGGAAAAGGAGAGGTATCCAAAAGATACTTTCTCTATTTGGAAAGCCACTCTCTTCTCACATAGGGTTGGCTGGTACCTCCTGGTTCATCCAGCTAGGAAAATGTTAGGCATCATCTGCTAGGGTAAAAATCCGACTTAATCATTATCACCACTAAGCACCTCAGAGGAACTGGGCAAGAAAGTCTCTGGCCATGAGAAATCATTATTGGGTTGCTTGAATGCAGTAAAGTCCAGGACTACAAGGATGCCACTGCTACATCAGTTCCTGAGAAGGGGCCAGCTATTCTTGCTGGTGGGACATTGTCACCCAAGAGGTGGAGAGTGAATCCTATGAACATAAAATGCATGGACAGGACTATAATGAATGCAAATCAATTAGAAAATGGATGTTCTAGGTCAGGCCTAAGTTTACAAAGTTGGTAATTCCCTGGGTGGGGTCTGATTGCTGGACTGGAGAGGAGGTAGATAGGAGAAGGATGGTTTGCTTTTGATCAAGTACCTGTGATGCCAGTGATGGGATTGTTCATGTGTGGAAGGGTTTGGGAGTGCTGACAGGAGCTCAGAACGGACTGGCACTGCCAAATGGACAGAGCTTAGGGAAGGGAAGGTTGCAAGGAAAAGTGACTGCAAGATATATATAATGTGGTGAAAAAGGACATAGCAAAACAGTGACACATTCAGGCTGGAGAGAAGGCACCCATGTTAAAAGGAGAGCATCAGGAGAATTGCCAAGGGGAGCAAATCACTTTGTCATTTCCCTGTGTCTTCAAATCAACTGTAGTTGCCTTTCAGGTAAATGCTTTCATCAGATGATTACTGGGCTCAGTCCGGGGATACTTGGTGAAACCTTGACATAGGGAAGATCAACTTTAAATCTTGTCTAAGGTCCCCTCCTGGCCTTTAAATCTGGAGCAATGAAAATCATCTCTGAAGAAAGACTGATAGGGACAGTGCATGAGAGGAAAGGAAATGCTGGGAATTTTCTTTTTCCCCTTGGTCATGTAACTTGGATTTACTTGCTTCTTATCTCAAGCTTGGTAGGTCTTGTACTCTGCAGAAGAAAATAACAGTGTTTGCAAAGGAGAGTCTTGAGAGGCTTTTGAGGACATTCAGCACCTCTGAGCCTCTGAGGACATCCAGCACAGGTTTGGACCCAGCTGCCACCTGAATTCAGTACCGCTGTGCTGGCACAGTGTCACACCTCAGATCAGAAGCCCCACTGAAGGGCTCCTTCCCACACATTTCAGCAATTCACTGTGTCCTCCAAGGTAACACACCCCCTCCAACACCTGCCCGGCCCGTGTGCCACTGCTGAGTTTGTGCCCAGGCCTGGGGACCTGGATAAACCACTTACCAGCAGATGTCCCTTAGTGGGTGGCTGGGCATGCCCACACCAGCAACCCTCCTGCCCAGCAAAGCATCGAAATGGAATGCTGAAAAATCCTGTCTGAATCGATTTTTTTGGTGAGATTTAATTTTTTTATTTTGTAATCTTAACATTTTCTTCTCGGCGTGTAATTGCTATTTACAACGAATTCTTCCTCTCCTGCCCTTTGAAGTGACCTTTGCTCAGACTTGCTGGCCTCCTCAGGTTGCAAGGGGGGACAGCGTGACTGGAGCAGTTGGGACTTCTTCAGAGCAGGGAATGTGTTGGCAAAGAATATGGCTGTTTTTTGCAATAGATTGTAAGCTCCAGTCCAGTGGGTTTTTAGAAGTATTATCAGAAGTGAAAGGCTACATTGAAAAATGTATAAGCAGGGACTTTCAGCACTGCATGCCTTCATTCATAATTCACCAGTGCTCGTTTCTAAAGAAGATTTGATATTTTTACAAGGTAAATGTACTTTGAAACCTTTCTTTACTTTGCAGTGAATGTGCAATTAAGTAAACTTACTGAAAAGGAGGAGAGAGAAGCAAGGTTTAGAATAGAGTCGCCCAAATACCCATGAAATGATTGTAATTTTCATGTAATTCAGCTGTGATTGGGAAATGTTGTTGCATTCCTGTTCTTAGTACTGCCGTGAGTCTGGGGCAGATCTTCTGAAAAGATCTCCAGATTTGTGGCTGGTGACTTTTATCATCTGCACTTTTATTCCTGAAGCTCCTTGCTGGAGAGGACATAATTTGTGCCAGAGCCCCACATTGCTGAAACCAGTTCAGCAGATTGGTCTGGCATGGCCTGAAAGTTGCACCACGTGTCCTAAAACCCAAACCGACTCCAAAGGCTTGTTATTGTATATGGTGCTTGAATAGAGCTGAGCTGGAGGAAGGACAGAGATCACAGAATATGCTGAGTTGGAGGGGACCCATGAGGATCATTAAGTTCCACCCTTAGCCCCACACAGGACCATCCCCAAGAGTCACACCATGTGCCTGAGAGCATCATCCAAATGCTTCTTGAGCTCTGTCAGGCTTGTTTACTCTAACAAGAGATACCCACCGTTCCAGTCTCCACAGTAATTAGGAAGAGCAAAGCACTTTTAAAGCACCTTTTCTGCACCTCTTATCCAGGCACAGTGAGAGGCGCAGCCATTAATCAGACAAGCTGCTGGAGATAACTGCTAATTGAGAGCAGCGGTGGCTCCCCGAAGTTTCCTCCCTCTTTCTATTCATGCTGAAATATGTATTTTGTTCTGCATGCTGGTGTTGAGGAGCAGGTTGTGGTTTGACACTTCTGCTGTGCAGGGTTTTGGAGGAGGGACAGGCACTGTTTATACAACAATACAGCACTTGTGTGTGTGCCCCTGCCCACAGCCACACAACTGTGTGGATGTTGAATGTTCATATTCCAGTTCTGCAGGAAGAGGTAAGAGTGGGCTGCTGATACGAAGCAACTGGAGAATTCCCATGGATATCTGACTTTGAATGTCCAAATGGGTGGCAACCAGCTCAGCAAAGCAGCACCAGTATAAAAAGTGTTTCCAGCTGGTGTCAGAAAACTCAGCATGGGCTTAATGCAAGACTGTGTTGCACTATCCATTACTTCAGCATAAGGAAGACTTTCTTTGCACTAGTAATCCTCTTAAAGCCAGAGAGCCACTTGCGGGCAAAAGTGCTGCTCAGCAGCAGAGCTTGAGAGCAGGACTGGCTGAAACTACACAGAGAAATGAAGAAAAAAGTGTAATCACAAGCCTGCCTGGATAAATTAGGTGGAAAATTCATGGAAAACACCAGAGCTGAAGCACAGGGAAACTAGAGTAAAAGGAATCAGCCAGGCTCCATGTCCCAGATGTGCTGCATCACACTCAGCAATTCCCTGGACAAGGTCACTTTTACCTCAAACACTGGAAAACAGCACCTGCTGCTTTATTTTCTAGCCAAAATCAGCATTTTCATCTTCGTTCTCATTTCTGCTGATGGATAGGGTTGTCCTCCATCATGATCATGCATAAAGGGTGCTATTAAAAACTGCATTAAGTCAGAATTAACTACAAGAGACTTTTGATGCGGCAGATCCCTCTTGGGTGCTCTTGTCCTTCCTATTTGTTGGATGGGTGAAGAGAAGAATCAGCAGTTTGGGCTCCTTCCTACAAGGCAGATGGGACAGTGATAGTCCCCCTTGTGGCATCTGGAAGGGGTTGGGGAACTACCACTGGCTGGACCCACGACAACTCTCTGTTCCTGCTTGGTTTTTTTCCCTAACACACTTTCATTATTCAAAGAGAAGTCTTTCCAGGGAAAATGCAAGGGAAAAGTCTCTCTCCCTAACAAGGCCATTTGGGGACAGTCTCTGTCTAAGCATGTTCCCATGCAACCCTCAACTGGATCTGGCTTTTTTTTCCCCCTCACTGCTCCATTTTTCATCCTTTAAGAGTTGCCTAGGACTTAGGGATGAAAGCCTGCCTCATTCCCTCAAAGGATCAAATCCATTAGGCCTGTTTTTCAACTTGATTGATGTTTATATCTATAAATTGTTTTCCCTCTCATTTTCTGATTTCCTACTGATATCACAGACAGCCCTGAAAAAAACAATCTTTGATGGAGAATAACATGTTTCAGAAGACAACTTCCCACCTTCAATGTTTGTGGATAATTAGAAGATGGAGTATAAATGGCTTGCAAAGCTGCTTATTAATGTATTTTTCTTTCCATTACCTAAAGTAGTTCATTTCTCCGTTCCTTTTGTACATCCCAGCATCTTTTCCATGCAAAAGGCAAAGGTGACCCCCCTCTCTGCCTGTTGTCCGTGTTCTGCCAACTGTGATTTCAGGCAATATCATATTTTTAGCATCAACTGCGAGATGACTCCTGGTGTTTACGTACTGCTTTATCTCTGCCATGCATTAGCAAGTGAGAACAAATTAACCCACACACTTCCCAAGGTAGACAGGTCCTGCCAGTTTCCATAGATGGACAAATGGAGGTGAAAAAAATTCAGTGATATCATGAGATCACAGGAGCAATCAGGACAAAATCTGGAACTACAGACTCTCCTACCCAGTAACTTTTGGCTGCAGATGCATTAATAATGGGATGTGACCTTCTCTAGGTTAGGTTAAGGTTTTCAACTTTGAACACAGCCCAAGCTGTGAATTCAATGGGAAAAGACTTTTGAGCCACAATATATTGCAAACTCATATTCAGGACAGATGGTATTTTCTAAAAGTAGCTGTTTACTCCTAGAATTACTCTTCCTTCCTGTGGCATTTTTTCCTCATTCTGTGGTTCTTCTGCCCACAAACTTGTCTTTTTCAGTTTATTTCTAGTGGCAATTTTAACGATCTTTTAAAAAAAACCCAGCTATAAAAAACCTCCTTCCCTGTCTTTGTCTTCTTACCTTCTTGATCCTCTGGGGCAATAACCTGTCCTAATTATGGATAAAAGTACAATATTTAGTTATTCTGGAAAATGTCTTTTATCTCCATATAGGAGGTCTAATTAGAAGTTTAGTTCATCTTGCTTTTTGTCCAGCTAAATGCCACTCTCTCTATTTGTGTTGCTGCCGTTTTTCTGCCTAATTAAGGAAGTCCAGAATAGGCTGCAAAAAATATACCTTGGTTTACTTTCCTTTAGGGAACTGCTTTCAGCTGCACTCTTGTCTCCTGCTTTCCCCCTTTGTAAAGGAGAGCAGACTGTTTCAGATGTCTGCCACCCTGATCTCTCCCTTCTGACAAATCCTGTCTGGATTTATGCCCAGGTGCAAACCAAGACAGAGCAGGATTTGGCCCAGCAGCCCCAACAGGAACCATACACAGGGCTTGACCCAAATCCTTGGGCACCTTATGGGGCACAACTAGTCCCAATTAAATAAATGAAGTTGTTGTCTGTGTCAGCCTCATGGTCCTGTGACGAGGCTTGGCTTTTGTACTTCCCAATCACAGGCTTGAACATGAGATTTTCTGGGTTTTAAGCCATATTTTCTTTCAGTTTGGGCGACAGCAGCTTTCCACTGGCACCATATTCATGAAAAGGCCCCTAAGTCCACAGCAGTATTCAACAGTGTTGCTCATTAAATACTGGAAAACAGACAACCTTCCTCTTGTATGATGGAGAGGATGAAAGGTCTCATAAAAGTCTTCTTTATAGAAATTAAAATAGTCCCAGAAGCACTGCATTTTTTTTTTCTTCCTATTCCACACAGGTTGCTCTGTTAACAATTACAGCAAATACTGTCTTCTGTTATTTCTAGATATATTTATGGCAACCCCAGAATAATCTAACAGAGATTCTTCACATAATTAACTAGCATTCTTGCCATAATGTCTTATTGGTACCCATCACCCTGGTTTCAACACTGATTTCAGATATAAAATTAGAGACACAGATGCTGAATTTTGCACTATTTGCAATGCTAAATTTTGTTTGGGCTGCTTTTAGCTTTTTACTTTACACTTCTTATTAAATTAAAGACACCCCAATTCTCAAATTATGGAGTTGCACAGCAAATGTAGTTATTAACTTATTTTCTTGAGAGAGAGAGAGAGGGAAAAGGTAAGAGAATTATTGTTGGTACAGCAAAAGGAATGGGAGAAAAAATTGCTGGCTTCAGATTACACAGAGTATGTGACTGAAAAAACGGAGCCAAGTGGGAACCTGCAGTGCCAAACTGCAATTAATCCTGGCTCACCAAGGCTTGAAAAGCAGATTTTCAGCTGATATGTATTACACAGCACCTTGGAATAGGCAGGCAGCAGCTCCATTCCTCAGGCAAAATAGCTGCCTGTAAGAGGAGAACTGATCTGTGCAGGAGACAGAGCTCTCCGAGGTTACACACTGGGCTCCTGCTGAAGAAAGGGGCTGTGGGAAGCTGCTCTGCTGGAGGCTTTGATCCAGGGCTGCTTCTTAGGCTTTGCCTTCTCCGGTGGAATCGGAGTAATGGGATCAGTTAAAAGAGGGGAAAGAAATAACCCACAGACAAAAATACCTGCTTTGTTCTGTGCCCAGTGCACGGGCTGAAGGACCCACCTGTGACAGCTGTCAGTCACACAGAGGGGTTCTGGGGGGGCCCAAACACTCTGAACAGCGGCAGCATCAGTGTTAGTGCATCACAGCTGAGCAGGCTGGGCAGGAACGAGCACGGGCAGAAGAATAACAGCTTCTGGTTAAAATGTTGTGAGGAAATAGCTTTTTAGGAAATATTTGTGTTTATGGACGTTTTCAGCATTTTCTTCTTCCTTTTGTTAATTTTTAACCCGTGAAAGAAAAGCTCTTTTCCTCACTGTTCGTTTGACTTTTGGTCCTTTTGGAGAGCTGTTTTTCAGAACTGCTTTTTTTAAGCGTAAAAATGGTTACACCTTCCCAGATGGTGCAGGGATTGGGATTTTGAGAGGAAACCCTCACTCTTCCTGCTATTTAAAAAAAAAAAAAAAAGAAAAAGAAAATTGAAAATATTTTGGGCTACTGCTGCTGCATTTTCATGGAAGAATTTTTCTTCCTTGCCTGGACATGACCATTCTCCGGGTTTCTTCCTGTTGTTTCTGTCCTTGTTTGGGCTTAGTCTTATATCTCCAACCCTATTTTATGTTACTGAAGTGAAAGCATATTATATCTCCATGAAGCAGTTGCCTTACTCAAGTTTTCACCATCAGAGCCTTTTCATAAATGTGGGCATGTAGAACTCCAACAGTCTTTAATGCTGCTCTAAGGTTAGGAAACAGCAGCTTCTTTCATTCAGAAGCACCAAGCATATTACTGCAGTCAGACACAGACCAATGGTCTCACGAGCAACGCTTATTTCCACTATTGTTCCTGCTCATGCCAAAGATTAATCTCTTTGCCCACAGCAGCCTCCTTGTCTGATTTATTTGTGTGTATGAAAGGGACCATACCCGGGGCTCTGGCTCTGTGCAGTCATTGCAGGGACATCCAATTAGCAGTTCATCATTTTATTTTGATTCAATGATAGTTATGATGAACAACCCCACTTGGATTGTGTCCTCTGCTCTTTTGTGTTGCTATTAACACACTCTTAGCACTGGCTGTGTGAGAGACCAGCCCTTGCCTGCATGCAAAGCCAGCTGGACTCAGAAAGGGCCTTTTTAGTGGCTTCAGAGGACCTTGGATGCAGCCTCTGATGTGAAGTATCATAAGCTGGTAGTCACAACAATTTGCTTTTTCAATCACAGGAAACTCCACGCTTCTGGATGCAACCAGCTCAAACAAATACATTTTCAAATGAGAGCACACCATAGGTGGGAAGAGAAATGCAATTGCACCCAATTTTGCGCTTGCACTTGTCCTCTAGGAGCTAAAACGGGATTTTTAATACACTTATTATGAATATGTGCATCTGCTCTGTCATTTTTGCATAATGAGCACATTCCTGATACTTAAAGAATTAGCTTCCCCTCTCTCTAAGATATAGGCAAAATGAGGCATGCTGTTATTCATGTATTTATTTATTCATTCATTGCTTTTTTGCGTGAAGCATACTGGGCAATTCATCTTGTTCCCAGGAAAACCCCAGGGGAGATGGAGAAGGCTCAGCATTCGGCTCTGAACTCAATTATCACGAATCTCATCCTATAAATTAGAACATGTTGCAGATAAAGAAGAAAATGCAGCTCTCCATAGTGCATTCTCTGAAAGAAAGAAAGAGGGGGAAAATGCTTTTGGACAGTTGCCTTGAGAAACGCAGGGGAGGGAGCTTATCCAGCCTCCCCCAGCTCCATGCTGCAGGAGGGGAAAGGCCATTAGCTGTACTTCCAAATACGTTTTGCCACATTACAGTTTCACAGACTGAGCAAAGTCCAAGGCAGCAGCAGAAAACATGGACAACATACACCATCCTCAACTCCAGGATGTATCTGGAGCTCAGACATGATCCTTCCCTCTAAGGAAAGCAACTTTTCTTGCTCAAGTGAACCAAATAATGAGCTTTTGTTTCCCCTTTTAATGACTTGAGGCTAGTTCTAAAAATATATAATTTCCCAAAGTAATTCAGATGCTGGAAGCCCATCAGGAGAGCACCTACAGGGTGTGTCCCTGCAGCACGACTTATGTCCATTGTAAGTGACATCTATGACTTCCACAGACCTGCTCACAATGTGCACCACCACCTCCAAATGCTGTCATGAAGAGAATTCCAGAAAAACATCACCAGCTCTTCAGTTTTGACACGTCTCTACCACCGATCTTGCTAACAGGTTGACATAGTCAATATTTCCCTTCAAGTGATGCTTGTAAGCAGATGTGATTTGTAACCAGAATAATTGCCGTGGTCCTTCTAACAGCTTCATTATTTTGGCTAGAAAATAAAGCTGGACACCCACGGGTGCCTGGGAATAAGGAGAGCAGGGTGTGCCAAGTGTGCTGATGCAGCACAGAAGCTGTGAAAGTAGGAGCTTGCTCCTTAAAAACTAACTGATAATGGTTCATTGCTGACTTTGTTTAAATAGTGGTCCTATTCGAATGTGTTGCCTTGCTTAATAAAACTTTTTAAACTTACTCGGGTTCTGACTTACTCTGGGCAGCTGCCATGGTCTTTGTGGCAGTGGGAGACCACTGTTCCTGGTGTCTCTACAGCTCTGCACTGAAGGTGGAAAAGTGAAATTTGGGCCTCGGATGGCCAAATACCCAGACAACCTACAGCTCTGTGTTCTGCTGGTTTAGATGAGTGGCTGCAAAGGGGTATGAAGGCTGATGAATGAACAAGAAGCTGGTTGTCTGGCTGAGGTAGTGTCTAACCGGTCAGTTCACCACCATGTCTGGCAACAGAGGGGAACGTGTAAGGAACAGGCTCTCAGGCTGCTGTGGGATGTGTTAGACAGTCCACATTCCTGTAGTCGCCAGCACTCAACGTTAGAATCGTTCAGCCTGGGCTGTGAAGTGTGGAGACCTGGTAAATAAGTGTCTGAACCTCTTAAAATGCTAATCAACCATCGCAGGCTGGAGGTAGGACGCTCTAAGACAGGTGAGGGTATGTGAGATCTCTCATGAACAGGCAGCAGCCTGCCAGCTGGCTGGCAGACTACACAGGATGGTATAGTCCGTATATTTTTCTTCTGACTTCTTACTCTCCCTCCTCGGTAAGTAACACCTGTTTTCACCTGCTGCAAAACTGTAAACAGCCAAACTCTTTAATCAGGAACCACATGTACCACCACCACGTCAGATAAAACACTTGTACAACCATTAAGCTCTTTCAATTTTTAACATCCCTGTTTCCAGGGTGTTTCCCAGAAGCTCAGGAGAGCAGCTCTGTACCTCTGCAGCTGCTACAGGCTGGGTCCAAAGAAACCTGAAACCTCTGGGAAGCTTTCCACTAACTTCACTCGATTAGGTCCCGTAACAGGAAAATACTCATAATTTTGGGCTTCACGGGATGGCTCTGCCAATGCCCATTTAAGAGGTGAAAAAACACACTGTGGGGACCACACATCCTTAACACTGCAAAAACAATTTTTTCACTGGAGCTATAGAATCATAGAAATGTTTAGGTTGGAAAAGGCTTCTAAGATCATCTCGTCCAACCATTAATCCAGCACTGCCAAGTCCACCACTAAATCATGTCCCTGAGAGGTACAACATTAAATCCCTCCAGGGATGGTGACTCAGCCACTGCCCTGGACAGCCTGTTCCAGTGCTTGACTATCATTCAAACATGAGTCATGACACAGGTTTTCGAACCTTATCGGTGCTTCTCCAGAAAGAACAGCTTCCTTCCACTTCCTGCATCAAACCTGAAGATTACCAGCAGGCTCCACTTTCTTACTCTGCTCTAAGCAGCTTCTGGAGCCTTCAGGACAGCAGAGAATCAGGGGACCACCCCCCAAACACTGGTGTCTGAGCAATGCTGAAGCTTCAGTGCAAGTGCCAGGATAACAACTGGAGTCAGGAGGATCTGTAGGTACTGAGTCAACAAGAATTGGGGTTTTTTCTTACCCCAGACAAGGGGATCGCTTGTGCTAATGACATTTTCAGTCCCTCCTGGTGAATTTAAGGAGCACAGTTCAGCAAGGCTGTTCTACAGATACAGAGGCAGTGTCTTTGTGCAGGTGCAGACAGCACAGAAGATGTGCTCAAATCTGGCCCTCAGATGGACAGGGAGGGTAAAGCCCTTTGTCAGGTTCTTTGAAAGGGCTCTGGAGGAACAAATGATTTCACAGGAACTGCACAATCCTAGAATGGTTTGGGTTGGAATGGACCTTCAAGATCATCTTGTTCCAACCCCCCTGCCATGGGCAGGGATGCTTTCCACTAGACCAGGTTGCTTAAAGTCCCATCCAGCCTCGCCTTGAACACTTCCAGGGATTATCACACAAGCTCCTATTTAAGTCTACCAGACGTGTCACAAAGTGAGAGCTCTCTAGGCATGACCAACATAAGGAAACTTGCTGCAAACAGGAGAGTCTAAAGTTCACTGCCAGCATTTAAACAAAGCTCCAATTACAATGCAAAGGCTTGGCTGTAAGATGCCTCAAGTTATAAATAATGAACATTGATGTTTATTCAGGCAAAAAATACAACCATTAAAAATGAAATTCCAGTGCAAATCAGTGATGCAGACATCTAGAAATATAGAGAAAAGACAAACAATAATAAATTATTAAATCTTACAGCTAAGAAAACCATGGGAAAGTCAGAGGGACCATTCCTCTGTAAATGGGGCAGTGAAAGAAGATAATTCACCTAAATTCTATGCCTATAAAACCCTCACTGACTTCACTGACTAGGAAGGAGTGACTTAAAAATCAGCAGAAGGGGTTCTGATTTGGTGTAGAAAATGATGCAAACTTCACTCGATGGATGAGCCAGAAATGCCTTTTATCACTGCTATTTATAAAGGGCTGGCAAAGATTCCTGGTGCTGCTCTTCAATGTTGCATAAATTGTTATGGTGGAGGACTACTAGGAAAAGCTACAAGGGAAGCTGCTAGCAGTTTTGGATAGCCTGATTTGCTTAGTTTACAAATCAGAAGGTTTGTCCTCTGTTTCCAAAGCTCAGCCTAGGATCAGAGCAATAAATGCTGCTCCTGGCTTAGTTATTGGTGTTTACAAAAATGGATTTGATCACTTGCCTTTGTTATTTTGGGTTGTTTCTTTTCCCTGTCTTGGGCTTCCTCATCTGCATTCCTTACATTTTGCTGACAGCTTTAGCTCTCACTTGTCACTTACGTGTGCATGAGGATTCAGGAGATGCAGGTAGACTGTAGTCCTCCCCTGATTTATGTCACCTTCTGCAGGCATCCAGGTGCTGCAGCGAGCACAGAGGCCACGGTATTCCAGCAGACTTAAACTTAAAATCCAGAGATTTTAAGTTGTCTGCCTTTCAGGTGGGATCTGTCTTAGGTCAGCCTGGGATGTACTTGGAAGTTATGTCAGGGTCAACTAAAGCATGTAGATGGTTTCGGGCATATGTCTGTCAGTCAGTGAGCACCTTTCTAGAAGCGCCAAAGGAATTTATGATGAGATCCTAATGCCATTCATTACTGTGGCCAAGGCACAGCACGACACAGATTCCCACATTCATGGAAGTGGAGAGTGCTCTGATCCAACACCTCCAATTTCAAGATAATTCTGTTTCAGTTCAAGCTGCCAATTCCTTCTGCAAGCTGTTGGGTTTGGGCCCATAACTGAGCAAGACTCACAGCATAACAGGTTACTTGTGACAGGGGACAGGGGCTGATCACATAGTAAGGTCATTTGAAAGCCAGGAACTCATCTCCCAGCACTTAAGCCCTCATATAGTGGAGCAGATACAAAGGTTGGCATTTGTCCCACACTGCTCAGAAGTCCCTTAGTTCTTCAGGTTAATTATATCAATGTCGTATAAATGGAAAACCTTGGAAAGTGTTTAATGAGTCTAAGAAGGTGGAACAGCAGGTATTCCAGCAGCTCTTCCCCAAACACAAACTTTTGCTCTGACCTTGCATTAGAGGCAGAGGAAGCGGTACTGCCAAATCAACAGCCTCCTCTTTGCCTACGCTTCATCTCTAACCATGGCCAGAATTGGTCTGACCTCAGTTCTCAGGTCTTTTGACCCATCACATTGAATGGCTTCTAATTTTTTTTCTAGACAGCCCCCAAAAGCATTGAATTGGTACTTTACTGATGGAAATGTAGAAGGTAACAGATAATTCAGATTGATCTGGTCACAGATGGAATTATAGCTGGAGGCTACCTATGAATGATTTTTAGCATGAGGATACAATTCTCAAGAAACTCAGCAGCTTCTAACTGGTAATAACTTGAAATTCATGTGAAAACTTGTTCCAGAACACTCAGCATTTCCTTCAAACACTCAATTTACACTTTCAAAAGAATATTCCTTGTGCACACTTGTTTCTGCTTATTGAGCTCGAAATATTTTAGTAAACAGTCACCCGCAAGAAACCCCATAGAAAAAACTGATAGCTGGAATAATTTCTGGAAAATTAACTTTACATTCAATACTAGAAGAAAAGTTATCAACACTCCATGTCGAGACCCCAGCTGGAAACTGAAAACTCTTAGGCTGGGGCCACAAAAGCCTGGATGCAAAAACAGTCATTAGGTGGAGTCTGGATGTGCCAAGGGGACGATGCCATCACTGCCATGGAAGATAGCAGGGTGTCCCCCTTAGGCAGGTACAGGCTCTGTATCAGGAACAGGCTCACTACCTGGAACCAGATATACCCTTTGGACACTCTTCCCTGTAACACCCACATAAGACAAGTTCATTTTCAGTTCAGTGCCCAAAGGCAAGAGTCAGGCTAAAATCCCAGTTTCCCTCCTCCTACACAACACATCTTGATGTTGCTTACACTGCAATCTGCTTCAGGCTTCCAGCTTGTATATCCATCATGGGCTCTGCCTGGCTCTGCTGATCACAACAGTGATATCTAATTCAAACAATGAGAGCTTTTTCCCCTTAATTTGTGAGAATTTCCTTTGATGCTTAAATAACAGAAAAACCGCAAAAGCAAATGAGGCTCTCATCTGAATTACTCAGGAGAGCAGAGTAAGCTATTCTAAGCTGTCAGATACAGTTGTAATTAGGTGCTTTTAGAAGTATATTATCTATTTTTATCTGTTATTTATTGTGCATACTCTATTTACTGTGCTGAACACATTATGCCCCTGACAGACTGCTGCAGGTTTCTAGGTGTGTTAATTGTCTGGGTGCTCCTGCTACACCAATTTTCAAGACTCTGAAACAAACCAACTGAATTCTGACATTTATTTACCTTCTTAGAGCAAATCTTTTTGTCTGGTAAATGTGTAGGGCTTCTAAAGAGATGTTACACCATGTCCCACTAATCCTCCTTAGTTCACGGATTACTTACCCAACGCAGAGTGACAGACAGCCCTTTTGGAGCCACCATCTCCCACAGCTGCAATCTGCCGAGGTGCACAACCTCTGCATGCCAAACCCACCTTGTCCTCCCCACCAGGACCCCAAGAATGAGCTGTGTCTGTGCAGACACCCTCAAACCTTACCCGCTGCTGGGAGAGCTGGAAAACTCATTTCTTGTAGAAGGATGCAGAGAAGAGCAACCAGGCTGGTGAAGGGACTTGAGCACAAGTCCTGTGAGGAGAGGCTGAGGGAGCTGGGGTTGTTTAGCCTGGACAAGGGAAGGCTCAGGGGAGATCTAATCACTCTCTGCAAACACCTGAGAGGAGGTTGTAGCCAGGTGGGGGTTGGTCTCTTCTCCCAGGCAACCAGCAGTAGGACAAGAGGGCATGGCCTTAAGCTGTGCCAGGGGAGGTTTAAGTTGGATATTAGAAAGAAATTCTTTACAGAGAGGGTAATCAGGCATTGGAATGGGCTGCCCAGGGAAGTGGTGGATTCTCCATCCCTGGAGGTTTTGAAGATGAGGCTGGACGTGGCACTTAATGCCATAGTCTGGGAACCGCGGTGGTGTTGGATCAAGGGTTGGACTTGATGATCTCAGAGGTCCTTTCCCACCCGTCTGATTCTATGATTCTATGGTTTCACCGTGGGAGAGCAACACCCTTTGCCTAAAGGCAAACCCATGAGCTTTTCAGAACTTCAAGCCAGCTGTTTCTTGGGGCAATGCAGATGCACCCTAAAAGTAGGGGTTTGTCTCTGCCTGGGCTGTACAGAGTCATCCTCAAGGCTCCATTACCCCAAGAGCTGAAAGGCAGAGCCCCAAGTTCACTCCCTAGCTCCACTTTCTTGTCTCTTGTGCCCACCCACCCCTGCTCATGTAAAAAAGAAATGGCAGAACAAGGCAATAACTCTTCTCCCTTCCCAAATACCTAGAAAATGAACCTGAGTCAAAGCTCCAGCTGTCTGAAGCAGGAATGCGAACACACCAGAGCTTCCGGGTAGATACCAAAAAGCAACTCCACAGCCTGTTTAATTAATCACCCCTTCCACTCCTTGCAATATCCTCCAGTTCAGACGACGTCCTCAGCTACCCTGACCACAGGTGGGGTCTGAACTCACCTCTTGCTGTTAATTGCCTGAGCACCCCGTAGTGTTTTTAGGCTTGCACTGCCCAGGTGGGGTTAATTGCCCCGAAGTTCTCATCAGAGGCACTGAGGAAGGGAAACATCTTTCAGCATGTTGGATAGTGTTTCCCTTCTTCGACGAAGGTCTCATGCCAAAGAAAAGCCTCCCCTTCAGCTTTTCTGTGTGCCTAATTTAACACTAGAAATGAGAAGAACTTTTATAGGTCTACATCAAAGTTCAGGACAGAAAGGAAACAGGAGACCTTGGAATTCATCACAATATGGCAAGGCTTAACAACTTTTAGTTCTATATATTCTATACAAAACCTACTTATTCCATAAGAAACAATATTATTCTATAAAACCACTACTAGTTTTGCTTATAGAAATTCAGAATTAGATCCGTAACAGTAAGTTCATACCCCTGACAGCACCAGGCAGCCTTCTTCAGAGACCTTCAGCTTGAACCACCCTGCCAAGAGCTCCTGACCTACACCCAGCTTCCAAAAAGCAAAGGCCTCCACTGTGTCTGCTCCCCTCTGAGGTAGGAGTTCTGCCAAGTGCTACTTTCCAAAAGAAAACCAGGTTTGCTGAGCTGACCCCGGAAGCACAAAGCAGAGCTCCCCCAGGAAGGTGATTTTATAGCCCCTGTCTGCTGTCCTGGCACAATCCCATTGTGAGAAAAAGCTGTACCTGCAGGAAAACCACAGCCAGGCATTGAGGCTAAAGTGAGGATAGTACCACCCGTTTCACCTCTTTATAATCCTGTGTTTTGGGGGTTTTTTTGGCTAATGGGGGGAGAGTGCTGCAGTGCCAGTGCTGTGTTGCAGATGACATCCATGTCATCATCGGTCGGTCTTCTGAAGTGAAAAAATGGGATAATACAGACATTTTCCAAGTTCATGGACAGTTCTACAGTTTGAGATACTCTGTTGTCTTTGTTTGCTATGTGTGTGAGAGACGTGGGAATTTGAAATGGGCCATAAAATATGAAAGACATGGGGTTTTTTTAGTGATAATGTATCAACCTGAGAAGTGAATGAGCCCATATAGCAGCTCTTTTGTCTCATTCATAATTTTAATATGCTGAAAGGCCCACATTTTAGTCTATCTGGCTACAAGCTTTTAAAGTATATGTTTATGAATCCCTGAGAAGAAAGACATCAAAAGAAACAAATGGCAGCTTTGAATTATAGAGGCAATGAATATTGTCATAATAAATTCTCTCCTCACCCAAAGGAGCAATAAGGGATTCCTGCTGTAACACACGATGTTTTCACAAGTCAAATAAAGCCACGTGTTCAATTTATAGCTTTCTTTGGGGCTGAAAGTCTCCACATATCTTCTATGAATGCAGCTGAAAGTGATTAAAAACTGTTTAAGAATCTAAGAATACCATGTTTCGAGCTAATTTAGGCTGAGATTTTCTAGGCTGTGCACGGGCTTTTGCTACCCAAGTCAGAGGCACTGATGTATCTAAATCCTCTGGGCAGCATGTCAAGCCATAATCTTTTAGAGGTGTTGCTTTACAGCTATAATTGCAGCAGGGGGGGGATGCTGAAGCGACAGTCAAAACAATGCTTTCATATGAAAGATTAGCCATTTCAACACCATGGTCCTTGTCAGAGTTGCAATATTAATCACCAATTCCCCACTTCAGCTCCATTTGCTGCTGCTACAAAAGGGGATGACAATTTAAACAACCACTTCTGGAATACTTGGCTGGCGCACTGAGCTTTGCTCTGGACAAGATGAATGAATCCATTTAGACACAAAGGCTACACATTTTGCCATATCTTTATTGCACTTTTACCACGTTGCAAACAATTCCACAAAAATGCTGCAAAAGTAAGCCTAGAGCTGCTGAAAGCAGCTTTTTACCCATATATGTATATATTTACACAAAACTATCAAAAGCAAAATTGAAAAGCAGCAGCTCATCTATGATAGTCTAGAAAGATAAGAGCTGCCACCCCCTTATGGACAAATAGTACAACTTGTCATTTTACATCACTTTGTAAAACCAACATTCAAGTATTCCTGTCAATGCACAATTAGTGAAATTCCCTTCTGGTAACCACTGTATTTATTATTATTATTATAATTATTATAATTATTATTATTATTTGCTTTTTAAGGTTCATAATGTCTTAACCCTTTAAATGCTGAGTAGCTGGGGGAAAAAAGCATTCAATTTAAATAAGATACAGTGGATTAGAGCACTTAAAGGGTTAACACAAAATACTAAGTAGACTGTCACCACAAATAAAGTGTGAGTCACAAAACTATGCCATCCCTCTTAGTTAAATTTGGTAGGTAGGTCTGGGGTTTCATAGATATACCATATATAAATACAAAATATTAAGTAAAGGCCTCCTTTCTATACAAAAAAGGACAGGAGGTGTTTTGCTATCAGACTGTTGTCTGTCAATGATCTGAGTATTTTCTGAATCTTTTCATAATCTCTCTTCAAGAACTAATGAAAAGCATCACATCAGACTTATTTTTTTCTTAATGAACTAATCCTTTGCAGAGTCTACACTTTACCTACTTTGGGAACAATTACATCTCATTTCTGAATTCACTGAATTCACGAAGTGGCATACACAGTCTTTTGCAAGACTTATTTTTTTCTTTTCTTTTTCTTTTTCCCCTTTGAATCTTCTTCACTCGGCTGGTAAACGTAGTCTTGCGATTTCACTACCTCTCGGTCGTAACAGTGTTAACATCAGTGTTAAAGTCATTTTCAACCACATTGTCATAACCATCCTTTTCTATACAGTCACTAACAGCCTTGAGGACAATCCGTAGCCGCCTGTCCATCGCCTCCAAGTGAGGCTGGTAGAGAATCGGAGCTATTTTGTCTTTTAGCAAAGATTCTTTCATCAAGAGACTGAGTTTGTATTCCTCCTTGGCTAACAGCTGTAATCGCAGATAGGTAGACTTCCTGATTCTAGGAGAAAAAAGGAGAGGAAAAAGTGCAAATCAGTATTTTCATCACTGTTGGTCCTGACAGGGCTAAAAGGCTTACAGTCAGCATTGCATTAATAGTGTAAAAAGCATATTATGTGATCTGAAATGATGAGAACCAGGCACTGTCACAGTCCTAAGGAGCAGCTGGCATTGTCACCTGGCCAGTGATCCCCAGGGGCCCTTAGGGGTGGAGAGGTTTTGGAGCACAGCTCTGTGTTGAAGTGCAGGCAGCCCTCGTGTTCCTCAGCTGGGAGAGGCACCAACTGGAGCTGGTGCAGCATTCACAGGGTCACGTCCATCTTGGCAAGGCCACACATGGCACTGAGCAGGGGGATGGGTGACAGCAGTGGAGGCTCCTCGGGCTCACCCTGCAGGGATGCCCAAGAGCCCCCACAGACACAGAGCTCACCCTGCATCTCAGCTGTGCAAAGATGAAACTCAAAATGTCACTTGTCCTCTCTGAAAGCCCTGGCCACGGGAACAAGGAAAGCTGTGGTGAAGCACCTGAACCAGCTGGGGTAAGTTTTCCCACTTGACTTGCATGGGTATTTTGTCTTAAAGCCTCTCTTCTGACAGCTCATAGCCACGCTACTGCAAGGTCCTGCTCTCAAGAGGGCATTCAATGTGTCAGTGCCAACGCTCAGGGATAGCTAAAGTCAGGCTCTGTGGGCAAGATCACACCATGTCCTCATCTCCATGGTGTGCAACAACAGATTCGCTTGAACATTTTCAGTCCTATTAGTGGAAACAAGTGTATAAACCAGGAAACAACCCCAGAGGTGAAACATACCTGCAGCACTGGTTTAAAGGCACCAATATGGAAAGTTCATCATGGGAATATTTTCCAAACCTATTTAAAGATAAGAGCAAGAACGTGACAAAAGCTGTTTTCAAGACTCACTCCTTTCTTTCTTTTTTCCTCCCAGAAAGATTATTAAAGATATTTACCCTCTTCCATTATCTAAGTGGATAATAAACGTTTCATTTCCAAACTTCTCAAAGGTTTCATAGTGATGTCGATCCATGTTACCTATGGAATAAAGAGAAAAAAAGGCCATTCTCACTCTGGTTTGCTGCTGAGCCTGCAGGTCAGGGCAGTGCAAACGCCCCAGTTCAGTGAGAAGCCCAGCGCTCCCAGCACATGATGGCTGTGAAGGGCAGGGAAAGGAATGGATTTACTGAGCTCATTTGCTTCTACCATGGATACCCCAAAGTGTGTGATGCTGGAAGATGGTGGAAACAAGCCCTGCTGCTCCAGCCTGGGGTCAGCATGGTGTGTGAAGCAGCCACGGCACATGTGAGGTGTGAGGCTTGGCTTAGGCAGGGGCAAATGCTTCAAGCAGGGCTGTTAATCCATATGACTCGTTTAATATTGCATTAATCTTCTTGAACCCCGACCAAACATCCTGGCTTTCCTCTATTAAGAACTCTGTCCAAATTTCTGACTGCCTGGAAGGCCAAAGCAGTATCATGGCTCTAACACATGGGTCAGGATGGTGCTGCAGTGGTACAGCTGCACAGCCCCCTTTGGGCACCAAGGCAGGCAGCCGGGGGACCTGCTTTTTACAGTCAATGTGCAGGGTACTGGTGCCAAGCTATGAGTTTTGTCTTCATGGCAGGGGTCTGGAGCTACTTATAGATGCCACATACGGCTCCTGAGCTGTGACTTGGCCTCTCCTGCTGCAGCCTACTGCAAAAATCTCAGTGGGGGCAATGGCAGAGGATATGTCCATGCTGGCACGTGCCCAAGGATCAAGTGTGTAGGTTGGCAACTTACAGGTGTATTAGCTACAGCGGAACAGATTTCATATGAGATTGTCTCAGTGTTAACCAATGACTGGGCTTGGAATGGGTCATTATTACCCAGTTGTTAATAATTATTTTATTCTGATTTGGTTTCATAGGCAGATAAAACCTTCCTGATAGATACCACAGCTTCCTTTGTGACAAAGCAATACCTCTTCCTCCCCCTCCCCCTGACATTTTATAGAGCAAGGAGCAGAGAACACCACTGCAGGATGAAAACAAAGCACTAGTAATGAGCAGTCCTTGCATGTGCCTCCAGGAGCCATACATTACAGTGGTAAAGCACTCACTAAAGCAAACTGTGAAGCCCTTCACTTTTGTGAAGGAGACTGGCCTGACCTGCATTCATCATCACTCTGCATTTCTGAACATCTTTGTTCCTTTAATCTGCACTGATGGGAATACATAACCACGTAAATCTGCATTTTCTCATAATCATCTAGGACAGCACATACAGCAAATGCAGCTTCAGCCACGCTTTAGCAAACTGCTGAGCTATGCAAGCAGTGTAGAAAGAAATGGTTCTTATTGTAATTAAATGTTGCATTTAATTTTTGAAAGAGATGAAACATACCCATTAGGAAATCAAAAACTGTCATATCCATTATATCCAGAATTCTGGTCCCACTGTCATACGGGGGTGTTTGTTTAACCTCTTCACAATAATCTGGATCAACTTCCCATCTGGAAAAGGCAATATTTTGATATTTTACGTGACATACAAAGCTTACTGAAAATTATAAAAAAAAAAAAGTTACTTTGCAAAGATCTAGTTGCATCATGTTGGACTGAGGGCAGGGTCAGGTAGAGGCAGCAAATTCCTCAGGCTGCTTCCAGCAAGGCAGGCAAGCAAGAAAGATTGTGACTGATGAAAAGGGAAGAAAACCACAAGATTGAAAACTATCTGGCTAATAGCTTCAGGATTTAGGAGACTAGCTGCACCATCAGTCATATGATGAAAACACCTCAGACTTGCTTAGGGCTGCTGATAGCAGTGAATCTTTCTCCCCCTGATAGGACTTAAGACAGGTACCGTTGCATCCTGCCAATGCCATTGGAGGTATTTGTCCCATAAGGGAATTATGCCATTGAAGGTCCTTTTGGGTTCAGGACCATAAGCTGGAGCTCCTGGCACACTAAGTGCCCTGTCACTTCCCAGGAGATGGAGAAACGCAGATGCTGTCCCGAGGCCGGGACAGCCAGGGCAGTGACTGCAGCACTGGTTTATTTTCCCATTGCCCTCCCTTTGCTCACCACTACTCACTCTGCTTTCTTGCGCTTGTGGTAGGAACGTCTCCAAGGGTTTCTCCAGGTTTTCCTTTTTGCTAAAGACAAATCTGGTAGGAAAGCAGCCAGGGACCCTTCAATCTGATCTGGTTTTCCACACAGGGCGTGCTCTGTTGAGCAGTAGTAGGAACATTCCCCATAGAAGCAGATGTTGTTGGCTGGCAAATAAAGGAGAAGAGTCATAAAACCTACCCTTAAATTAGTATTTGAGAATTCATAAAAGCACTGATGTATGTAAGAGCAGAAATAAATCCAAAACCCTGTTACCACACATAGTTTTCTTCCACTGAAACCACTAGAAAGACACTAATTCCAGTGGCTGTGATCACACCCTGTGCTGAGCTCTCTGTGACTATTTCCAGTCTATTTATATATTCTAAAAACACTTTTTTTTTTTTAATAATTTTCTTTCTCCTTTTTTTTCCCCAGACCGATACATTCTTTGGAATTTATCTGTTACCCCAGGCTGGAACCCCAAATCCCACAGCTGAACAAGTGTGGGCACATGCCCTAAAGTTATTTTTCAGACCCTTGGCTCATTTCTTTAAGAACAGAGAACATTTCATTCATTTACTTGTTGCCTTGTTGGTGTGAGAAGAACTGGCAGTTTCAGTACAGAGAATTATTTACCATGCAGGCTCCCGTGGGGGTGTGTGTAGAAGGTGGAAATAGCACAGATGTAACTCTGCCAGCACACATCCCAAACACAAATTCCTTCTTCCACACCTCACATTACTCCAACAACCGCAGAAAAAAGAACCTCCAGCAGGTTTTGGAGCTTGTGTTACCTTAAAACCTCCCCCAAAACTGCCACCACCTATTTCTGTACCAACAGGAACACCCACCTCTTTACGGGAACACCCTGCCCACGGGAATTCACTGAAGGTGAGAGAGAGCAGCTCATCCCCAAAGCCCACCAACGCTGGGCTGTGAACAGGAACAGGAGCACACTGCTGCTCTTGTCAGTGTGCTACAACTCTGCTGACATTGCTTTATGCACATAAAATGTCATTAGAGGAAGAGTGTGCCCTCTCCTCCATGGTAATGCATGAAGCTGAGAAGTCACATTGTGTCCTAATTCCCCACTAGGCCTCTAAATCCAAATATTATTCCTGAGCTCCTCTCCCTTTGGGCAGGCTCAGTATAAATGAGGCTGGCAGTAGAGAGAGGTGATTTTCTGCCTGCCACAGAAGACCTAGTGGCTCGGAAAGGTAAGCTGGTGGGTTTTCATCACAGTGCTGCCCTTCAGCACGTGGCCCTGCACATCACTGTGACATCCCCTCAGACCAAACCCAACCTACAACCAGCCAAGTGCCCCATGGAGATGGTGCAGCGCTGGTGGGAGACAATGAGTCAAGAGGATAGGGAACAATACTGCAGTTTACAGGAGGGAGGGAGGAACACAGCAAGGAGCTGTGTTTGGAGAAGGAGAAATAGGGGAACATAATATCTCATGATGTTTTTGACTGTATTAAATAGCTGCATTATCTGTGACTGGCTGCTAACCATGCAATTACATCAAATAAGTGGACTGTAAGGCTGATATGTTACTACTTGACTCAGCTTTTTATTTCCAAGCCTCTACTGATGTCCATCAGATTTGTCCGTGAAGTTGTGATGACTTTGCTCTAGAGAAAGCCTTTTCACATCCCTCTGCTCTGACTGACTCATAAGGGCCACCCATCCATCCATGCTCAGAAACAACTAACCTGAGCTTTGTATTTACATTCACAGGGTTGGAGCATACCAGTTAAATACATCCTGGCTGCATCCAGAAATGTTTACTCTGTGACCGAAAGCCTTGTTGCCAGTTACTAAAAGAAAAGTACTTCAGGCAAGAGAAAAATGAAGAACAGAAATTACAAAAGGAAGGAAGGGAGCACTCAGCACATCTGTACTTCTGACTTCATAATTTGAGTGTTTTACCAAGCAGAATGTCCTCTCTTAAAAATTATTTTGAAAGCTTTTCCTCACATATAAGGCATACTTAGTTCCTTAACATCTCAATTAGAGGAACAGTAGCTTGAGATTTCCCATGCGACCCTCAGCTTCTCCTTGTGTACCAGGTCCACCAGCTCTAGGACTGTCTCATTAGCCTCCTTCAGACTCACTCATCTCATTAGCCTAAAATCAAGTATAAAGTCAAAACCCAGACAAACCCAATCTAAGGCAAGCCCTGGGCACAGTGCCCTGCAGTCTAGAAGCTCTCATGGGCTTCCTTTTCAAAAATGGCAGCGTGGACTTGGCACAGCTTTTGCAGGGCTAACACGGGTGCCTCAGCTTCACCTTTAACCATCCAGGCAAAACCAGGAAGGCTTCGTGTCTCCCTGGGAGCCTCTTCCATCATTCAGGATGAAGGTAAAGAGTTGTCCAAGCTGCTGTGGGCAGTGCTGCCAGCTGCAGATGGGCTGCGAATGGTGGATCATACTGGGCCATCAGGAAGGTTGGGATATTCTCAGCCAACAAAAACTGGGGGAAAACATCTGTGATTTATATCCGTAAAAAACGTTATTGCAGATAAAGTATTTCAAGGGGTTCCAGGCTGCCACAAGGGATGATTTACAAGAAATCACATGCAGATGCTGCTTGCTGCAGGCTAAAGCAGAAGAGTCAGGGAATATAGAGATCTCTTCTTTCCTGGGCACCAGCTGCTTGGTGGGAAGGTCAGGTTTTCCCTGTGCTGCAGCCACGGTTCGTGTTTCCAGCATGACCTGACTCCCACCTGGCAGCAGGAAGCCAATGCTCAGTTATCTGCCACCATAACAGTTCTGTGAAGAGCAAAAGGCCCAGCAATGCCCCCCACCCTGTGCCATCACAGCCTTTGCTGCTCGCTATGTAAATCTGACCTTTCAAAAGAGGAATTGCATTAAACACAGCATTTTGCTCAGTGGGAAGATAAATACTGTGTTTAATAGTTTGCTTCTGAATTTAACTTTGGGAACAATGAAACCCTGCTCTGTATTGTCAACGAAAGCAGCTGGGACTAATCATTTGACAGTAATCACACACTGGTATCCAGATAAATCTCGAGGAAGGCTCGGGGGCTGTGGCAGTGATGGCGTTCGCTGCTGCAGAGTGATGCAGGGAGCACGTGTCCTGCCTGCACCATGCCAGCCACTCATCCCGCTCATCCCTGCCAGGATCCTCCAGCTATTGATCTTCCCACAGAGCCCCCACTGCCTGCACCAAGGCATCCAGTCCCCCCAGCAATGGAAAGATGCATCCCGTCATGAAGACAGTGAACGTGCATTAAAACCAAAAGTGTATTTCTCACTGAGAAGTTATTTTCAATGGCAAAGCTTTTTCTGCCAGCAGTTATTCTTCCTGTGGGCTCAGGCCTACTCTCCACAGCTCCTGTCCCTTTTCTGGGGATAGTGGAGGTGAAATGATGCTGTGTGTCAAGCTACTGCTAATGAAATTAACTGCCTTGGTTGATACAAAATAGACATCTTAGTATGTCTACCCTAGATCTTATGTACTGGCAGTAAGATGAAGCAGCCTGAATTATCTGTGGAAACATTAATTTTTAAGGTTTCTGAAAAATGTAGAAAAAAAAAAGAGGTACCAAATATAGAAACCCACAGTTCTCATTTAAGACTTCAAGGTGCAGCAGCAGGGCTCTTTGAAACCTAAGTAGGTGACCCACATTCTGCACAGCAGGCTGAGGGTGAAATTCCAGCTAGAGACACAAGCCCAGCACTTCACGGCCATCCCATGCTGAAAGTAGGGTTTGGCTTTCCAAAGGCAAAGTAATAGTGAAAGGGGAGATGAGCTCCCTGTTGGAGCATGGTCCTTCTCCTCCCATTAAGATTGCCCAAACCATGTGTTTCTCTCACCAGATAAAGGTGTTTTGGTATAAGTACACCTGCAAAAGAAGAAACAGCCAGGAGTTTGTGTCCCTGCAGAGTGGGTAGAAATGGCAACAGCAGCAGTGCTGGCAAAGCAGGCAGGGAGGGATGTTTATACTTGCTGAAATGTTCAAATGCTGCGAATTTGCAACATGCAAACTCCTTCTACACTGGAAACCAAAATTGTTTCCCCAGAGCACTGGAAAGGCAAGAGAATCCCATGTTGCAATGTCTGATTTTCATTATCTGAGGAGGAATGGCTACGATTCCTAATGAAATGCACACAAAAATCATGACCTGGTGATCGAAACGCCAACTAATCAGGACAATTAAGAACCAGAGTGTCTGTGTACTCATCTGCACATTTTCTGGGCATCATCCTGATAGCTGAACAATAGTTCTCAGGAAGAAAAGGAACAAGGGAGGATACCTTAAAGCAAATTGCTTGGCAGAGCAATTCTTTTACTGAGCTTTGCATGACTGTTAATAGAGGACATTTAGCAAGCCTGTGCGACTGGAGTACTGGAAAGAATCCTGAATATTTACTAAAGCAATGCATGAAAAGATCTTTCTTTTACCTCCTCAAAATAATAGGTAATTCATAATTGCTATTGTATGCTGAGAGAGGAAAAAGAATCCATAATCCCTTGGAATTGGTTAATATGAACAAAAACATAGTGCTTACTAGCTGTGTAACATTGATTTCTTTAAGCTGCTGCCTCAATTACTTCCAAAACGAAGGCTGACATCATTAATATGTCTCTTTTTTCCTAGCAAATTACCATTCATTTGTGAGAGTAGCAGGGCTACTGCAGTCTGCCCTACTGCAAAGGATGTAAAATTAATTTAAATAATTACTGACCTAATTCCATTTCTCATGTTTAAGTCCAAACTGCCTGGAAGTGCACTTCTCTGCAATCTGCTTCCTCTCTGAGTGCAGCCTAATGTATCATCTGACCTGCCAGCTCAGAGCCATCACCACTTTCCAGTGGAAGAAGGGATCCTGCTCGGCACTGTGCTCTGAAGCTGCGACTGCCTGCAGCTCCCTGGCCCTGATTTCCATGGCTGATGGGACAAGGGAGGTGTCCCAGGGGTGGAAATGCAGTGAGGTTTCTTCCAACACATCCCCGTGCTGGTCCAGGGGATGAATCACAATGCAGTGATGAGCATCATCAATGCCCACCCTCTGAGGGTTCCCACTGCAAATGAAGGGCTCCCAGCCCGAGGGGAAGAGCGTCCTATAAAATCAATTCCATTTAGGGCTCTAATTTTAAGAGAGGTAACGTGTGCACGGGGAGGGATGTATTGCCAGCATAACCATTAATTGTCACTGAGCATCTCTGGGGATAGAGATGCAGTGACAAAGCCACCTGAAAGCGAGTCCCAGAGGGCCCTCAGTAGGTGCACAGGCTGGTTTGTGCAAGTAGGACACGTCACACCTCAACTTCTCAGCTTTGTGAGCAGTTCTCCACCAAAACCAACTGCCCTTCATCTGCCAGAGGGGACAAATCAGCCTGTTCCAGTCTTCCCCAGGCTCCCTTTTCCTTCTCCATCCTTACCTTTCCAGACCAAGAGTCTCACCCCTGCACCTGACTCTTCCATCTCTGCCATCAGTCTCCTGCTTGAGCTGCCTGCTAGGCTTGTGAAGTTGTTTCTAAATGCTTAATTTAGGATCTTTATTATTTTTTTCATCAAGCATTAATTAATGCCTGCCTTTTAAGGTCAGTATGAAATACAAGACAGAGGTTGGGCATATGTTAATGAGAATCTGACTAATTAAACTGGGGACTTGTAGGGAAGAACTCTGACAAGTAACCAACGTGATTTAAGCAAAGTATATTGATTTAGGAAGTGTGAAAGGGAAAGAAAAAATTAATTGCTTAAGCATTTCATTCTCCAGAAAAGCCTGATTCATAGTTAATCAAGTATTTTAATTGAATTTATCTGAGGCCTCTAAATAAATTTGAATAAAGGATTATGCTCGGATCATCCCTTGGATGTCTGGAATTTCATAATGACAAGATAAAGATCTTCATCCGAACTGGCAGCCTTAACTCTGTGTTGCCCTGCTCTGGCTGCTGTAAGCTTCTCAGTGCTTGAGAACAGTTTTGTAATTCTCAGAAATCACTGAAGTTCACCCCTAAGCCTTGAAATACAACATGGGAAGATTAAAAATCAAGCAAACCTACAAATCCATGTCTCACTTACCAAAATGGGAATACAATGACTTATGTTTTAAATGAGCCAAAGCACCTTGTGCACGTAGACAAGTCACAAGATTTTTTTGCCACCTTTTTTGTGTGATTATTTGCCTACAAAAAGCCGAGTCAAAAAAAAAAAGAAAAAAGTACAAACAGAGAGACAGGGAGGGAGAGAAAGCAACTGATGCAAATACAAAAATGTCTTGCCCATCAGGTTTGGTGAATGTGCACTGTCACCATGTACTGTCACTGTGTACTGTCACCGGGTAGTGTCACTACCGTCACCACAACTGTGCAGGTAAAACTGGAGTGCTCATAACACGGGGCAAGATGAAACCTTCTGTAATTATGTAACGTGTTTTCACGAGTGAAGTTACTGTAATGAATAACTGTCTGCTCGACTGTGTCCCGCAGAGCTGAACACAACTATGAAGCTAAAAATAACAGCCATAATAATGACTTTATTGGGGATCAGAGAAGTGTGATAAACGTTTCGAGAGCGGAAGCACGGCAACCACAGGGCTCTGGTTTCTAATGGCAATGAATTGCAGTTCCATTGGAAGAAACTGTAATTAAGTCTTCAGATCTTGACTTTAGGGACCTGGGATAAACAGCTGCTGGCCAATCACACACGGAGCAAGGGAGAGATCTCCGGAGGTTTCTGCTCCAGATTGCCTCTCACCCAAGTCGCAGCCTGAGTTCAGCAAAGCACATTTGCACACAGCTGAAACAATGTGAGTTAAGCTACTGGAACACAGCACTATGCTTTAAGTTGAATGTTAACCTATATACTCTATACGTAAGGGCAAACTCAAGCATTATTTTCATGCCTTAGCTCACAGCTCTAATTTCTCCATCTCGACATCTCAGGTGCTGCACAGAGATGCTGATGCTTTTTCCCACCCTTTGCCCATTTTTCCCAATTCCAATTGTACCTTTTGGCGAGCAGGGCAGAGTTTTATCCTGGGTTTGTAAAATTCGCACCCTGTGAAGATCCATCCTTGACTGGGTCCACAAGATGTTGTGAAAGAGTGAAGAGTAATGGAGAGTGGTCTTGGTTTCTGGGTCAGACCTCTAAGCAAGAGCGAGGACTGGGGACAACTCAGGTCATTTCTAGCCTGCCCTCTGCCCAGCAGAGATTTCAAGCTGGAGGCAGGATATGTCATATATCTATTTCTTGATTTATTTTTTTTTCAAACTCCTGTTGCAATAAAACCTAAATGACTCTCAGAAAATTAGCTTTTGGTCCTCCAGTCAAAACCAGAAATAAATGCATCTGACCAACAGGAGTGACAGATCCCACTGCAGCAAGAAAAAAAGTCTAAATAACTAATGGGCCAGGTAATAAGGTTTAGGGTAAACTGAGAGCAACAGAAAAAAATTGCTTTAGAAATTGTTCTACATAAAACATTTGTTGAATACATTGCTTTGGCGAACATAAAAGCCTGTCTCTGAGGATAATTTGTCAAGGGGAAAAAGGCAGTCAATTCAAAACAATACAGTCTTCTCTATAAGCTATGTCTCCGCATTTATTTTTATTCAAAAGGTCTAGGAGACAGTTTTATTAGAAATATCTGAGCAATTAAGCAATCTACACATCGTTCCCTTAAGTATCTGTTCGGTGGGACAGAAAGAATATAGTGCTATTTGCAAGACTACCTGGTGAGATGAAAAACGTTCTCCACAGCTTCTTGTCACGAGTAACATCTCGAATTTCCCTTGTCATGTTAACCAGTCTACCTGCAACCGGTGGCACACGACGGAAATCCAGGATCCTGGAAGAGGAAGAAAAGAGGTAGCTTATGTAAAGGATTAAAACGTAATGATAGTGGTAGGTTTTAGGAAGCTTCATTACATTCTGAAGGCACATTTATCTGTGGTCTTTGAGGAGCAAAAAGCCCATCAACTTTAAACTGGATAATCCTTCATATAATATATTGCAAAATATGTCCTGAATGTGATGAGCTCTGACTTGCCTACATGGCATGGAGCAAAATACAGAAGGGTATGGAAGGCATTGTTCCATGATAAAAATGAAGACACATACAATTCCAGGAGTAAGAGACAGTGGAAATTTATTTTTTCACTTTGTGCTACTTCATGATTGTTATGACATGCATTTTGCTCACCAGTTTTTTAAGTGACTTGGGGAATGGGATTTCAGCCTCTTTCTTCCATAAACACCATTTAATTCTTTTTCTGACAGTCTTAGTATGTGTTTGATTTATTTCCTTCTGCTCCTCTCTGTTTTACTACCCTTATACCAACCTAAACAATCTCCTTGAGACTAAAAATTTTCCCACGGGCAAAGGCTGGGAGAAGAGGCTCTTTCTAGCCCAAACTCCCCTGCCTTAATAGATCATAAAATACTCCCTACTAAGCATTGCTATTAGATACAGTAAAAGAGCACAGGCCCCATACAAAGTCTCCCCATAGGTGGGATTTTTATATCCACTGTCTGCCGTTCAGATTTTCTACATTGGCTAGCAACCGCTTTTCCTACTTAGTGTGTGGATATTTAACATACCCCCCATAGGAACTCCACTAATGTTTTTTTTTCTACAGCACCATCTGCTTAAAATGGCGAAATAAAACACAAACCAGAAGGGATCAACACCAAGGTCAACAACAGTGAAATAGAGAAGATCCTTGAAGGATCTCATCAGGATGGCTCCTGACAGCAAATCTACCCTGTGCCACCCGCTGACAGGTTTCCATACCCCAACCATCATCCCAGAAGGCACCAACCCCGCAAATAATTTGTTGCCCCAAAACTTCAAGCCTTTGAAAGGATGTTTCTCAGCACTTCACAGTGTGAAAGATGCTTCAGTTCTGACTCAGCCTGTGAAATGCCATTGTTTCTAGCCCTACTGTTAATTACTAATTATTAATTCCCACCCCTAACCTGGGCAGGCTGAGAGGGCTGCAGTGCCTTGCCAGTCTTGGGGTATCCACCACCCCCTGCACCAACTCTGCCTGGGGGGACATTTTCAGGTGGCAGGACCATGAGATGACCACCAGTGCCCTCTCCTTCGCACTAACTTGTGGCCCAAATGTGCTCCTGATGTGGGACAGTCCCAGCTTTTTGCTGTGAAACCAGAACTCCCTTCCCACCTCGATTACTCCCCTCTGAATCCTCACACCACTCCCCACGTCTTGCTCGGATCTCCGTGCCCTGGGGCTAATTGGGGTGAGCCAGGCTCCCTTCAGACTTACGTGACACAGTCCCCTGGAGATGGGTCCTCTCCATATGTACTCCCAGATCACAGGGGAAATTAATTTCTCATCTTCCCTCCAATATAACTTCTCTTTCTTTTTGAGAATTACTTATTGCCAGGCTTCTCATTCCCAGAGCAAGTCGCATTTCCTAATTATTAATCTACCCTTTCATCATCTGCCATTTCATTTATTCATGGCGTTTGCCCACCTTTGTTCAACTTTCCACTTTTTAAAAAGTAATTCAGTTACAGGGCTGGCCAAGTGCAGCAACTTATCACAATATTTCCCCTTTTCTTCTAATGCAAATCCGTTCTACTTGCCTGTCCAGATGAAATGCTGCTATTTCTGCATTATGTCTCTCATAGTCTGAGAAATAAAAAAAGTCAGGCGGGGTTTCTTGTTCTCTGGTTTGCCTGCAAAGGAAAACAAGGAGAGTGTTTTAATGAAGGGTTAGCATTTCTAAGGAGCGGTGCTCAGTCATCAGCATGCTATTCAGGAGTTCAGAATTGTTTGCTTAATGGAGGACCTTTAAATACCTCGTGTGTGTGTTATTTGCCATGCAGCCTTCATTTTATCTTCTTTTTTAAACTACTGTAACATAAAAAATGGGAATTCAAGACTTGTGCACACAGTCTGCTGCCACAAAGCTGTTCCACTCAAGATTCTCGCTCTATTTAACAAGATCTGTTTTATCACTCTCAAACATTTCATTAGTGATAGCGGTGAAGACAATGTCATTTCATTAAATTATCATTAACTGTAATTATGAAATTTCCAAAAGTAATAACATTTTTCTTTCATCTTTGGCAGCCATGCTGCTCCTATCTAGAATATGCCTCTCCTTTTGTATTACTTGGAAGCCAAAAGTGACATGTTTTTCTCATTTCAGAAGAAACAGGATCATCGCAGTTTGACGGCCACGACACATGTCATGTTTCAAAGAACATTAACAAGACCATGAGAGCGGGTGCAGAATTTGTTGTTTCTCAGTTTAAGAACCAATAAAAAGTGTCATTCTGATGGAAATAGAAAAGGTAAAGCTTTCACACTGCACTCCATGGAAAATACAAAGCTCCAACTAAGACAGAAGAAAATCTCCGTCTCACTTGAGGCGATTTCGGTCCTGATGGCTTTTGGATGGAACAAAACTCAGGCAGTTGACCAGTACAATGCCCGGGTCCCACCTCAACCTGCATTATGCCCTGTTTTGAAGTCTTCAGTGGGAGATAAGCACAGCAAAGCTGTCTGCAGAGCATCTGCAAGGGAGGACAGTTCCCCAGAAGAGGAAAACAAAGCTCTTTTTCATTCCCCACTGCCACAGGTGGCCCAGCTGACAGCTCATGCGTCACTCCTGCTACCTGCTGGCAACTAAAATACAGCTTCTGCATGGGGACCTTGGTGCATCAAAAGCTTTGGGGTGGTGCTGGTGCACAGCTCAAACCTCCAGAGAATTTGCAATAAGTCTTAATTATGGGGTTTGTTGGGAAACCAAAGCTGTGTCCACCCACGACTGTGACTACCAGAGATGGTATCTGCCCACAAACCCTCCTGGGGCTCTCCACATTGCTGGAGAAACCGGGTAAGTCTTGTGGGGTTTGGCTCTAAGAAGACTTTGCTATGCACCCAACAGGGTTTGACAGCCTGGTATTCTTTCTCAGACATTCCTTCTTATATTAACATCTTGGCAAGGCACTCAAACTTGCCCTAAATGATGAACAATTGTTATCATAGAGACAACATCAAGGTACTGTCCGATGTAAGTCAAGGTCAGAGTGGCCTTAAACACCCCAGTGACGCTCTGGCCAAAACAGCACTGACCACTGTGACAGCAGTGGCCACAGAGGTGGCCAACACTTGGCAGAAGTCCTGCTAGGGCACTGCTGTGGCCAAAGGGTTCACAAGGACACAAGCTAAAAGTGAGCCCGGCGTAAAATAAAAAGTGGTATTTTGCTTTGTCTCCATAACCAGTGCAGAGGTGGAAGGGGTGAGCACACCCACAAAGAGGAATATGGGAGAGCACAACCTCTGGCGTGCCACACAACGCACCACAAAATCAAGGCAGGAGTTAGGAGAGCTGCAACCTCACTGTGCATATTCCCCTAAAAAAATGAAGGAATGAGCCCTGAATATAAATTAAAAGAAAAAGATTAACAGATTTCTTCTAGGCATAAAATTACACATTTGTCCATAACTTTCCCTCCCCTCCAGATTTTAAAATAGTTGATTTCTTCAACAAGTCAAAGAGAGAAAGATTCAACCCAAGATTTTGCAAACTCTACACATATCAGCACAGCTGATAAGTTGCAGAAAATATTACTAATTAGCTAATCAATGCCATCTGCCTTTTTATCTCCCAAATACTTTAAACGTATCACGGCTGTTCCTTTACAAGAAAATCCTGCTCCAGAAAATCAGACTTGAATAAGGGCTAGATCTCAATCTTGCAAGCACAGCCATACCCCCAGCCCAGCTCCCCTGCAGTCAGCACATCACCACCAGGATCCACTTTTCTCTTTCCTCCCTGACACCCCCGGCAATGGCTGGGGATATTATTCATTTGGGAGTAAGTACAGCTGTCCTGCAGGCTTAGGCTTGTTTGTACATATTTTTCTGCTGTCATAATGTGTTATTAAGTGGTAGCACACCCTCCTAGGAAATCATGGAATTGATTGTCCAAAAACCTTCAAAACTGGACACCAAATCCACAGTGAAACCTAGACAATGGAAATGCCGGTATTTTTTGAACCTGATGACACACCATGAAACAAACTCCCAAGTTTCTTTTCGTGCTTCCCCCTACTTAGCTAGGAAAAACCACTCTCCAGCCACTGTCCACATGGTCCCTACCCATGTCACACACATACGGTACCCACTACTCTGTCTCTTAAAAATACCTTGTTATTCAGCACATAGACTGGAAGGAGAATTTATCAACCCCCCAAGCTGCTTTACAATCCTTGTGTTGCTTTGCAGAGCTCTGCAGAACTAAGTCGTAGCAGATCCAAACACCCTGCAATAACCTTGAAAAACCCTTTCTGCTGACTTGTTACAATATCCCATGGACAGGAATCTTGCACCTGGGATCTGACTTTAGCTGGATAGACTTCTATTCAAACAGACATTTATTGTTAATTTGATGTCTGCAGCAGCACCTAAAGAGGTTCCTTGGTAATTCCCCAGCCAGAGTTAGGCTGCCATACCACCAGCAAACATTAACATTAGGAGGCTTGTAGCCCAAGGTAGGCAACTGAAGCCACATGAGCCTAACACAGCTCTGAATCAATGCCATCCTTCCACGGAATGTTATGAGAATGGCTTTAACAGCATTAAAGTGCACTTACATCATAATCTATATTTTTTACTTTAATCAACTGTGTTTATACGTAATTTTATTTTATCCATGTTAATTTTTTTTTTTCAATTGTATGCACAGTCTAATCAATAAATTGCCTCGTTTGGAGCCAATTCTTCTAACAATCTATTCTGGTATATAAAGCATAGAGAGTTGGAAGATCAAACTGCTCTCAGCAACACAGATGAACGGTCAACAAGTCCTATCAGTTACTCTGGATTTAGATCACAGTGACTGGTCCCCAGTCCCCAGGTGACAGCTCAAAAAAAGGCATGCACTGAGACCCTGATCAAGTAAAGCATCTTATAAAACAACCCTGGAATCAAGCCACCCCACAGCACGTTTTAAATCAGAATTCCATTTTAGAAGGGGAAAAAACCCAAACATCCCTCAAGTTAGTTTGGTTTTATCACCTGATGGCTATTGAAGGTCATTGTCTATTAAAATGACACACACAATGAGATATTTGAGCAAACAGACCAATATGCTGAGCCCTCTGCAGCAGTGCACGCTACTGATGCACAGTAAGTTACAGCAGCGGGCCCAGCTCCTCAGAGCCAGCAGTGACACCTCACAGCGAGCAGGGACAGGTTCTGCACAGGTTGCGGACGGTGGGAGAGGATTTCTGGCGATGGCTCATATTTTGCAAACAGTTGGAATCTGGTGATCCTCTCTTTGGAGAAGGATTTGGCAGGTATTTATAACGGCAGGCTGGGAAGCTGTGGAGGAGAGACAGATGGAGGTCTGTTGATAGTGCACACAGTTAAGAATTACACAGTGGCACCAGCCCAATTCCAGCATGAGGAAAAGACAAATCAGCATGGTAACATGTGTAGAGAAGTAAGAACTAAGGGGAAATCAAAGCCCATGGAGATTTCCTCACCATGACACAACTTGGAGAAAACACAGGAAGCAGAGAACGATTTTAAACAGGACAGGGACATGTTTGTGTTGACACAAGACAAGATGCAACTGTGATCTGATCTGGTGGCTAGAAAAGTGAATCATGCTTGCAAACGGAAGAAATAAAGCTCCTCTGATAAATGAACAGTCATGAATAAATCTGGTGAGTCAGCTCCATTCTAGGTATGGTTGGGACCTGGTTTGGTGTTCAGCAGTATTTGGATAAATCAACATAGTGATTTGCATTCAGAAATACTTTCAAAGTCTCAAGTTTCTCTTAAATGTTTCTGTAAACACTTTTTTGGCCCATTACTTGATCCCCCAAACCCAATATTAATAATTTCTTGTGGCTTTTCTTTTTGCTGTTCATGAACCCCATCACCACAGGACAGCTGCAGACTCTGGCATTTCATAAAATGCCATTATATAAACTAAACTTTTAACATGGAAATCTATATTTAGTTTCCATGACCACTAGCATACACCTGCCTAAACTAGGATTAATACCCACCAGGGCCATGTATTACTCGAAAGAATCCTGCTCAGTGCCAGACTTCCTCTGCTCCGGAGGGGCTCTATTATCTGTACAGTAGCCAAAAAGCTAGAAAATAGGGCAAACAGCCCAATCTGAGCTAAGTGTTGTCCTGACAGACACATGCTGTCTTCCTATGCTGCAGCCCAGAGACATTTCAGAGACACCTTTTGTGTCAGACCCTCGTACCTTAACTAATGAGAGGATGTGCTGCTGATTTGAAAACAGCTCCTTTTAAATAGGTTACACCCCTGTTCTGACACATAATCAGGGGAATCAACCGCCGGGATTAGGGATGATTAGGGATCACAACAACGAGCTTTGCTGCAGCAGGGAGTAGGTTTGCTTGGGTCAGGCTGTTTTGCAGACAGAGCCCCTGCCCCTCTCCAGCCAGGGGAATTCGGCAGCAGTGAAATCACTGTGAGATATAAGCCAATGAGGCTTTGTAATTGCATTGGCAGGGACACGACTGGCACTGATAAGAGCATAACTTGGCTATCGGGAACAGATAACAGGAGATTAACTGGGTCTACCCACAGCTATAGGTTGCTATTCTTCTCCTTTGGAAAGCAGCTTTCCTCTCTTCCTGTGGAGTTATTTAAGGTGTTTAAAATACCCATCCTGAAGCCGAGTTGCAGGCTCAAGAGTTCACATATAGCATTACTTAAATGATAAAATATAGTTAATACAAGACTAAGAGGATAGTTAATGCAAAGATAAAAGGTGGCCACTCAGCAGTTAGCTGCTGTTTCAATTATTTTATGGCCTGGAATGGAATTGGGGATTTTTTGCATTTGGAAGCTCCACAGTGGGGCTTTGTAGGCAGCCCCTTGCTCCAGCATGCCACTGAGGCACAGATGCTCCATCAAGTCCAGAGAACCTTTCTTCCAACACAGACAAGCATGAAATCTCCCCAGCCCTCACCGATGAACCTCTTCTTTGTACTAATGGAAAACTCAGACTGAAAGTCCGGTGTCTGCTTGCAAGATTTTCTCCCTCCCTCCCCTCCACGCAACACTTGTGTCAAATTGGATTGTGCAGCAGGGGGATCTACAGTGCCCTGAGATCATCTAAAGCTTATTATTCTAAGTGAAGGAGGCAGCCCGTGGAAAAAAAATGGTGTCTCTGAGGCAGCTGCAGTCCTTAGGAGGGTACCGAGATTTTGCATGCAGAGTTGTATCATCTGGGAGGGCTTCCAACGCATTTGGCACCGGTTAGAACAGGTGGAAAAAGTGCCACTTAATTTTAGAATAGATTTTAGTGGCTTAGTAAGTCCTCAGGAAGAGAAATGATACTGTTAATGCAGCTACAACTACAGCAGTGGAGATATCTGGTGCCTGCTTCTGACTCCTTATGGAGCCTTGGCAGCTGATGGCTCTGGCTTTATCAAAGCATTGTGCTACAAAGAGCACTCCCAGGGACGACAGGAGCTGTTTACAAGAGCAGAACATGGGCCAGAAAACGAGCGGCCAAGGCAGGAATGCAAAGACATGCAATTTGAGTGGTACAGAGAGGATGTTTGGCCCGTTTCATCGCCATCAACCAAATGACAGTATGGGCCTCTGCAGGATATTCAGCCTTCTCCAGTTTAAGTAGCATTTCTGCTGCTAGGAAAAAAAAAAAAAAAGGAGAGAATATTTACTGTGGCAGGAAGACAGAAATTCGCACAGGGATGTGATAGCAATAGGAATAATTAGCAAACTGCCAAAAGGATAAATACCGAGATCATGCTATTGCGTGCCAGCCCCGGAGTGCTTTTCTCCTGAGCAGACGGAGGGAGCTTGACAACAGCACATGCTCAAGGACCAGTTAGCTTAATATAAATCATAAACTTCTTATGCAGAGAATGACAATAAGCTTTCGAAAGAGCATTTGTATATATAAATATCTTGTTACCTGGCACAGAAAGACAGCGGGGCTGAGAGGGACAGAAAATCCGCAGGGAAACAGTGTATTAGGGTGGGCTTGCTTTGCATTTCTAGTGTGGAGTAAAAGGAAAAAGAGGCTCAGGAGGTCACCTAGCCCTATTCCCTGGCCCCAGGGTGAGATCAGCTAGAACTAAACCATTCTTGACAGACGTTGTTCTAATGTGATCTTCAAAATGTCCTTTCACTATCCCATGGCTACAGCCCTCTCATCCTAGTCCCAATGGGCTGGCTTTACTCTTCTGCTGATTTCCAGTCTTGCTTTTCCTCCTGGCAAAACCATCACAGTAAGACCTGCTGCAGCTGATCCGTGTGTCTTTCTGAGGGAATACATGCGGCACAGGCACCAGAAAAACTGGCTCCCATTCCTGAAAAGAGCATCCCCAAGCCAAGACCAGGGAATGAGGCCTTAACGCCCTTAGACTGCAGATTCCTCAGCTCAGAAGCCCCTTCTTCACAAAGCACGATTAATTTATTTTTAATTCATTAAAAACCCAGCCAGCCCAAAGCCAGGAAAGGGTACTTTAGGCTTTGCCCTTAAAACCAACGCTGGTACTATAAGGCAAAGAAGCAACCTATAATTCCTCTACATAGATCAGGGCATTTGTGAAAACATCATGCAAAACCAGCCTCTTGCTAGGAGCAGCACCAGAGGAAGGCTCCTGCCACCCCATGCACTAGATGTATACATATATATATATAAAAAAGCAGATTTTCACCCGAACAAAACACTGAAGTTACCACTCCTGCCTACACAAGCAGATCTAATATGAAGGGATGAATAATCAGGGAAAATAATATGATCCAAGAGTATGAAAAATTAATTTTATTCTCCACTAAACTATAAAAATAATAATAAACCCAGACATTCTCCTCTTTTCTTGGGGCCTTTTCTGTTCCTTTTAGTGGTTTGGACTTGGTATTAATATCTCAAAATGCACCCTCTCTATACTGTTGCCTTCACTGACATTGTGCTGACAGTAAAGTCAAGGCATAATCTCACCAATCATCATTTCATTGTCTACCAGCACAGAAGAATAGCTCTTTTTTCATTCACTCCTTTGTGCTTTCAGATGTATAAGACATGAAGAGAATCTTTGATCAGCACAAAAAACGTAAGAGTTTGATCAACCAGGGAAAATTTCCTTCAGCAATTCAGAATATTACTTCCAGATCTGCCCAGTAAGTAGCTGCCTGTCACCATGGGAAAAGAAAATGGAAAACAAAAATTAGCGTGAGCACATTTGTCAGGATGTCTTCCCCACACACGCTTTTCGGCGCGACAGCCAGCGGTCCCTTCCTGCCCCCAGGAATGTGGGTAAGGAGACGGGGTCTCTGGGCTGGGTGCTGAGCTCTCAGCCTGGTCAGAGCTCAGATTCACAGGTTGGTTGTGTATTATTATTATTATTATTATTATTATCATTATCCTTTAGAAGGTGGCTGAAGATAAAGCAAAATGAAATGCTGTTACAAAGCAGATAAGCCCTACAAAACCAGAGAAACGGGCTCCCGTGCTGCCCAGCTCCAGATGGATGTACATACCTCATGTATAATCCAGCACACACAGCAATATCTATCACCACCTGCTGTGGCATGGACATGATGTGACCAGACAAGTAGGACCCTTCTTTATAACATTTGCCCGTATTTCCCCTGCACCCCTCAAACATTAACGAGCTGCTACAATGACATTTTATGCCTTTCTTTCAGGAATCTTCAAATTTAAGAGGCAGGGCGTAGTGTTAGAAAGCATGCAAGTTTTAAAACTCTTGAGGTAAAAGGAGTTTTTCCAACATCATGGGGTAGAGGTTGGTCTCAGTTATTACGGAAAAGCAGCACCATGTTTGAGTGCTGGGGTGAGTGAAATAAAGATGCTTTCCACGGCCGCTTTGGAAAGCTGCGTACAGGGCTGCTTCTGTTGTAAGCAATGACACGCACGGCTGACTTTTTGGCCAGCAGTGGGGATTGAAGTGTGTACTTCCAAAATTGGAAGCTCAGGTCTTCATACCCTGATTTAAAGAAGCCTGCCCCCTGCCCGGGGAGCTCAGCGGGATGTATACAGCCCATAGTGGAACGCTGATTGTGCAAGAGGCAGCTCACAGCACGCAGAAATTACAGGGGTGCGAGGGTGGGAGTCGGGCTGCAAACTCATCTTTGTCTCCCTCCTTTGGGATGCTGGTGGGAAGAGGGAATGTAGGACGGAGAACAGATGAACACTGATGCCACAGTGGCTAAGTGGCAGTGCTTGTTGGCTAGAAATGTCTTTCTGCCATCCAGAACAAGCGGGGCTTGTACAGCGAAACAAATGAGTCACGGTACGAAAAGAAAGGCAAGGTCTGGGAAGCTCCTGTCACCAATTAACTTTGCGGATAAAAAAAATTCTTGACCCAGAAATAAGGTTTGGTTCATCTTTGAGATAGAAACCTGACTTGACATACAGGAATTGAAAGATTAAAAGGTACTTGACAGCACAACAAAAGAGTTCCCAGTGCCAATGTTAACATGGTCAATGCTGTTGTCACAGCAGGGAGAAAAAAGCCTCACAGCAATTAAAAAGGCAGGGGACATCATTAATGAGGTGCTGCAGTGGTATTTTGAGCCTTTCTTTAAGATATCTTCATTGAGAAATTATATCACTATGAACATTTTCTGCCCCTGTATGGCCTAGATTCTTTTGTGCTCTTAAGCAGGCAGTGTGAGCATTTTTGCCACGCCAAGCCCATGATATCTGTCATCTTTCCCCTTGATTTATCCCTCTGAGGCTCCACTGTACATTGTCTGCTCGCCATAAATTGCAAACATGAAAAATGATACAGCTGCAAAAACTATTTTTGAAAAACTGTCAGAGCAAGCAGAGCTCTGTGTGAGCCCAGTTACCTGCAGCCTCCTTCTGGAAAAAGACTGCAGAGTATTTTCTACAGAGGTTTTTCAATATATAATGTTTCTAGAGGTCTGAGAGTGCAGCAGGAAAACTGTGTGTAAAATTAGAAGTCTGAAGCATTTCTTCAGCCCTGAGAATGTTATTTAATATGTCTGGGGTCATTAAGGGTTGGGATTTAACGGAACAATAACATTAAACATATTAGAAGCATAGCAGAGCTCAAATTTCTTTCAGGTTTTTTTGGGATTTTTTTCTTTTCCCTGCACGTGATATATGTGCCATTGAAATTTCAGGGTTCACAATAGGTTTCTGCTCAAAATAGGTTGGAAAAAGTAATTACTGAGAGTCTGATGTACTGACGTGTAATTTATTCCTTTTTATTCATGAGTTTCCTTGTTATCATGACGAGAACCACTAATGCTAGTAAGCTTGTCCTCAAAATTTCCAAGGAAGCAGGAAAATATTAGCCCCGTTTTTCAGCAAAAGCTGCAAAACATGGAGCTATTAAGGATTCAGCTCTGCCCTAAGCAAAGCACTCGAGCCTCATTAAGCACATGCTTAACTTTGGGCACACATATAGCCAGTGAACTATGTGTGTCCTTGACAGTCAAGCATAGACTTTAATACTTCCTCGGAGCTGTTTTGTGCTCAGCACTTTGCAAGAACAAGCCAGTGATCAGCACCACATCCCTGCAGCAGCTCTGGCCGCTCCCCCATCCGCTTCCACACTCACAGTTGTTTTTTCTTTCACCTCCTTCCAACCACAACAACAACTTCTTTGGGAAAGTAATGTGCAATTCTGCCAAAAGTACAAGTCAGCTTGGCCATGGGCTTTGGTAGATCCCAGATGTCACCTCTCAGGTTGACACTGCAGTGCCTCGGTGTGCTCCAAGACTCCTTGTACGTGAGATAAGAGTCAAATCCTGGCTTTCAGTTTGTCTCCTGCCCCACACTGGCAAATACAGATAGATCTAGAAAAGCTCATACGACTTTTATGAGCTCTTGTGTTGCGGAAATGCCATTTGAGCCGTGCCAGGTAGAGGAAAGGGCTGAGGGGCCACAGGCAGAATGTAGGAGCAACTTGTATGAGCCGTATGTACAGACCCAACATTCTCATCTCCAGACCAAGAGGAAGAAGTTGTTTGGACTTGATATTGACACAACCAGAATCACCACAGTGTTTGCACTCTGTATTCAGCACATTTGGTCCAGTCTCCCTCTTTCAATTTGTAGTTCAGAGAATTTCTGCCCTCTCTCTCTTTCTCTCTCTCCCTCATGAAGTGTTTGCAGTTCTTAAGATTGTGTAATAGGAATAAAACCTATGGCTTGAAAGAATAAATAAAAGGATGCTCAGGCTCCAGCCATGGAAGTGAAAAATCCTTTGAGATTTCACTGTTTTGTGTCATGGGTGTCCTATATATCTACATGTGTATAAAGAAGCTCCACTTTACCAAGGACCCCAAAGGAGTAACCATGCTAACTTAGGGTATGCTCCCTTCCCCCTTCCCACCTGCCCATGCAGAAGTTCAAACACTTTTGACTTTTAATTTACAGTTCACCATTCAAGAGCTACTGAACTGCACTGAGTTAAGTGCCCAAGATTTTGCAGATAAATAAATACCATCAAAATCATTAACAGGACAGAGCTTACATGGTGCGTGGACCGACACATTAAAAAAAGAATGTGAAATTCTCATTTGTACAGCGAGCTGCTTTACCAGCTGTGGATCTTAAAGTCTCAGTACAAAATGAGAAATAGGGTGTCAGAACAGCAAGGCATCTTGTGCAACCTCCTCCTGCAAACCCCAGATCTTCTGAGTGCCAGCAGAGAGCTCAGCTCCAGCCCCTAGACAGCCTTTCCAGCAGAGTGCCCTGCAGAGGGGGCCAGAGGATGCGCTGGTGCCCAGTCCTTCTGCTGGTCAGGGGGGACATTCGCCCAGAGAACTGCAAGTTTTGCTTTTCAAGACTTGTTTCAATCCCAAATCCTAGGAATCTTCCATAATCACGACACTGAGGACAGCAGGCATGAGGTTACTGCGAGATAATGGCTCCCGAGGGCTGAGCGTTTCTAAACCACACTCGGAGGTGTGATTTCCCAATAAAGCACACGCACCCCTGAACTCTCCTCCCCGCTGCCATTAACATTCCTTAACTTGTGGCAAAGGGCGATGTGCCTCTCTGAGCTGGAAAGGAGGTGTAATTGCCTGCTTCAGACTACTTCGTGGTCACAAAAGAAATGGGAATTGCTTTGATATGGTGTGGTATTTCATTGCCCTGTTAAAACAAACTATGCAAACACTCTCTTTCCTTATTAATTTTATTTTAACCCCTGTCTCCCGTCAGCAAACTCCCGTCAGCAAACATGATCTCCACGAAGAGCGTGCCTAACTTATTCTTTGCCCTAAGCTGGCTCTGCAGTTTGTGGGTGACCCTCCATTTTTTTCATGTTTTTTCTTCCCAACCAGAATTTTGCCTAAGCAAGGAATACGGAGCAGCACTTTGTTCCTCGCCATTCCCGGGTTGTGCTCTGGCACTGGCCCTATCCCACTTCAAAACCCTGCAGCTGATCATGCACCTCTGAGCCTGATTTCCCCTGACTGATGAGTCTCCCACCTGGGTTACTTTCACCTCCAGAGGGTTACATGTTTGGGAATGTGCTGACATCACCACTTTGCCACTTTGAGCATTTTTCAGGTAATTACTTAGTGGTGGAGGCTGCCAAGGTGACTTACAAGCCAAATACTCCTGAGCGCTCCTAAACTTCTCAAGTACTTGGGAACAGCATTCCTCAGCCTCAGTCAAAGGCTGCCTTAACTTCTCAAGATGAACAAACCCCTGGAACATCTTAGTATTAACCCAAATGTTTCACTCCCTGGCTAAATTTGACTCAGTTAATTGTATCTTCCTCAGCCTCGGTTGTTCATTCATTCCATGAGGAAGAGTGTACTTGGTTGGGTGCTCTTTTCTGTAGCCATTTCACAGAATAATTGTGCTGTTATTCAAAACTATAAAAAATTTACTTTCTCTCTAAACTTCTCTTCCAGGCTGGAAACCCCCACTGCTAATCCGCGCTTTACATTAAGGACACCACATGAGTGACAAATTACCTTGGAAATTACACATCAGGGTCCTTTAAGCTTGCAACCATCTGGATAAAGGGTGGGTTAATGCTCTGCAGCCCACGGGGAGTCACTGGGTTACTCTTAAGGGAAAATCAAGCCATATTAGCATCTCTTCCCTCTTGTCCGTCTCCCCTGAGCAGGAGGATTTTAAGCTCCCGGCCTCCACACGAGCTCTGCTGCTGGGGGATGCAAACACAGTCCCTGCTCACCACAGAGCATCATCCCTCTCTTCCTTTAATTCTAGTTATAGATAAAGCATTTCAGGGAAAAAAATGGAGGTTCAGGTTTTGAGGAGCATCACTTAAAATGAAAGGTGGATGCAGGATTTCAAAAGGGCTCAGTATTGGCATAATCTGCTCCACGTAAATAAATAATAATAAAAAAAGACATATTAAATCTCTGAAAAATATCCCATGTGAAAAAATCAAGAGCAGAAGGATGTTAAGGGAAGTGCTCTGGTGCACCACAAGGGAAAGAAGGCTCTGGCTGGCTTGGCTGCTCAGGGCAAATGCTGTTTTATATAAACATCTCCCATCAAGTGCAGGGCATTCCATGAACTCCCACACTCGAGGTGCAGAGGAATATTCACGCTTGGTGGATCACAAAAACTCATCCACTCAGAGCTGGAGTGAAGATAAAGAAGGGGGTCTGTGTGTGTACAGGAACACAGAAGGGAGCACTTTACTCTGGCGAGGCTGTGCTGCGTTAGTGCCCCATGTAAAACAGGTGTTCTCCCCTTCCCCACACTCAGACATTAGTTTCAGCTAATTTAAATTTTAAAGTCTACCTATGCTGAGGTTGCTTGGTAAGATAAGGGGAGATTTGAATAAAGCGTGCGATAAAAGTGTGTTCAATAAAAGCAGAGCTCAGAAAAAAACAACACACGAAAAAGGAGGCAAGAGTAGAGGACAAGAGAAGGGAGGAAAATTCTGCAAAAGATGTGCAGTAAAAGCTTTAGTGAAATGACATTTTTACCAGATTTATTTTTTTTTTTTACTGGAGCTGATTTATGACATGCAGCTGCTTTTCTCTAACAGTGCATGTCTGGCTACCTCTCCTTGAATTTTTAACTGCATTTAAATGTCTACAAAATGTGAAGCTTATCTATTGTATGTACAGTGTGATAGCTATGTGTGTGCATAGCCCACAGGAGTTCGGTTTCAAAGAGAGAACAGTGTTTTTCCTAAAGCCAAGGACATTTGTATTTCAATTTTCCTACCTTTCTGTATGAGCTGCGAGGATGAGTATACGGTGGACAAAAGCGATCACATGATTTAATCATTGGACTTCATCATCCTATTCCTTCAACTTACTATTTTCCTCTGGGTCTGATCCAACTTTCTTTCTTCACAGTGAAAGGTCTCCCATGAGTTCAAGGTGAACTGGCTTAGGAAAGACAGAGCCAGTTCATAATCTGGGACTTCACCTGCCCATACTCAGATTTAAAGGTCAGTGAAGTCATGGGAAAAGCCTCCCATTGACTCCAGAGGGTTGTGGAACAGATGCAGACTAAATCAAACAACTAAATGAGCCATCTGTGACAGCAAACACCCTGTCCTTGTCCAGGTGTGGATGAGGGGGACACAAGACGTAACCTCTGGTTTTAGTGTTTAGTTTAAATACGTCCATGATATCTTCCACAGCTCTTGTTAATTAGCAAGATTAGCAAAATGTAGGATTAAGCAGGAACAGGAGTAGAAGAATCTTAAATTAATATTGGAATTTCAACTCTATCCACAGCACACTGTGTGTCTGACACTTTCACGACTGAGATCTTGAATAACAAAGAATACACAAACCATCTTCCTGTGTTTTATTACAGGTCCCTTGAGTTCCCTCCTTAAGCAATCTCTAGTAGGCTGCTATTACCAAACACCAGAGTAAATTCCAGTAGAGTGAAGATCTTAATTTTATCCCAAATACTGGTAAGAATTAAACCTGCTTTATTTTTTTTTCCTGAGCACTGTTTTCCATGCAGCTCACAGGCAATGATTGTATTGACAGAACTTCTTGACAGCAACATGAATGTCAAGAAAGTATTACAGGATTAGTTACAGACAGCCAGAGCACTTTCTGACTGAATTGGCTTATTGGTAGAAGAAGAAACCAAAGGAAACAAAATAAAGTGGGTTCACTGCTTGCCTCCAGGAAAATGTCTAAAATGACCCAAAGGTGCAAAGCAGGATTAAATTTGACATTTCATTTTCCACACATACACAGATCTTTTTAGTCACCTCTTTGGTTTCCAGCATCACATACACTGGTGTTGCACCGACACATGGACCCCACTCTCCAAATCAGGGATTTCACCTACACAGCTCCTGTGCAGTCTGAGAGCACGAGATGGAGTGCCCCAGGAACGTCAGGACATCACCACCTCCAGCTCCCACCACTTGGCTCTGGCAGGGAGCAGAGGACAGAGCAGCGGGGACAAAAAAGCCCCACCCTTCCATAAAGTCCTATAAAAATTAAACACTCAGCTGTTCTGAAACTTTTTCACCTAGAGGAGAAAATAAGAGGACAAGCCTAGTGAAGTCAAGTCTTTTAGAACATTTTTTCAGATACACCTTTTCTTTCCACAACATACACTAAGTCTTTAAAGTACATCCTAGATCCGATTGCCTTTGCACCAGACCAGTAAGCACTCTGGTCAAATAGATCTATTTTTGATATGACCTTAATAGTTAAATCCTCCCATTAGGTACATGCACACAGCTCCTGGGGACACAGCAAGACTTCCCCTTGCATCTTGCAGTGCTGTTTTCACAAATGATTAATATTCAGTTCTGTAAGTTTAATGAAGACATTGTTTCCACTTATCTCCAGGTCAGATGGCAATTGCAAAACAACTGACTTGTTAGATGGCTGTGGATTCCCTGCTGATACATCTGATTATTTATGCATAATATGCATTTGCAGACAGATGACCATATTAAATTATATGCCTTTGCCTTATTATTTCATGAGTTTTAATGGTTTTCCATTCCTTTGTTTATAAGTAAGAAAGAATAATCACTCATGCTAATGATGTGCTGTACCTATGTTTTACATCTCCATCTTTAAAGTTACTGGAATTTCTTTCTAAAGGCATATCAAAGACCAATGGCCTTTGAGATGAGAAAGAAGATTGAGGCCTTTTTTTTCCCCAAGGACAGCGGGAATTTTTTTTCTTTTTGAACTATTCTGAGAGATCCAGCCAGAACTTTTCACACACGAGCCTCGTGCTCAGCTGAATTCCCTCCTGCACAAAGCCCTTTGTACCAGTTACACCTAATTCCAACCCTGAAAACTAATTTCTTCCAACACCGCTGGGCAAACACATGCACACCACCTCTGAGGGATGGGAAAACCTAACCTGGGTTGCCAGAAAGCAGACATGGTCCACTTCCAGACCAGAGTTCGTGGCTCCAAGTTGGCAAAGCCCACTTTGTCCGAGTGCACTGCAAACAGATGGGAGGGAAGGAGGAAAGGCACAAAGACCTACAAAGCTGCTTTCTGGGAGCTTAAAGTCTGTCTCTGAGCTGAGACTCATTGACCCACAATTAGACAGGCAGCCCTGTGGCATTTGGCATTCATCTTCTCCTCCGGGGACACGTGGGGACACTGAGCATGGGGACACCGAGGTTTGAGATCCAGCAAGAAAGGTCTGTGAATTGCAGCAGAATTTTCTCGCTTCTTTATAAATGCAACTACTACTCTAACGTTATTCAACTAAAAATAACCGAGTCAGTTCTAGCTCCAAATGTGATCAGCCCCATAAATAGTTGGATAAACTCCTTCCAGGCACATCATGTACTTGATTTCCATTTCCAACACGTACTAAAGCTCTGCTTATGCATAAGTAATGCCTATGAGTTGTAGATGGTAAATTCGCCTTCTTAAACATACAAACCACTCTCGCCTTACTGAGCAAAGGGACATGATGGTACTTTGACACACCGAGTGATCTCTGCTGTCTGGAACACTGCAAGGGCCACTGCTATTTTTGTAGAGGGGAGTTTTTAACACCTGAATTGCAGATTTCAAAGAGCAACATGTGCTCACAGACAAAAGCGAGTCTGTGGGGAATTCGTGGGGACCTTGTATTTCCAAAACTGCTGAAAAGAAGTCTCATTTTCATCATGCTTATCAACTGTGGGTGTTTGGAGTGGCAGGGGAGGCTCCAGAGCTCTTCATTTCCCTTCACCTTATTTTGCACTTCCAAGTCCTAACCCTGGGTTGCAAATTCAGAGCCACTTTGATGGATCAGTGTGGCTGCCATGATGTTAAGTTAAACAACAGTCTCATTCCACGCTATAATTACTGCAAACAATTTCATAGTCTAAGGGGTGCTTTGCAAGGTTATGTATTTGCTAATGCTGCTTCTGTCACTGTTCATCACATGAATATTTTCTTTACCTGCTGTGTCTGTGTGTGCCTGAAAGAACCGTGGCATTTTTAATGGCATAATTTCCTGGGATGAACTGCAAATCAGCACAGCATGGTCTGCATTATTTATATGCTGAGTCCTACAAATGGCAGGGAAAACACTGTAGATTTCCTGGAAATAAATACATTCATTATCTTGAAACCTTGTGCACAGTAGACTGTGTGTCAGTGAAAGAATTTAATTACTACCTCAAAAGCATTTTCATTTTGCTAGATTTGTAACCAAAATAGAATGTCTAGACATATTTTAATTCAAAGACAAAGGACTCCTTACCCACCCAAAAATATCCCATGTCGATAAATGTAGAAACATGCCCTACTGTTGCTGCTAATCAGGAGAAAATTCTTAGCATTTTTACAGCATGAAATAAATTGTAGATTGAGCCAACTGGGAATACTAATGACAGAAGCCATAAAATATTTTGTAACATCAATTATGACTAAAGGAAAAGGACTTGCACCATAGATCAGCAGAATATTTTGCAGCCGTGCTTCATTTAAGACCACGATTCCTGAACATGATTTGGGAGTTGATTTGCCAAGAAGAATGTTCAGGAATATATAATTGGCAGCTCTGCGATTGTGGAGCTTCTGCAATTCAGCTGTGGATGCAGAATTAGCTTCCATGGGAGGGTGCAGATCTGTGGAACCCACCTGACAAATCACAAGACTCCAGATGAGTTGTACAGATCATATTGGAATCAATCATAAAGAATCTGATTTTGGTTAAAGCCTTAAAATGGTTATGTTAAATCCAGAGCTAAAAAGTGATCTGGGAACTAACAGACCCCTCTTTTCAAAACTCAGATTTGTTTTCACATGGTGCTTATTGTTATGCACAGATTCCAAGGAAATGCCTATTTCTGCCTTTTGACACGCAGGATTTATTAGAGGAGGCCGCTATTTTCTGCTTTACGTGTTATATATTTCAAAACATCATTGTAATTTCACCACCTTGTTTTTAAAAACCTGCTTATAAGGATCCTTCCAGCCTGATGGAATTGCCATTTTACAAACAGAGACCATACATCGAAATGGGAACTGAGACAAGGAGAAAAGTTACATGGGAAAAAAGCAAAAGCCAGACTTATATTTTCTTCCATTCTCTCTTCTCCTTGATACAAAAATTATTTCCTTGCCCCAAAATAAACCGACCAGTAGATTCTGAATCAACATATTTTGAAAGCAACTGTTTCCCTCCCTATGCAGAATACATTTCCACTATCTATACACCACAGGAAAATAATTTCCCACCCAGATACTGCTTTTATTCTTCACACCAGCTCCACATTAAAGACAGACAATATTTGGTCACAAGGTGGTTAAATTAAATCTCTCCTCAACACAGAGGAGTTATCCATGTTCAGCCTACAATGTTCCAGCCAAATAATGCTTTGCTAATGATGTCTGCAGTTAGATGACAAATCAGGCTATTTAAATTGCTTCGGCACATACATCCTTTACAGGCAGGGTATCCAGGTAACCATCCTAGCATGGCTTCAAGGTGGGAGGGAGAAAGCAAGAGCTAATTTCTTCAGCTAGGTGGAAAATTAATCCTGAAGAGATTTGTCTGGTTTGTTATGGTCAATTTGAAGGAAAAAATAATAATTATTTAAAAAGGTTTTTTATAATACGTAGTTAGGCAGGAGAGGACAAAATCATTGTCTTTCAAAAATAGAGTAACTTCTGGTTTTATTTCTGAAAATAATTAAAAATATTTAAAAGCCCTCAACAGGAACATTTTCTGTATTAATACAGGTTAGTATCAACCTGCTTCAAATGACAGGAATTTCAGATGCTGCAACCAAACACCTTTTTATAAGTTTACCACTAACTAAAATTTAGAATAATAGACTGTCTTGCTTTTTTTTTTCTTTTCCCCTAAAACAAGCTCAGTAATACTTTTAACACAATGTCACTGCTGACCACTGTAAGTTGCTGTTATGGCTCCACTGGAGAGATGCCTGTTCATGCCCTTGAGTGCCTTTGAGAAGGTTTAGCTGCATTGGTGACGCTGGTTTGGTTGGAGATGGGGGATAGGGCACCTTTTTCATGCCCTGGCCTGGGCTGAGGCTTGTTCAGGGTTTCAACAAGAGCTTCTCTGTCAAGAAGCCACGTGGAGAGGCAGGAGATGGGACAGGCTCCCAGTCCCCACTGTGAATATCTTTTCTGTGATTCCTCCCTTGGACCTCCTAAATATTTCAGGTAGGGAAAGGGGATTCCTCCAGCCGATTCACACACTAAAATGCTGAGATGAGAGACCAGATTTTATTTCCTCTGCAGGCCAGGAGGGCCACAGTTTTGACCCCACACATGACAAAGGGGTGGGGAAGGGAAGGGACCCTCACAGCCTGTACCATCCCTGAGTGGCTCAGCCATGGATTCTGCCTTGACACCTGCCAGCTGTACAGGCATTTGCCATTTGCCAAGACAGTGGAACTACTCATGCCCCTGTTTTGTTCCCCCTGTGATGCAGACCAAGTATTCATTAGATCTATTAAATGGGAAAATACGAACATCTTCTGATATTCCCTTTCTTTGAAAACTATTTTGGAAATTATGACTCATTTACTTCTTTCCTAAACAGAAGAAGTAATATTTTCCAGCACTCCCTGAGGATGCATTTAACTAGAAGCTAAGCCAGATGTAGAAATGTCTGCAGAGGTTTTCATTCCTTTCATAAAAAAAAACCCAAAAAACACAACAACAAAACCAAACAACAAAACTGTAAAGCAAGAGTCAAAGTATTACTGGGTTTTAAAGCACTGTTGGTCTTTTGATTACCCTTAAAATCAGATCAGATCACAGAGAAAACACAGCACATGAGCAGCAAGAGAAGGTCACATTGCAAAAGAATGCAGGTGGTCTCATTTTTTAACAGCAAACGCCATAGAAGCACAAATCTTCCAGCCACCAAAGAGACTCTCCTGGTCTGGCAATTGCCACATATAATATCTGATGAACTCTGATGTCTCACTGCTCAAGGATAAAAACTCAGCAGGCAGGGGCTGTAGGAACATCTACACAGTCAGAGGAAAAAATCTTGTATTATTACAGAAACCACTTATTTTATTCGCCAGAATTAAAAACTCTTTGCAGACAAAAGTGGGGATTTTTTTTTTTCATCCCACAAAGCAATTTTAGATTTCTATAGAATCATTCAAAAGCAATTAAAATGCTGCTTCTGTTGATGGATTTGTATTCCTTGCTTGCTGTGATGTCAGGCTTTGAAATTCAGGGCTGTTGAGTGTAATTCTGTGGGGCTCTGCAGTCACTGCTGAGTGCCAGAAAATACCTTCTGTAGGTTCACATATATTAAATGGCTTTGGTAACACCAAACTAGCTTCATAGACATGTAGCTTTTAAAATCTAGAAGATATTGCAATAAAGAATTGGTGCAACATCTGGTGATTCAATACACTTTTTAGGGGAAGAGAGAGGTGAGAGAATCCAATAATCTAATAACAGTAAAGAAGGACCTGGAAGCTTTTCCAAATTGTCATACTGAAAGACTGACAGGGAAAATTAAACAGAAAAGGAACAAAATCCTTCACAAACAAGTAAGTAAACAACCCCAACCCAGCATCTACATAAAAATGATTCATAGTCCTCATCCATTTAAAGGTCTGTGTTATTTAAACCAGAAAGTGAGCCTCCCAGTGTTTGTTTTGGCTTCATTTTATATAACAAAGGAAATTGTTGTTAAAAATGTAATTCAGATGTCAGCAGCAGGAGGCTGTTCCCAATTGCCGAGACACAAAATGGCAGGATTAATATTTCTGGGCCCAGAATTGCGTCGGAGGGATGAGCACTGATATACAACCCCGAATAAAAGGAGCAAGCCATGCCAAACATAATGGGGTTTTGGGCACCTCCTCCGATAAAGGTACCATTCTGATCCTTGAAAAGGTCTTTCTCCTGCCAAAGGATGCAGCATATAATGGGAAAAGTATAGGGTCTGCAATATTGGATACATAACCTTGCCAAACATCAGAACACTGATCAGTGATTATGGCTATTGGCTTATCAGCACCAGAGATACTGAGATGGGCACCATGCCAAGAATCTGGTGTTTGTGAGTAAACAGGGCAATTTCTGTCCTTAGGCCACATTTTGGCTACAGAATCACTGCATTGTTACTCCTTGAAAGGGAAATGCAGACACAATCAGTTAAAAAAAGCTATAATCACTCTGCTGCCCGACACAGGAGATTGTTAGTGGTCACTAGGCAGAACTGGCAGAAGACGTGGACTTGGCTCAAAAATGATGAGAGCGAAACAAAGTCTCCATGGACACCAGCAAAGCCCAGCTGAAGTCAGCACAAGAATTATCCCTTGTGCTGCTGTTCCGGGTGCAGCTCAGCCCTTCAGCAAAGTTTGGGGCGTGGAGTGCTGCTGGAAAGGAGGGAAGCACAATGGAGCTAACCAGGAGAGGAGACTGGTTTGATGTCCTAATGTTGGGCTTTTGTACCACAACCAGTCTAAAGGGAGGGATGGGAGACCATCCACACATAGAATGAGCATTATACCATAAACAGATCCTGTGTCTTCACAGCATCACACCCTTCACAGCAGGGAACAAGGCAGGCTGAAAGGCAACAACCAATTTTTTTTTCTTACTCATTTTTCTCTTCCCCTAAACTCATAGTAATAGATACAAAGAGTTGCTCTCTCCTGCAAACGATCTTTGAACCGAGGCTGACAGGAAATGAAGGCAGTTGAGGAGGGGGGCTGTAAAAGGCTGTTCATTAGCCCTGCCTTCTTTATGAGCTTCTTCTTTCCCAGAGCCAGATGGGTTTGGGAGTGCAGCAGAACAGGGGACTCATGTGTTCAAAGAAATGACAGGATCCAGGCCTGTAAGGAATTCCTCCCCCATCCCTTCAGATTATGGGGTTAATTAATAACAGTTAATTAATGATGTGTCAATCACCATGCAATGCATGCCTGTGTGAGGAAAGCTGCCCCTCGGGGTGATAAGTATTAAGGCCTTCCCTGGAGAAAGCCCCTGTGACAGTTCCTGTGAAGCCTCGAAGAGAATGTTTTAATTCTTTTATCTCAGGATTCACTTCTGGCGAGAGCCAGCCTCTCACAGGAAACCACCTAGCAGAGGTGGTTAAAAAAATAATTGCTGTGCTGTTGTCTTCAAGGTGAGTCTCTGGAGGACACAGGACAGCGCCAGGTACCAGCTGTCCCCAGCGGGGAGCTCGGGCTGAAAGCATCTCAGAAACCACCTGGTCATGGGTGATGGAGTAGCAGTCAGGGGTAGAATGTGAGGGGTGTCACCCCTGCCGTGAAACACCCCGTGCCCAAGCCAGACACCCCACCACTGTGCCTGCTCTCCCCATGGTAACTTCAGGGGGAACGGGCATTTGGACACGAGCACCGAGGAGCTCTGCTCTCGCTCCCTCTGCCAGCTGAGCATCCCAGGCTCTTGGCTGCCAGGACACCCAGCCCATCTGCTCGCGTGGCACGCTGCCCGCTCACAAGTTGTCAGACGATTTCACGGGTGCCAAAAGAACCTGGATTTGAATAGGTGGCCTGGATACGCTGCAAAATCCATCTCTTCTGCATGGCCTCGCTGACTGCTAACAGAGCCGGGCCTGGCTGTGCTCACACCGCCTGGAGCCCTGGGCTCCTTTTGGACTGGCACTGCCCCTCCCATGCCTCAGCATGAAAGCAGAGGCTGTGCCATGCTTCAGGCGAAGCATTAGAGCCCTGAGTGCTACTGAAGCACATAAAAAGCAGCTTCTGTACCAAAATATCCAGTGTACGCCAAGATGACTTCAAGGCACTGTGATACCATCAGCCACACAAAAGCTTGACTCTGGGAAGCAAAGGCACGAGTGGAGCAGAAACCCCTGCAGCTCCCCACGGGCAGTGACAAGTAGGTCAGGCAGAGCAAAAAAGGGCATGTTTTGGGCTAAAATCCCAGTTACCGAGCTCTTGTACCTGGCCTCCTGCGAGGCTGCAAAGAAAAGATGGTTTCAACTTGGAGCTGGCTCTGGGAATAGGAAAATTAGGCAGGCAATGAGAAATGCAGGCTTTGCCCTCCTTGGGCAACCTGTTTTGCTGGTGTCAGAGCCCTGAGATGTCAGGTTGGCTGCTGCTGTGACTGGGGGGAGGCATGGAGGCTTCTTGTGACACTGCCCCTTGCCCAGAGCTGGAACAAGCCCTCCTTGCTGCGCCCCAGCCTTCTGCCACCAACAACCCTCAGCCCCACATCTCAATCTTATGGAGAACACCAGGATTTTGCTGTAAGTTGCCTGCCATTGTTAGCCCCAGAAGGCAGAGCTGGCACTGGAAGTACAGCATTGCTCTCCCTCCTCTTGGCTGGGGCTCACTCAGAGCCCTGACACAAAACCTGGGTTTGCAACATGAAAGGCTGAAAAATCTCTGGGTTTTATGTCCTGGGAATCAGATTTTCTGCTTAATAAAGCCCCTAAAGAATCAGATGCAAAAGAGGTTTGCTTGAAAATTTTGGCTGAATTATCATAGCACGGTGACTCAAACAGGCACAAAATACAGGGAAACACAAATATACTGGGTCAAAATTCTCTTCTTGTGTATCATGACGTAGACTCAAACAAAGTACAAGGCAGTCATACTGGAAACTAAAGAAAATTATGCCAGCCATTGCTAGATTTTCCATTAAACCTACAGATTTACTTAACACCTTCATTTCTTTTGCTGCTTGCTGACAGCTGATCAAAGCAGTTTAAAATCCATATACAGACTGTGTGTAGCTGAGGTCTGTGTAAAATATTTCTGCTGTTACAGGTCTCCATGCCCAGCCATGGCATTAAGTGTCCTCTGGCCAGGTGAACACCCCAGCATGAAGAACCTGGACTACCAATTATCAAGGTTTACAAAAGGGCCTTGAAGTGCTAACAGGATCACTTGGCTGCTGCTGAGAACGGTATCTGCCTTATGTGCTGGCTTGGGGTGTTTTGTTATCTATAGCACATAATCCAGCACTTGAAACTGCTTCTATTTACAACAGTTTTGCTGTCCCCCCCTACTCTCCAGCTCCCACACATTTGCAGATGCTACTTACTCTGGGTTTCTGCTACTTCTTCACATGCAAATGAGTCTTTCAGGCTTTCTCACTTTTATTTACCCTCATGCAGAACATTACAGCACGGTGGAAAATTGTAAGTTAAGAAAACTACTAAGACTATTAAACCAGACACTAAAAATGAAAAAATAAAAAGTCAGAAGCGTTCCCTGTGCCCTGAAGCTGTGTTATTAACAGCTATTTTGGCTATTTTAAACACACTTTTTTTGTTTGTTTACCACGGTGAGTCACCAATAGCCCCATGCCAAGGGCGTAATTTGGATGTGCACTGTGCCCTCTGTCCTAAGCTCTGCCAAAACCTTCCTGTCTCAACCTGCAAGACACTGTTGCTTCAGCTGTGGGCCCGTCCCAAATGCCACACAGTTTTTGCATCGTCACTGACCACGGGACTCTGTCACCTGAACTGGTGACCTCCGGCGAAGTTGGACATGGGTCCTCAGCCCTAAACATGCTGTTTTATCAGATCCATTTCACTGCTGCTTATCTCCTGCCCCTTCCAATGGCCAGCAGCCCTAATCCAAGAAACCTGTAGAAATGCTGAGGGCTTCGGTGAGCAAACAAACCTCAAACAAACCCTGGCGCAAGTGGCCAAATCCCAATCTGCGTCCGCCGAAGCAGTGGGGATCCCCAGAGCTACCCCTGTGTGAGAGAAAGACCAGGGACAGAGAAGGAGCAATTTAGCTCCATAAAACATCCAAAAATAACTCCTCCCAAGGGGCAAGATGAGCACATTTCCAGGACAAAGCTGTGAGTGCTGCTCTGGAGAGAAAACAACTTCAGCCTGTGGTTTATGCCACAAGTCTTGCACAAATCATTCTCCCTCCCTGAATTTCCGTCTCTTGAGCCCAGTTTAAGGATTACAAATTGTAGAGAAACGGATACAAATTCCCATGGAATGTTTCAGGGTAGTGGTATCTGCATACGCCACTGAAAACATTTGGGGCACATTTTTTTTGCTTAGATTTACTAGGACATCTTACCTCAGTGCTCCACCAACGAGTCCCCTGTGTGCCAAGCCCTGTTACTCAGCAGTAAATTACAGATTATGCATTTCATGCCAGCTCTTCCCTCGATAACATTTGCTGCTTTTCTGCACCGTTGATACATGGCAAAATGTGTGAAACAAGGAACAGGGGAACTAAAGTGGCTCTCTGATTAAAAGACAAAGCCACGGGACTGCACTTTTTGGTATGCAGAAAATTAAAGTGAAGAAGTGGTTTGATTAAAATCAGACACTGAAGATGCTTCTTTCCTAACACACTGTGGCAATGTAAAAAAAAAAAAAAAGAAAAAAAAGTTAGCTATTGTGATAACTGGCTTAAAAAAATATAATTAACACCATCATGCCTTTGTTCCCAAAGACTAATTAGCAAAATTCCATAAGCACCTAGAAGGCATCTAATCAAGCAGAGACAATTCTATAATGTAAAATGTGACTGCCCACTGAGGCCTCCCTTAAAGTGGTGATAAGGGGCAGGTACAGGCAGGGCCTGTGGCCATTTGTGTCTGTGTAAGACAAGAACAAAGATATTGAGCATCGTGTTATCATCTGCCAAAAGCAGCCCAACACATGAGCTGAAGAAAAATGCCAGGCTGGAATTATTTGTGCAAAAAGCCACAGAGACAGTGGGGCTGGCATTTCTGGGAGCTGCAGAGTGAAGTTTTCTCCTGTCCTGGGCTGGAGATGCCATGGGGAGGTCACGGGAGAAGGATTTGGGGAGAACTCACCAACAGTGGCAGACGGCAGCTTCCTAGTACTGGGAAGTGGGATGGGGCTGAAGCCCATGGACATGGTGATACGCATGAAAACAGTCCTGGTTTGCTGCAGGAAGGTCTGCTCCCTCCCACCTTTGGGATGCTTATTGTCCCACCTGGCTTAGGGCAGCTCCTGCCTGGTAGGACGGGATAATCCAGGCCAGCTCAGTTTAGGACAGCACGAAAGAGCTGGTGCCCAAAGAGAGGGAAGGAGATTTGCTTTTTCCTTCCTGGCTGCTGGCACGGTGAAACCTGCTGTCACAGATCCCTACAGATCCTTATCTAAACAGACAACCTTTGAGCTACCTGGACTTGGCAGACTGGGGTCATTTCACATTCATGTTTGCAGAATTTGAGAATAAACTGCTCCTGAGCTGGATGGGATTGATCAATATTTCAGTCAGCAGTTGCTGAGCTGTGGCAAGGGAAAATGCAGTGCATGGTGACAGACAGACACTGGATTTCACTGCTGTCCAGGGCCATTAGTCTGCCTCCATCCTTATCCAGCTCCCCTTTAACTCACCACAGATTTCCAATCTGCATAAATGAGATTTGGACCAGAGGCACTGCTGAGTCCTAGAACACAATTTGCATTGCAATACTGAAGAAGTCTGATCTGATGAACTGGATTAGTTATAAAAGAGAAAAACAGTTCATGCATATTATAGCAAAAGTTAAGAACTAAAATACTACACAGCAACCTCCACTGTCCTCCTTTAGGACCACATTCACATTCATGCAGTTTAAATATCAAGAGATATAATTCATCCAGTTAACTCCAGATTTATTCCTGATACATGTACAATCAAATCTGCCTATTAGTCTCACTCAGGTAAACATTTCAGCACGGATTTGGTAAGAAGGGATTTGAATGCCCTTAAAAAGCCCTAAATCTCATGGATGAGGTCCACAGAATATCTGATTATTACTTCCAGCAGCAAAGAAACCATTTCTTCTTCATGACGTAACAAGACAGCACTCCTTGCAATTTTAAAATACACCTACATAAACCGACTGCTGGGATTATCAGATCCAACCCTTCCAACCAGTTCATTCAACTTTAGGTCTCCAGTAACCCACCTTGCACAGAACCAGTGTTCTCCAGTGACTGGTACAGTAACACAGCTTAAGCCAAGGGACAAACCTGAGCTGCTGGGCTGCACTTTGACCAGTGGCTGCTCAGTTGGGTTTCACACAGCGCATTCCAGTGTGCCCAAATGTTAATCCCCGAAGGCTTCTAGCACAGCAGCTACTGGATGCATATCTCACTTCTCTCGCTGCTCAGAGAAAACACTGCAATTTGATTTAATTGCTATGTTGACTTATAACAGTATGTTTATACTGGATGCCTGCCAGCTCACATGCAACAGGTTGGCAAAATGTATTTCCTCAAAACAGCATGGGATGCAGTGTAATAAGGAAAGCAATCTTTCAGCTTCCTCGGTTCTGGAGTTCGTTACAACTCCTAAGATTTGGAAGCAATGCTACCAATTCAGAAGGATTACACCAGCCTAATTGATATGATAATCAGGCCTGGAGGCTGCACTTCCCAGGTACAACAGCCATTTGAGAAGGGAATATAACTGTAGGAAATGAAAGCGATTAACAGTTGTTTGTATTATGGGGATTGTTTGGCCTGTTTAATTATCACTATCAAAAGATGCATTATTTGTTGAACAATCCTAAAAGGAAATCAAAGAGAAACTTGAAGAACGTTTCTAATCCTTTGTCATATAAGTATGACACCTAAAGGCCAGTAAAAAGCTGGGCTTTGCCAACTGAAACAAAAATCATAGAATCATTTAGGTTGGAAAAGACCCCTAAAATCATTGAGTCCAACCACTAACACAGCTCTGCCAAGCCCAGCTGTTAACCCAGCACAGTGTTCAGCACTACACCACATGCCCAAGTGCCACTCTCAGCTTCCCTATGACGTTGGCTGCTACATTTCAGCCCAGCTAACAGAGCACTTACATCTTTGAGCCAAAAGATAGCTACAGGAACTTTACAGAAACAGAAAAGTGAGTGTGCTTGTTTCATTTCTGTACAGCACCAGCTTTGCCCTAGGCTGTGACTGCCCGTTTTGTGGCTGGCACTGGGATGGGTCAGGGCTCTGAAGGTGCAGGAACCTGGAGATGCTCCCAGTGGGCAGCGTTATTTCAACAGCAGCAAGTTTCAGGAGGGACAGCAAGGGCAAAAGTTACAAAAAATGTGGTCAGCAGTGTTTGATAAGTTAATGAAGGAGATGACCAACTGTGATTCAAGGAGACTTGATTTTTTTGACCCCAAAGTCTCCTCTGGCCTGGTATTACCCTGATGCTGATTGGCCCTCCTTCACTAAAGACTTTAAATGTGAACTTCATCTACTGAAAGAAACAGCCATGTGGCTCTTACCAATACTGTATTGTGACTTATAATACCAGAAGAAAAGAAAAAGATGTTAAAAATATCCAATAAAATCTAAAGTTGGAACAGAACTGGCTTTTATCTGTTTCAGTCAAAAGCGAGTTCACTAGATACAGTAGTATTTCTTTGAATGGAACAAATAAACCTCAAAGATTTTGTAATGAATACCCCTTCTGCACATTTGTACAAAGCAGTCTATAAAACTGGGAATGAGAGATGTCATTCTTAAACACAGACCACAGGACACTTTTCTCACGACGCCAGTAACAAGGTATCAATTTCTATTGGATCCTATTTGGCTTTTCCATAAGGAACCGTAAAAACCTCTCTCAAAATCCTGGCACCAGTGTATGCAATAGGAATCCTAACACTGGCTCTGTTGGAGCAGAATTTCCCTCTTCAAGAATAAAGCCTTGGGAGGGAAAAAAATACCATGTTGGTTTTGTGGCTCAGCCAGCTATTTAACTCCACAAGCTCACAGAAACAAAGGGGAACCAAATAAAACTAGAGAGCGTATGTTCCTTTTGGAGAAATGAGCCAAAACTCTCTGAAATTTATGGCTCTACCCATCCCTACCTGGTAAGTCATAGAGAAAGCTGCAACTGCAGATATCAGCAATCAGGAAAATAGATTTTATTATGCTGTATGTACAATACTAGTAAAGTTAGACACACTAATCATGGGAGAAGGGGAGGTTGCTATTTTTCTTCTGTCCCATATGGTAATAATTTTGTATGATTGAGCTGTTATGAGCTAAATAAAACTACACATTAACTGTAAGATACATTGCAAACACATTAAATCTTCCCTGGAGTTTTAGCAAATACGTGCTTTTTCTATCATGCATTTAGAATTAGTAAAGGAATCTACACCGGGCCATAGGATTTATAAATAGATTTGGCTTCCTCTGCAATACTTTATGGGCCATTATTTCAGAAATGAAGATGCAGAGCCACAAATAAATAAAATAATTGCAGCTGATCAGGCTTTATTTACTGCTATCACATTTCCCTGACTGCTACGCTTCCCTCCTCTCCTTTGCTCCACTAGCCTGAACCCATGACCAGATGCAAAGCTGTCAGTTAATGTCAAACACAGAGCACAAAAGATGCCAAAGCCTGATTCTGGTTTCCCCACTTCCAAATCCTGCCTGGGCCTTTCCGGACCTGGCTTTCTCCCTGGATAAATTCCACGTGGAATCGGGAGGCTGGGAAAGGGTAGAGCCAGTCAGATGAGTTCTGCAGGGTCTCCATCAGTTTTCCAGGGAGCACATTTTGCTGTGATTCCCCTGCAGAAGTCATGCCAGAGGTCTGGAGACCTCCCCTCCCTCTAGAAGATACCCTGCTGTGTCAGGGGAGGGTTGGCATGGTCTCCCCAGCCTGCTGCAATCCCACTCAAAACAGGTATTATTCAGTTTAGAAGATACTGAGTACAGTTATGTTTAGCAAAAACAGCTTTCCAGGTAGTTCAAATGAATCAAATCCAAGTAGTGACTGGCCTCGTGTCTACATCTTGCCCTCTGTGTACCTCACACCATGCAGCTTTCAGTACTTCAGATCTCAGACAGGACGGGAAACTCTGGAATATCAATATTCCTTGGGATAAGGCTTGAAATCCTACTGATGCCAACTCTGTTCTCCAAAGAAGAACAGTGGCTTATTCCAGTTTAACATGGAGATGTAACTAACGTTGCCCCTCCAGTACTAAGAGATAAACGGAGGCCCCAGTTTTCACTTGCAGCTGGACGTTCAGCGTTATTTAATGGCCCTGTTACCTGGGGTTCATGAAGAAGGCTGGTTGTATGAAAAGGTTTATCAACTCATGAGAAAGAAAAGGGTAATTTCTGCTGCTTTGAAAAGCCGTGGAGCTGATAACAGAGCAACAACTGAAACACACAGGATGCACCAGGTGGAAACAACCTGACTATCCACCAAGGGCTTCCTCTAATGAGCTGATCTCAGAAGTAGCCACCAGGATGACATTTTATGGCTCTCAAATAAAAGTATTTGGAAAAAAATAATTGTCCTTTACACCATCAGTCCTGATGATCAGAGGTGTCTGTCCCTGACCTGTGAGCTCCCTACTGCCTCTTGTCCTGGGAAAGAACACCCAGCTTTCTGAAGCCTCGGTCAAAAGGGTACCCTGTAGAGCACCAGAAACAGCCTGGAAGGTATCTGGGGAGTGAAGAAGATGCTACAAGAAGAAGATGCTACAAGAAGCCTCATAGATTAAAAGCCTGTGGGTTTTGTTTTTTTTGTTTTGGTTTTTTTTTTTTGTTTGTTTTTTGTTTTGTTTTTAAATTATTTTAATTTCATTCTAGGCTGCTTGTTTCATATAAAGAAATGATGCTGCAAACCTCTCCAAGAACATCAACCTCAGTCCATAAGGTGGTGAAAGAGGCCAATGGGACCAGATGCCAAAGAAGCCAGGAAGATTTACACTGGGTGAGCATCTGGCTCCCTGTTCCCTGTTATCAGAATGAAGACAAATGCTTGCAAACACCCTTATTCAAAATCACTAATGTGTTCAGTGACGCTCAGCACAACTGCAGCAGCATTGCTCCTGTAAGGTCTGCTGACTGGAAAAGCAGCTGCTGGGTGCTTCTTCCAGGGGTATATGTAATGCAAAGAGAAGTGAGAAAGCAGGGCAGTGCTGCCCCTCAAATCAAGCAAAGGGAACGATTAAGACATCATCGTTTTCTGTTACTGTTCTAGAGGAGGGTAGTAATTGCTTCTACACAGGAATGTGGCTGCACCTCTATTGTCATCCATCATCCTGCTGAGCCTGTGTATAGCACAGTAGCAGTGGTAAACTTTTGATTCGACCTCATTAGCACTCCCAGAATTACAATGTCATACCAATGATAAAGACTGAGATTATCTGCATCTGAGAAAACAGAGAAGGAGCAAATCACACACTATGTAAAAAGCCAACAGCGCAACCACGACTCTGCCAAGTACTTAAAGGCTGCTTGAAACCCCCTTGGTTCTTGATTTTGCATGTGGAACAAGACACAGTTAGGAATTGTGCCTATATACGTCAAACTTGCAGATAAAGAGGATGGGTTCATGTACTGGTGACCTGAAAATTTGGGCAGAGGGCAGGGAGAGGAAGGGCAGATGCTGAAGCAGATGCTCTCTGCTACCACCTTCCCTCTGACTTGTCAGTATTGTCTGTGCTTCCTCCAACCTCTCCCAGGCAACCAGTGATCCACTGAAAACAAGGAAATGTGTGCAATTGGGAAATAACAAATTTGCACAAATGCCTTGTGCTGCCTGAAAGTTCATAGGATTTCCTTGTGATTCCCAGGACAGATGCACATAGGAAGGATTCCTGTACAAACTTCAGTTGAGGGGAAGTGGGGCCAATTCTTTGGCCCTTCTGCAAGTCAAATAAAATCAAGTCAAATCTGTACTTTTCTGAAGTCAATCTATAGCAAAATCTATAGTGAAATAGGGAATCTCTCGGTCTCCAGCCAGCAGCTTCCCTCTGAGCTGTGCTCCCCACTACAGTTCTAACACAATGCCAACACACATTCCAAACCACTCATTCTCAGTTACTTCAGTCTTTTATGGACCATTGTAGAGAAAATTAACTGAACTTCCCTACAGTGGGAACAAAAGAAGGAAATGAATTTATTATTCCAGTGGTACCCTTGACACAGATATTGAGTAGCTTCATTAAACGTTTGCAGCCCTGAGCATCTTTGACGAACCCTCTACAATAAGCAGAGTCATTTTCCTTATTACAACACAAACATGCAGGTCAGGATTCAGGAGTCATTTACATCTGCTTTGTATCCGAATAACTTCTCTCATCTCAATGGGATCTGGGCAGGCACAAATCAAGGCCACATAATCCTAGTCCTTCCCTTTCTCTCCAGAGTCATTACCTTGCAGTACCACTCTTGGATAAACTCATTTTCACAGACTCAGCATAGCCACAGCCAAATGACTAATACAACCCTTTAACACAAACAACAATAAATCAACTGATTAAATTATAATTTATCAGACAAATACTATTTAGCTCTTCCCAAAGCTGTTCTGAACCATCTCTCCTGTCTGGCCATGGTCCAGAGAAGCACTGACACTAGATAGAGCTCAGACCTGTGCAGTAAGTTTACATAGGAAAGAAATGCTGAAAACATCCTGTATTTATGATGGGAGATTTCACAGAGATCAGAGTGAATAACATCCTTGAGAAGACTGTGATGTCTCTGAAGCCTCCTCAGCATCTCTTCCAAACACCAGTCTAGCAGAACAAGGTATCAACAGACCCCGAAGCTCCAGACTCAGCAACAAGCGTCAGGAGCGAGACACATTAACCTTGAGAGACACTACAGCAAACTTTTAACAGCTTAGAAAATGGCTATTCCACCACAGTTTCACTTTACAACACACACTTTTTTGACTTACTTCATTGGTTTGAACAATGCTTGTCCATAGTTCTGGAATGTCATGATCAGCTTCAGCTGGGTGCCTCCTGATTTCATCGCTGGGGGGGGAAAAAACAAAACTGTTTTAAAATGAGGCATGTGGATCTACTTAATTCAGCTTCCTTGAAACCAAATCATGTCTATTTTGCTCTGTATTAGATGCAGCACTGTGGTATTGGAGCACCAAGCAGGGTAATCCCAACTGGACAACAGATAATTCAGCAGAGTACAGGGAAGAGCTTTGGGCTGCTGACCAGGACTAAACACGGATTGTACTTCCTGACACATCTTTGTCTTCTTCAACTGGCCCCCGTGGGCTCCCTAAGCACCCTAACTGAACAGCATGGATAGGGACAGACCATTGGAGTCTTGTTTTCTCCATCTTCAATTGCTCTTGGAGTTCCTTTTAACAAGGGACACACACTGGGAAAGGAGATGGGGTGCTTTCAAAGACATCTGCAGCTGGGAGGTACAGTCCAATGCACAGCAGACATCTCCTTAATTAAAAGCACGAGCAGATACTGCAGCAATCTCTGATCTCTGCTGTGATTTTAATAATGGTTGCTGAGCAGTAGAGATATGTAAATTCACCTCCTCTATGCACAATGGATATGTACCCAGCCCAGCTATTAACTTCAAGGGATCCCAAGGTGGTTCATACATGAGAGTGGAGCTGTGCAGAGCAGGTCCCTGGCTTGGCTGGGAGGGCAGGAGAGGACATGTGAAGGTAGCAAGGACAGTGGTCCACACTGCACACTGAGGGCTAAGGTCATCACCCAGCTGAGAGCCAGTGGGAATTTAAGAGTGATATTTATTCATACCAGTCTGAACAATTTGGACAATACCACACCAACAGCCAGATTATAGTGTTTCTAAAGCTAGAGTGATTTTTATATATATATATATATATATATATATATATATAAGAATTCATAAGAATGCATTTTATTTGATGCTAAGGCTTCTTAAAATAGATAAACATGTACTTTGGCAAACAGCTGCTTTTCTACTGCCTCGTTCAAAAGTGCACTGAATAAATGAAATGACCTGTAGCCCAACACCTTAATGCACCTCTGTGTTGGGAGAGGCAAGGCATGGCTGTCAGGGATGTGTGGATGAGTCAGGCCTTTAGAGGTGCTTTCTACGAATCATCAGATAATCAGTCCCTTTCTTTACAGCTCTGACAAAGCCCATGTCAACTGGAGAACTACATAAATGTCAGGTTATCTTGCTCTGTAAATTTTGGCTTAGAGCTGCCCTTGTTCCACCTATACAGCTTGTATTTTTTTTCTCTAACCAATGCCATTGGCTGCACATCTTTTTAATTACTCGTCTCTGTGTCTTATCACTGATAGGTCATCAGCTCTCTTTCAGCACTTGTAATCTATATTTTTGCAACAAAATGCTATGCAAATCTGGTTAGTGTAATTATATTTCTCCTAGAATAAAATCCCTCTTGCCTTGCTGTTTTGCTGATCCCAGCCTTCTCTTGCATTTCCAGTTTATCCCAAAGGAACAAATAAATAATTAGAAATTAAAGGGCATTAAGCAATTTGCACTGACCAGGTAAAGCAGAAGCAAGTGGCTTTCATGGATTAAACTCCTTCTCTTGTGCAGAACAGTTCAGTTGATCTGAGGGGGGAAGAAGCACTAGGCTTTTTCATACCCAACCCACAGCCCGAGGGCAGTAAGAACCAGAAATACTCCTGTCCAAAACCTACGTGTGGTGCCCCAGGCCCATCACACCCAGCTGTGCACTCTGGGAACGCCCCTGGTGAGTCTGGACAGCAAGCAGGCAGCTGGAGCTGCCCTGGCCTCATGCCCACAGGGACACACAGGGCAGTCCCAACCACCTCCCCTGCCCAACCACTGCCAAAGGCGCGGGATTTCAAACAAACCTGGAGCCACTCAATGGCTCGGGTCTGAAGGGGCCATAAAGATCAACCAGTCTAACCCCCCTGCAACCACAGCAATGCAAAGAAGAAGAAGAAAAAGGGGTGTTTCATCACATCCTTTTCTAAGCACAGAGTTTTGGACACACCAAGGCGACTGGCTTCCCAGCAAATTGAAGCCACTTGACAGATAATGATTTTGTTAGCAGCCAAACTCCACAGCGAGCATGTCATCACCAGGCAGGGAAACGTATGAAGAAGATTAACAATTCAGAGTAATTCCTCCATGAGACACACAAGCCCAGTTTCCTGTCAGAAGGAATTGAGCCCAAGTAAGACAAAAGCATCTCCCTCGTCTTTTTGGATCCCTCGTATTGTGTTGCCTTAATTGGTTGCACCCGTAGCCTCAACCAAACACAAATTTTGCTGGCACGTTGTTCCTCCACTGCTGCGAGGAGCAAACTTTGGGCCTCTCCAAGCCAGAGGGTGACACTGGTGGGAATGGTGTCCCCTCAAGCTTTACGGCAGGGAACGGTGGAACCCACATGCATCATGAAAAACAGCCCATGCCAGAACTGCACCTTGGTTTCCCCCCACTCCCATCACCCAGAATGGCGTGCAGATATTCCCACTTTGTCTGCTCTGCCAGTGCTACAGGTGTGCTGGTCAGGCTGGGGGTGATTCGAGGGCACCCTCCAAATCCAGACTAGTTAGAGCCCAACATTGTAATAATCCCTGCAGAGATGGAAACACCTAAACTGACACTGTTCTTTTAAAGTCAACAAGACCCTTGCTGTACCTGTAAACTAAGCAGGCTTGGGCAAACTCCGGGGTGCCCAAATTTCGGGGTGGCAATGCCAGAAAAGAGAAGATCTCCTTGGAGATGATTCACTCCGACCTCTAGGTCAGATCACTTCCCTTGTCCTGACTTAGCCTCACACCTACATACTGGCTCCCCTCTCATTTTCTGAGCTGTATTCCTCCAGGGACTCCCTTTTCTGCTCAGACCTCGGTTAAACACACCTCTCTGGCCATTTTGGCCAAATAACAGGAGCCCTGTCGTCTTCCAGAGGTTTATCCCAAACGAACATTGCTTGCTCATCTGGAGATATCCTTGTGCCCTCATCTACTGCCCACAGGAACATTTCTGAGGAATGTATAATACCCAGAAGCAATGTATCCAGTTCTCCAAGGAAGTAGAGGATGCTACACCATTGCAGTCACGTCTGATCAGCAGGCTTAGGGATTTTTACTAAGGCCTTGCAACACAAGGCTGTACTGACTCCAAGGGAACCACTAGGCACTCTCTAAATTCACCTTTTTTTTTTTTTCTGAGGTTTTTTAATATACTGTAACATCACAGGTCAAAACCAGCTCTGTAAAAGGCTTTATAAACCTGCTAGCTCATAACAGGCACTTCAAATCAAGTCTCATACACCTCCTGGATGTACTGGCACACTGTTACAAACAAATCCCAATATCATCATTACTTTTCATCTTCAGGCAATTCAAAGCCTCCCTTTTCCCCCAAAGTAGAAGGAAATGGAAAGCAGCATTAACCTTTCCTGTTAACCCAGTGTAAGGGCTCTTGGATGTGATCAGAAATCTTCCAACTTTAGGAGGCTTTGCAAAAAATTCCCCGAGAAATCTTTTTGCTTGTATGTCTGGGATTAGACTCTTGTCCAAAGATTAGTGAAATTGGTGAGATTCTTTCTGTTTTCTCTGTTAAATTTTGGATCAAGCCTGCAAAAATCCCCACTCCATTTACATCTGTGGCCTGCTGTCATGGCCACATTCCATGCCTGCTACTTACCCACCTTGTCCCCTCACCAACACGAGTCCTGAATTCCCTCCCTGAGCCACACACACCATCCAGTGCAAGATACCCTTCCTATCATCTCTCAGTCATCCTTTTAAAACTGTATACCACAGGGTTTCTGGCTACCATCCGGTACTAATTCCCAGTAGAGATACAATCCTGCCCAAAGGGATTTGACCCAGAAGGATTTGGAATTTCCATTGGTCTGGCTTTCCCGCTCCTCTGGCTTACTCCATGATAGCCCTGGTCCGACCAGCCTGTCTAAACCGTGTGGTTTTCTGATGGAGAGTGAGAGTCCCAACAGGATCTTTGAACCTTTTCTGATTCTTTTGGTCAGAATCCAAAAAACGTTTTAAAATATATTTAATTATGCAGCGTTAATGCCTGAGAAGTGAGATCCAGTCCCAGCCTGGGATGCAATTAACATCTGAAACAGAGGATATTCAGATCCATTTTGGATTCCTATTTATAGATCAAGCTTAAATCTAACATAAACATGTTGATTGGCTTTAACAAGTAATGCTCTGCCCCAGGCTAGAGACATGGCCCTGTACAAGCTGTAAAGAACATATTTCAAAACAAATTCAAGACCTCATCATCTCTTAATTTGTCCTTGTTCAGTCAGTTCTGCTAACTTGTTTTTAGAGGACTTTCTTGGCTTAGTCAAGAAAGTAAAAGACTTCTGCAGGGGAAGAGATCTGTGAAATTATTCCTCGGGTTTGTTGTACATTTTAAGTCCCCTCCTTTCATCTGGAATTGTACATTAAATCAATCTGCTGACTCTTGGCAGATTCATTGTTTTCTTATACAGTAAATCAATGGTGCTACATTTCATTATGTTTTTCACAAGTTCTCAAAAGCACTTTTTCCTTTCTTTTGGACAAGATTTTCTTTAGAACCAGAATTTATGTTCAATATTTAGCGTCTTTTTTTTTTTTTTTTTATTTCATTTTCCTGCCTTGAAGCAGAGTCCACCTCAGGTAATTGCAGCGTTTATTCCCTGCGTGAGCAATCTTGCACGCTTGCTTTCTAATTACAGCCTGAACAAACCGAAGGCACCAGAGGTTCAGAAATTACCTCAGCCAGGTTATGTTTCCAAACCTTTACAACCAGAGGATTTAAAGAATCAAAAAATAAACCCCAGCTAAACAGAGGAATCACAAAGGCCTGTTCTGCTTACAGGCAATCCCACAGCACAGCTCCTCTGGACAGCAACACAAGCAAGCCCAAGCCCACGCTGCCCCTACAATGCACCATGCCAGGGTTGGTGTTAAGCTGCTGACAGTGCTGCCACAATTATGCACAGACATCTTGTAACTATGCAAGAAAATAGCTAACTATGGTTATTTATGCATGCGATAAACAGTCATGAAAGGCAAAGGAAATGTGCAATTGCCTGTGCATGTACTTCTGAAAACCAGGCTTCAGTGCTCAGTGGAAAAGCAATTCTCTCTGGGCTCCTATTTATGGCAAGAGGAAATTTTCAGTGAATTCAATCAAATTAAGAGCTATCCCTTTATGCTGAACAAAATGAATAGGAAATATATATACTGATGCAGGGCACAGAATACATCCTCAGCCCGAGAGCCTGGGTAACCCTGTCCTTTTCCAGGCCAGCTCTAGGTGTCACTGTGGGAGCTGGATGTGATGCTCCTTCCCATCCGTGGAATTGTTCCATTTAAACTTTAACATCAAGAAAATGTCACCTTGGTGCTCCCTGCTCTTGGGAATTGCTTCTGTCACCGTTTTCATTTTAAAATACCACTGCACGTTTCAGAGTCGTGTGAGTGGTTCTAATAGACGTGGGAGATCAATCTGGTCACCACTCTCCCCCATAAATAATGCAAGCTGAGCAGAGAAATCACAGTGTGGCCAAGAAGGCTGTTTTGCTGCAGTTTGGATCTAATTACTGTGGGTATCAAGCAAAGCATCTAATTCTATTAGAGCCAAACTAAATCTGAATACTGGGAAGAAACTGGATAAAGCAATATCCCATTTCATCTAATGCATGTTACCCTGTATATTTAATTGTCCTGCTTGCTAAAAGAAGCTTGAAGACTGGGCACTGTAAAGGTTTCGATTTATTTTATACTCCTAAGCTGACATTTTCCCAGCTGCCTTAGAGAAAAAAAAAAAACAACAGCAAAAATGGACCATAAGGAAAAAAACCAAGACTAATTAGAAGATATGCAGGAATTTGCAAAGAATGTAACAGACCTGTAAATGTCCTTTGGTCAAATATATTACTCTTTATTAATCAGCTTACATGCTTTTGAATCCCTTTGCTGCTCTGCAGTAAAGCTGCAAACTGGCAGGAATTACATTAAAACATGTATTTTTAAACATCCAAAGAATTTGGAACATAAAATAAGAGATGTTGCACTGTGTAAGAAATAATAAAAAGAGAAAGTTTATTAACCTCCAGTCTCATCTTAAAAAATGTTAACAATATGTTCTTTCTTTTACTGCAACCTGACAAAGCTCCCGAATCCCCACAGGGACAGACAGTGAATGCTCCCACCAAAATTCAGATCCTGGCATCTCTACATCGGCAAAAGTCCCCTTCCATTTCCATACACTTGATTTTAAACTGGGATTTATGTATAGGAATCATTCTCTGTCAGTTAATACAGTGGTCAATACCAATACCAAATATACCTCATGGTTTAACTTATGGAAATTATACTGATTCATTGCTAAAAACCATGGCTCTGTGTTTTTGTTAGAGGCCTAAGAGGCCCTACCATGCTCTTAAGAGCCTTGTTCAAACATTAACAGAGACAATCCCAAAGAGAATCGCTAATAGCAATCATAAATCTTCCTCTGTGGTCCCATGGCCCTTTCCCCTCGTTGATCTGAAAGCTCTATCAAAATCAGAATTAATGGAAATCCCACGACACATCTATACGACACATTAGGTGAAACCACGGCCCCAGGGAAGCAAATGGCAAAACTTCCACTTACGTCACCAGGGTCAGGATTTCACTCCTATTTTTTATGAGGATAATGTTTTGCTGCTAGGATAATTGAAGCACAGAGAGGTGAAGCCACATGCCCAGAAGCACAAGTGAAGACCAAGCCCAGACGACTGAGTGAAGAGTGAGTACTAAACTATTATTTCTCGCTCCTACCTCCATTTTTCTCCCACCAGCTTCCATGTCCCTACGACAACCTTAGCCATCCCACTGCTCTGAAGAAGTGACAGACTTCGTGGCTCAAACACTGCCAAGTTTGCTGCAAACACTGCTCTCCTCCTGCACAGACAACACAGCTGAGCTCTGAAGTGCTGAGGAGGTAAGTAGAGACCGATACACTCAGCAGCCATGCAGTACAAAACACTGCTACAGCCAGTGCACTTCGTGCAAACCTCAAGAGATGGGCCAGGAGGTGACTTGGCTGAGCATCACCTCTGCACAGCGCTGGGGACACTGCCTGGGCTCTGCTGCTCTCTGTGGGGACAGGAAAGGGCACAGACTTCATCTTTCCCTCCTCAATGGATGTGCCCAAAGAGCAACATCAACACGTGTTACAAAGTGCTGGCTTAATCCCCATTTGCACATGTCACTAATATTCCAAAAATCACTTGATATTAAGGGGTGAGGTCAGGAAAGGTGAGGGCTATATCAAGGAGAAAACCACCCAGGCCATGTCCATACAGAGAATGTTGCTACCTGCAGTGTCACCTCTGAGCTAAGGAAGGGAAAACACATGGCTTAATTGTCAAACCTGACCTCCTTAATGAATCACTCCAATCCAGACTTTTGGGGGCAGAAAAGCCAGCACAGGTTAATAAATGGTCCATGTTTGTCATCTTTCATGAGCTACGTTTCCACTGGACCCTTGAATCCAACATGTGGGATGGCACCTGGATACCACAAACTGCTTTATTCAAAATGCTGCCCCAGCAGAGCAGTGTGCTGATCACAGCCACCAGGCAGCAAGATTCATTGAAGCAAAGCTCTCCTGTAGCATCCTGCACTTTACACCTACTCCATCCTAACCAGTTAAATCAGCCCACTCTTGATGACCAACGATCTTTATTCCTGCTCTGCAGCCGCTGTGATTCACACAATGGAAAATGTAAACCTTAGGGCTGCTTGAGCTATTCTTGCCCAGGCCATTTCCTGCTGAAGCTGGGGGAATTTTTGCCTTGCAGGGTTAAAGACCTGCTGACCTCATCCCACAGTGCCAACACATCATCAGCACTTTTACAGAGCTCCTGCTATTTCATCCCTCTGAAAGGGACTTTGCAACTTTGTGGTCAGCACAAGTAACTTCATTTTCTGCGTGGTGGATGGAAACCACTGCCTGTGCTGCAGCTCCCTACCTCTGGAAACCACGGGGTGTGCATTTGTTTAGTATCCCATGGCTTTCATTTGGGGCCGTGTCATTTTTTTCCCCCGTGCAGCTAAATTCGAGGAGACACACGCTGCCATTAAACAACGCTGGAGAAAAGCCCCGAACTGTGTCACCTTGTTTAACCGGAGCCAAAGGCTGACACGGGCACGTCCCCGTTGTGGATTTACAAGCAGAATAAACAGAGTTGAACCCTGCTCAGCAGGAGGCTGGCTCGCCTGGAGCTCCCTGCACGATGCCCAGGGAAGCTGCAGCTCCGGCAGCCGCAGAGCCCCGCGGTGCCGGATGCTCCCACAGCCATCGCTGCAGGGCTGCAGGTCAGCCGCCTCTCCTTCCTCGGGAACGCGAGGCTGTGCCAGACACAGCCTTTTCAACAATAACCAGCTAATAATACAAATCCAGCTCGTGCAAGATGCTATCTGCTTTTTGCCACCCTCTTTTTTTATTATTATTATTATTATAGTATTTATTTTAAATAACCGAATAGGGCACTTTCAGCCTGACTGTGACTGAAAGATCTCTGAAATGAATGGGGTTTGCCTTGCTGGCAGACTTGGCAATTATTCAAGTAATAGAGAGCTGGCAATATCTCCTTATGTTTAACAGGGAAAATGAGCAGAGAAGTAAGGAAGCAATGTTGTAGGGACATCGGAGAGAAGCCATGCAAAATATTTATATACAAACAATGATATCCTGAACCAAGAGCAAACAATAATAAAAAATAACAAATATCCAAACATACCAACACTGGTTATCTTTTGGGAGACAAGGTCTTGTAGTAAAGCCTCAATTGCAGGATTATGTCTGGAATACAGCTCGTATCGATTAATGCCAATGTGGAATTTTAACCAGTTTGGGTAGGAGTCTATGGAGGTTTCTCCTGTTGGCAAAAATTCTTCATGATGATCTTCATTTTGCCTACCACCAAAAAAAAAAAAAAAAAAAAGAAAAAAAAAAAGAACACAACAAAACCCAAAAATTGAGGAGAAAGAAATAATGTTGCAGTTTGTAACACACATCAAGAAACAGGGCTTCAAAATGTGACAACTTGGAAAGGCAAAGCACTATAGAGGGGGGAAGGTCCCAGGTTTCTCCCCGCACCAGCTCCATGCCAGAAGCAGGCTCCCACCTGGGGCCAATGGGGAGATGGATTCTCACCTCCACTCATCCTGTCTGACTGAAAGGCCATCAAAGTCAGGAGCAAAACTCGAATTGACATCTCTGAGTGGTGGCAGAGGCCCTCATATAGCAGAAACACAGAGCTCAAGTTTTACCTTGTGTTTAGCTTCTATCACATTACACACAGCTTTTACAGGTCTGACTCAAAGGAGAGCATCATCTTGAATCTTTATTTAACAGGGACATGGAGCTGGGAACCCAGAGTGCAGCAGCAACCTGACCTGTGGTACCCAATGCTCCCACTCTCTTTCCTCTTTCTTAAATAGAGAGAATGGGAAGAAACTGGATTGCTCTGATCGGGTTGCTGAAGAACTGGCTGGTTTTGCCTCTTCCCAAAAAGTGGGATATTTCTATAGCAAAGAATGACTGCTACCTTCTAAATTACATGTTACTTCTATGAACTTTGGCTGCAGCCACTAAGGAAAATAGGCATCAGGCAGCTGCATTGTGAACATCAATGATGATTTCACTGTTCACCTACTGAACAGACTATCCCATATTTGCTATCCAGAGTTCTCAGTGTTTACAGTCATCTCCAGATGTTCAGGCATTTGTGACTTTTTTTTATCTCTTTTACTCTCAGAGCAACCAGAACTTTTTCGGGTTATTTCCCTTCACAGTCAGTTAGGATTATTAGATGGAAGAGGCCTGGACAATTCACATGCTCATGGGGCGGAAATCAGAATTATTTATCCTCTCTTTCTAAAGGTTTAGATCATGCTGGCTGCTCTGCAGCTTGACAGAGCTTTTGCACGGTACAATGCAGCTGTTTAAACATTACAATGTCAGTGTGTTTGGAAGAGGGTGCTGTTGTATTAGACAACCCTTTTGATTTTTCAGTCATTGAAATTTCTCAGCATTTCTTAGGAGCCAACAGGGCATACGATTCACAGAGGCAACTGGCTGCTTTGAAGGCTGGAGAGCAGCGGAGGTGTAGGGCACTGGGAATTAATTGAGGATGAAAAACGTAGCATAGATCTGATCCCGAGAGTGGAAATACCTGCCAGGATGAATGCCTTTGTGGTACTAGACCTTGGTTTTGAGAAAAGTTAATGTGTTACTGCCTGGCCTCACTGCTCAGCCCCTTCACCTCTGGGTGGGAGACTGGGAAGGTGGGAAGGTGCTGGAGAATGAAGCTCACTATGAGCTCACCCTCAAACCGTTGTTCTTGCAACATCTGCCTCGGCTACAGCTGGAGATGGGGCAGTCGGACTCTTCGGTCTCAGTGTTCCAGCCTTCCCGTGCTCCTGTGCTTATTCTGTATATCATGGCATTTAATTTTTGAAGGAACACGACCGGCTGAGCCTGTGAGTGGTTTGCCTTTTTTCCCAGTGACCCCGTGTCGCTCAGTTTAACCCTCTCCCCACTCCAAACCAGCCACGAAACCGCTCCTCGCCAGTGCCCGGCTAAACCCCGCGTTAGCCACCGCAGGGCAGCGACCGGGGGACACGCCGCGTTCCCACACCTACCGGGGCACAACCGGAGCCCCGTGTCCCCCCCGCCGGGGCACTCACCACTCGGGCTGCTCTGCCGCCCGCGGGTTGAACCTGATGTCGCTGTTGACATTGAAGAGCAGGTCGCCGTCGGCCAGCGGGGGCAGGGCGGCTCGGTACAGCGGGTGCTCGAAGAGGGCGGCCAGCGGGGCGGCGGCG